>QEPC01011258.1:4799619-4812400 GCA_003113815.1 Sphenodon punctatus | reverse complement strand
GTGTTTTGGGTTTATACATTATTTATTTTAAGCTTGATGTACGCTTGATGTGCATGTAGATTGTGTTTTCTTCCATCCGATGTTAACCATGGGAACTCCTTGCTGCTGCGTTATGCCATGCCACTGGCCTACCGTCCCCCTGGCTCCGCCTACCGTCCCTCTTGTCCGCCTACCATCCCCCTGGCTCCACCAACTGGAATTTGCATATAATGGACCCAACGCATCCATAGGCAAGTCCCCTTTTTTGTGAGTTATGGATTTCATCCATCCTTGGGGACTGTGAATGTACAAACTACTTCCATCCCTGCTGCTGGTGCTCTACCTCGACAAATCCAGGAAGTCCAAACCCTGGCCGCCCAAACCCTCGTTCAAGCTCGGCAACAGTACAAATTCTATGCCAACCAGTATCGTCGGCCCGCTCCATCATTCCTGCCCGGTGACCTTGTATGGTTAGACCGTAGACATTACCCGTCCCCTCAATCGTCCAGAAAACTGGACTCCCATTATATCGGTCCATTCCCTGTCCTATTAAAGGTTAATGAGGTCACCTATACCCTCCATCTGCCCCCCACAATGAAAATACACCCCACATGTAATGTATCCCTCCTTAAGGAAGCCGCAGGGGCTCCTCCTGAGCCTCCCAGTACAGACACGCGAGCTCCTGTCGCTCTGGCTCCTGAATACAAAATAAGAGCAATCCTCGATTCTATGTTTCATAGGGGTAGACTCCAGTATCTTCTTGACTGGGTGGGGTATGGTCCCGAAGACCGGTCCTGGGAACCTGCCTTGCAGGTTCTCGGCCCCCTACTTGGTGCAGCTCTTCTATCTTCGACACCCGAGCCGCCCACACCTGTCCTGGGGCTTTCGACGGGGGGGTGGGGTGGTATATAAGGGGGCAGCGCTCGCAGCGCCTTGGGGTTCCCCTACCCGGGATCACTCCGGCCGCCCCCGCACCGCCTGTCTCGAGCCCACTTGAGCCACCAGCTTCTTCGGTTGCCCCGGCAACCGATCCCCCTAGCAGCAACTTGCCCGCGCTTCCGGGTGCGGCACGGAGCGGAGGATCTGAGCCTGGGCCGTTGCGCCGTTCCGCATAGCTCCAGGCACGTCAGGGGGCCGGTCCTTAGGGATAAGAAGCCGGCACTGTGTGGAGACAGCGCCGGAACCAGAGAGAGAAGCTGGCCCCACTGGAGAGCTAAGTGTTGCTTTGATTGATTTGACTGCCTTCTGATTGTATTCCCCTATTTTCTCTCCTTTCCTCATGTTCGTGCTTGTGTTTACCTAGGTGTGCATTCGTGTAATTGGGTCCTGGTTATTTCCCTCTCCCTGGGGTGTGTACGGGCAGCGTGAAAGCGGGTGGTGGGTGAGTGTGTGGGAACCCTCCCCCCCTTCCCGTGGAACTTCCCCTTCCTCTGTCCGAGCGTGTGTATCTCCTACCCCCCTCCCGTGCAAACCTTGGGTCCTGCCCTCCTCTCCACACCTCATTGCACTATTGTCCCTTACCTCCCTCCCTGCGTGAACATGAGTGAGCGTGAGCGGATAGGGATTCCCATGGGCTTCGGCCTTCCTCCTCGCTCTGCACCCAATGATGATAAGGGCCTAGTCTCTTTGAGACTTCAAGGGCCCACCTACTATCCTGATGGGCAATTAGTCCAGGGTTCTCCTGGTCAGAGCTTGGTTACATACGAAAGGGTGTGTGTGGATGAGTGTTTGACCCCTTTTCCCTTCCCCCCCACTGACAACAGGCCACCAATGGCCACCAGCTTTTGGGACCCGGGATGCAACCTGGGAGGAGGTCCACCCTGCCAGTACAGCCAAGGAGGTGTAGAAGCAAACTACAGGGGGTCACCATCAGCTGCCAGGAGGATACAGACCTCACAGGTATGGATACAAGTGGCCCAGGAACCTGGCTGCAGGGTACAGTAAGGAAGGCATTGGTACAGAGCAGGAGGCCAACCACAGGATGAGATGGAGGAGAGAGATGGGATAGCACCTTGTAGAGCCCCTAGACCTGGCTCAGAGGGAGGTGGGTGGTGTTTGATCGCAGGGCTGTCAACAACCCGTGTTAGCGGGTCAGTCATCACCGTCCCATAACTTGGTGGGGGGTGAGGGAAAGGGGATGGCATAGCAGTAGACACTGACAGCTGCCATCCCAGCGACCTAATACCACTCAATGCCCTCAGATCCAGATTCTGGGGCTCTACTGGGTGCACATTTATGTCCGCAATGTGCATATGGCATGGGGTAATTGAGCACTGTCACACCAACAGGACCAGTCGAGGCCCAGTAGTGGTGGAACCACAAGTTGGTTGCACGTAATGGCAAGGGCGTAGAGTACTTGGGTGCAGCAATGGGGATCACTGCCATGACCTGAAGGTCAGGGAGCCAACAGGAAGCTGCACCCACTGACTGACCATGGGGTGTATCCAGGACACACAGCTCACAAGACAAAGGCAGGTGGGGGACAGAAAACAAACATGTATTGAAGCAAGATATACGGTGGTACAGGACAGTTGGAAAGGGGTCTTCGACAGGCAATGTTCAGTTCTCAGCCAGTTGGGCTACTATGCGCCTGCGTAGGGCGTTCCTATTTTCCTCGGAGATCCGCCTGAAGGCCCCACCCTGCACATGCTGGTACAGGGGCACAGGGTTAGTTCTCTATCATGGAGGGGGATTGTCCAAGGCAGCCCCACGAGTCTTACAAATGTGTAGTACACAGCCAGGACAAAGGTGGGGGGTGGGGTGTTGGAGGCTGAATTGGCTCCGATTAAGCAGGAGACGCCACCTCATTTTAAGCAGGCCGAAGGTCCTCTCCACCACACACCTTTCAAAGGCCAAGCACTCATTGAAGAACACCCGGTTGGGGGTGTGGGCCGTGGGATAGACCCTCATTAGCCATGAAGTCAGGGGGTAGGCGGGATCCCCAATTATAATTGGAGCCATCAACACTCCCTCGATAACCCTGAACAGATTTTGGGCTATCTCCCCATCTAACATCTTGGCATAGAAGGAGGAGAAGCACAGAATTCGAGCATCATGGCTCCTCCCCAAGAGACCCGTGTACACATCTATGAAGAGACAATAGTGGTCCACAACAGCCTGAAGGTTCACCGAGAACACCAACACGCACTTCCTGTTGAGGTAGTCTATCTTGCTGTGGGGAGAGCGGAAGATCAGGATGTGCGTGCTGTCAATAGCACCTATGCAATGAGGGAAACCCATTGCCTCGAAGCCTGGGTTCACCACCTCCAGGTCCCGTAGCTGGATGACCTGCTCAAAGAGCAGCTCCACAATGAGGTTGCAGATATCATGCAGTGCCCTGTTAACGGTCAAGGCCCCCACACCGAACTGGTCTGCAACGCTCCAACAGGAGTCGGGGTTGGTCAGGCGCCACACCACTATCACCACCCACATCCCAGGAGGTATAGGGTTGCGCATATTGGTTGTCTGACTCCTGAGGTGTGGGGTCAGCAGCTCAGCAAGGAGCAGGTCATCCGGAAGTGGTCTGTCCATTCCTCATCTGTCCAGGTCACCAGTATGGTCTCCTGCCAGTCATTGCTCCGTGACCGCATCCAACCCAGCCTCCGCGTAGGTAGGGTCACCCGATGGCCATAGATGTTCAGGGGCAACCTGGATAGGATGAGGCGAATGTGCTGCGATGCTGCTGTCCCTGCCATCTCTAGGCACCTGGCCTGCGCCCTCCTCATCCATTGCACCATTGCCACTTGGCGCAGGTCGGCTGCCCACCTGTGGCAGGGCCTATGGGTATACCAGCAGCAGGCTGGGAGCAGCAGGGTGGTCCACTGATTATACGCTTGCTCCAGGAGGTTGAAGCATGCCCCCAGCATGGCAAGTAGGGAAGTATGCACCTGTGGGATGCCTACAACGGCATCGTGCTCCCACCACCGTACCCACCTCCCGTGCAATGACCACCACACCCTGTGGCCACTCACCAGGCCCCAACCAGCCAACACACCCTGTGAATGGGTACCCTGAGCCAACAACCCACCTGGTGATTGCACCCGTCACACACTCTCTCACCCGCAGGCAGTACACCACACTATCAACACCACTCCCCCCCACACCTCACAATGTTACATGCTCTGACCACCCTGTGTACACACTTCAAGCCACTCATACCACTTGCTTGCCAATGCACCTCACTGTCAGGACTCACCATGGGCGGCTGTGGGGGTGGGGTCACCGCCGCCGGCCCCATCAGGCTTCCAATGGCCGCGGAGAGCCAAGAGCGGCCGCAGCGGAGGCGGGGCAGACCAACCCCACCCTGCGCCCACATGACAGCACAGGGGAGGAGCCCAGCAGTGCCGAGGCCAAGCCCGGCAGGGCAGAGTCACCGGAAGCACTGTGGCGCTCAACCCACCTGCGTGCATGACTGGGTGGGACGCCTCCAGTATAAGAAGAGGGCAGGCAGGCTGCACCATTGCAGGTGATCAGCTTGCTGTATGAACTGGCCCAGGAAGACTGTAGTGAACCTTGGAGATTGGATCTTGAGTGTTGTTAGACTGGTGAGTGAAAGGATAAGCGCGTGTGGGTGCATTGCTGCTTGTTTGAGTGATTGTGTGGACTACTTGGTGTTGCGACCCCTCCTTCCCTGCTACAACCGGGCCCTCCTTCTGAAATGTGTCCCTGATTAAGTGTTGACTTCTTACTTCCCTGTGTCCCCGTTCCGGGAGTCTCTTCCCCCCATCCTCACCCTTCACTGCACCCTCCTTCCCCTGGTGTGTGAGTGTGTGTGCGACAGAATGTGGGCACCTGGAGCTCTATACTGTGATCACCCATCTCTCTGATGATCTGGCCTTCTTCTGTAAGGAAGTTATCGGGCCACACAAGATCCTGAGGGAGTACTATTCCACCGCTTGGGTGCTGAGCTCAGTGAGTGAGGCTCTGAACACATCCTACCCCTTTCCTCTCTCCTCTGTACCTTCCCCCCTCCCTTACACTCACTACCACTACACACCTGCAACACTTGCACCCCAACCGCACCTCCAACCTCTCTTACACAGCTCTCTCTCCCTCTCAACATGCCCCCAAATTGCTCTCTCCACTCCCTCTATCACTTTCCGAACTCTCTCCACTCCACAAACACCACCAACTCGCCATGCCCTTGCAGGCGAATCGGCTCCCATATGTAGATGGGTGAACTGTCACAGGGCCCCTGTGGTTGGTTCAGCAATATGGGTGTGGTGTTCACACCTGTCCGGGGTCTCAGTGATGCTAACTTGTTGCACAGCACAGTACTGGGAAGCCTCGTCAGCTCAGCTGCTGTCTGTACCTCCCCAGGTAAGGTGATATCAGACTGGCTTGGTCATGCACCCCAACCCTTGCTACTCCCCATCCTGTGGTTTCCGGGCCCCTTATTGATATATGGTAGGCATGGGGTATGCAGCTGGGGCCCCCCTGTCAGCAGGTCAGCTTAACAAATGCTTGCAGCCGTCCTGCTCGGATGTGCCCTGATACGGCAGCCCCTTGAACGTTCCCTATCTCTTCCTCCCCTGGCCGGCCTTCCTCCCTCTTATCGGGCAGGTGTCACCAGAGGGGGTCGGGTTGAAGGGAAGGGTTAGGGAGTGGATACTTTCAGCCTCCTCACACTCCAAGCCACGCGCACTCATTCGCCCCCGACCTCTTGAAGGAACAAGCGGGATACTAATGTCCGTCAGGATAGTATGTGGATCTGTCGGCCTCAAGGAGACCAGGTCCCTATCATCATAGGGCGCCATGTGTTTGTCGGGAGCCTCGGGCCTCACTCCAGTTGTACCCCTTGCATAGCCCACACCAAGGAAGGGGGCAGGAAGGATCAGTGCGGATATGTGGGGGAACCGGGGTAGGGCACCCAGGAGCCGGGGAGTTCAGGAAGGGGCTTGCATGCAGAATGAGGACTGGAACGGAACCCCAATGGCGGGGGGGAGGGACAGACTCTCCTCCTGTCACCCAGCTCTCACGCATACTTTCACCTGGACACACTCACTCAGGGACACAACAAGGGTTCAACAATTACTTCACAACAACCAGTATATTCAAGACAAGGCAACAGATACACAAGACCAGGACTTAGCTTTCTCTCTCTTGCTCTCGCTCAGGGCCGGTTTCTCTACTTCAATCATCAATGCTGAGTGTTCCTTGGTACCTGGTATTATGCTAGAAGCTCCCTCCCCCCACCGTGTGTCTGTAAGCAAGCAGACTGTCGCACCGGGGGTGTGGCCACATTGGGTGCGCCAGACGGTCCCGCACCCGCATCCGAGGCATCCATGGGGGCTGTTGGGAGGAGTTGTGGTAGGGGGAGTGCTTTTGGTGCCTGTTGCCGGCTGGCGGCGCAGCTGCCAGAGGTGGTAAAGGGGGGGCAGCATACTGCTGGGGCATGCTCGCCGATTGCGGGGTCCCCCGCGGTTGCCGGCAGCAGGGGGTCATGACAGCAGGAATGTGTCCGCCTGGTGTGTGTGTAATTCCCAAACGCGCCATGCCAAGCCGCTATCAGCTGGCCAAGGTCACCTGTCTGCATGCCGACAGCTCCGACTCCCTCCGAGCTCATTCCCAGCTGTTCTCCATCCATCTCTGGTGTGCTCCTGCTCGCTTCCTCTGTACTGGCCATGTCTAGCCAAGGATCTGGCCATGCCTTCAACCATTGGGCCAGTGAGGAGTGGCCGATGTGTGCCACCATGCTGCTGTGTACCCTGTGGCAGAGCAGCGATGTACAGCTGTTGGTGAGCAACCCCCTTTCCATTGGTGATGGCTTCAATCTCCTGTCCCATGACATGTGGCTGATGGGCCACTCCTTTAGGAGTCTTGAGTGCCAGAGGCGGTCCAGGAAGCTCAGCTTCATGCCCCAATGCCACCATGACTGTGGGCCCCTACCCACTGTTGTGCTGCCATGGAAACCCCGGGAGATAGCTGCTGCTCTCAAGGTGGCTGATTGCGACTTCAGATTGGCCCTCCAAGCTGATGGTCCATATGTTGCTAGCTGCTACACCAGTGTCCTCCTGTGTGCCCGTGGCTTCCCTCGCCTTTGAGTGGATTGCCAGACCCAGCTAAAGGAGCTGGACTTGCTGCCCCCTGAGGCTGGTGGCCTCTTCCTGACAGGGATGCCCACAGAGATGGAGATGGCTGCGCTGAGCTGTTCGGATGTCTGGGCGGCTGCTGCTGCCACAGGCCACCCCCTTCTGCCCCTCTTCACGGCAGATGCCCACATGCGTGCCCATGGTTAACACTGGGGCCTCTTCCCCGGGAGGGCCTTTTCAAGGGGCCCATGTTGTCTGAGCACCCAGCACCTGCACCGTGACCCTGCTGTTGCTGCAACCTCCTTTAGGGATCCCCGCTCCCTAGTGATAGAACAGCATTCCTGCTTCCCTGTGTCTGTTCTGCAGGCTTCTACCCCACTGCGTGCACCCTCCACCTGTTCATCTGTCTCCTACTCTGAGGAAGAACAGAAGAGAAGAAGAGAGACTCTGGAACCTGGGTTCCTAGTGGCAAGCAGGGTATGTATAGTCACAGGGCACAGGAGTAAATAGTCCCTGCTGCTCACCCATCTGGAAGTTGATTCTGCACGACACAGGGCTTTAATTATAATATATGTGAAGGAGGTTTATGTGGACCTCCAGGCTTGTGTGCACCACCTACACATGACAGTTACTCCCTGGACCTGGTCATCATTATGGACAACCTGATAAAATCCTCAATGGGTAATTTAGCTTTTTAAAATTTTTTTTAAAAAATGTGGTGTGAGGCAAGGGCTTTCAATCAGGGATTCATGAGTAGATATCGGGGCTGTGATGGTCATTCTTTTCCTTTATTACTAAATGGTACAAGTCCTGGTTGGGTGAGGAGAGAGATGGCAGGAGAGGGGTTGCAGTATGGCGAAGCTTGGAAACCTCCAGTATAAGGAATGAAATAAAAGTAGTGGAAATGTTTGTTATAATGCCACTCTATTAATCAATGGCATTCTCTCCCTAGGAATGCTACATCCCATGAGACAGCAGAAAGAGCTTGGACACTGGTGGTGAAAACTAAGAGGCATGGAGGCTAGAGTTGCCAGATGTCCCTTATTGCTTTTGTGACCATCACTTTAAGGGACATCCTTTATTTGAAGGGAATGTCTAACTTCAGGACCACACAACATATTGAGCATTCCTTATTTCATAACCCCACAGTTCCAACATGTCCCTTATTTTTAATGTTGACCTGGTGACCATATATTCAGCTTTATGCAATTCAATGGGAGCTTGTCTACTGTGCACACTGTCCCTCCCTGTGCACGTTTTTTCCAGGTCATGGTAACAAGTTGAAAAGAGAGCCAGTGGCATAGTATTTTCCAAGCCCTAAAAGACTCGGGCTGCAAATATCTGAAATACAGCCTTATCCCTCATGTCCCACTGTGGCCTATGCGTCTGCCAGGAGCACTCTCTTGCAGATACCATCTGCGTACCCAAGCCTTCAGAACAGGGGCATGCAGAAAGGCATTCTTGGTGGCTGCCCCACAGTTATGGAACTCACTGCCCTTAGATATTTGTTTAAGCCCACGCCTGCTCGTCTTCTGGACATGATGCAAGACTTTTCTGTTTGGCCAAGTGTTTGGCAGACGGGGATAAGGTTGTATGAAAGAGGGCTTGGAGGTGAACAGGGTTTAAGGGGGTTTTCTAGACGAAAGCCTCCCTGAGTCTTAATGGGAAGGGTGGAGTATAAACTTGAATTAATAAATATGAAGTTATCCGTCTAATAATAAAAATGGTGTTTGCTCAAATATTCCTTACTATTTTTTGTTTAATTTCAAATAAAAACTTGATTTGGTTTTAGGCTTTTCAGAGATTTAATTCTTCCTCCCTGTCCACTTTTTATTTACTTTGTTTTTGTGGGGAGAGATAAGTTTTCAACATCTTTCACATTGCCCTTTGGATGGGTGGGGGGAGGGGAGAGGTGAGAAAATCTGTAGCCTTTGGGGCAAGGATGAAGGTTGTGACTCTTGTATGCAAGGCTTCTCCACCACAAAGGGGATGAACTCAGTTTCTCAACAAGGTTTGGCCAAGGCTCTATTATTAGGGTTCATTTGGACACATGGCATAGAACTTTCACCTTTTCTGAAAATGGGAAATGTATAGGCATTGCAACCATCAAACTGCAGAACAAGAATCCTCTCTCTTCTCTCCCCCCACCCTCCTTTCTTGCTCACGCATGCACACTTGCACTCAGGAGACAGCAGAAATAGAAAGAGCTTAGTCACTGGTGGTGAAAACTACCAGAAGCATGGAGGCTAGAGCTGCTAGCTGTACCTTAGCCTTCCTGCTGAAACATTAGAATATGGAGGGGATTTGTGTAGAGGGTTTGGGGGGGGTGGGAGTGTCAGAGGGGATGATGGAAGCTGGGAAATGTTGAGGGTAGGTAGGTGGGAGATGAGGGGAGTATGATGTTTTAATGGGTTACTTTTTTGTATTTTGTCTTTAATATATTGTGAACTGCCCTGGGCCTTGTGGGGATAGGGCAGGATATAAATCAATAATAATAATCAAGTCAAAACAAAATGATGGAATGGCTCTGCTCCTGAAACTGCCGCTGCAACACAACTACCACCTGCTTCAATAGGGCTGAGGTCAACAATGCACTTTGAGAAATGGAGCCAATTTTTTTCAATTATAGATTAACTAAACTTTGTTAGTAGTAGTCATTAAGTAAAGGATTCATCTGAGCAGCTTAAAAAAGGTGGAGAGTGTCATGGCTGGGTCTTGAACCCTTGGCCTGAGGGGGCGCTGCCTTAAAGGCTGGCACCGCCTCAGGTTTTGTTGATCAGCTGGCTTTTTCTTTCTACGTTTCTTGAGTCTCTGTTCCCCTGTGTTGCCACACCAGTTCCTCAGCTGTACCTTGTCTCCCAGCTTCCTGATTGGCCACTATTAGAATTTAAGCCAGGGTGTGGCCACAGGAAGCTGTGGGAGCAACTGCTCTTATCCATGTGTGTTGTAGTGCTCTCTCTGTGTATGCTTGTCCCCCTGTCTGGCAGTTTGCCTGCTTGTCTACTTGTTGTCTCCTGTGCTAATACCTTGTGTTTATGGTATTGTGCCGGGTTTCCCTTCTCCCCCCTGTATTGGGGATCCCGCTCTTCCTCTGTGTGACCCAGTGTAGGTCTTGTTTATTATATGTCATAATCTGGTTTCCCCCCTCTTGTCATAGTTCTTGCCCTCTTCAGTCTTGCTCTTTCCCTGGTCCTGTCCCCCTCTCGTCATCACTCTGGTCCCCCATAGCCTTGACTCCATTGGAGCTCCCATTGCCAGAGTCCTGTTTCCTAGCCTTGAGTTTCCCCGCATAGTCCTAGTCTTGTCTCCTGGCCCTGAGTCCTGTCCCATCCCCCCACCCGCATAGTCCTAGTCTTGCCTCCTGGCCCTGAGTCGTCTCTCCCCCCCGCCACCCCCCGCATCATCCTAGTCTTGCCTCCTGTCCCTGAGTGTCCCCTGCATAGTCCTAGTCTCGCTTTTTAATCTTGTTTCTCCCCTTTACCCTGTCTTGTCTTGCCTCCCTCGTTTAGGGTTCCCCTTGTCTCTTTGGCCTTGCTCCCCCATGGTCGCACGTCCTCCCTGAGCCGTGTCACATTCTCCCCTAACTTGCATCCCCCTCTTGCCTGACTCCCCTCTTGCCCTATCCTTGGCTTGCACCCCCTTCCCTGTATTCCCTCTTGTTGCTTTCTAGAACTTCTGGTCCCTCTTTAGCTTCGGTTGTCTCTCTCTCTCGTTTGGATAACCTCGATGATAAGCCACCTACTCAGAGACCGGGTTCCCCGGTAGCACGAACGAGAACTCTCTCTGCATACTCAAGAGACTGGCTGAGAGGTTTTCCTTCCTGGCACTTCCCTTTTCTGGGTACTCTGAACCCCTTCCCCTGTTGTCTTTCGGTTACAGGTTCCCTCACCTCTACTCCTGTGACAGAGAGAGAGAGACTTGGAATGGTTACTTTCCCAAGTATACTTTTGGTGAAGTCAATAGGGATGGAAGTACTAATTCCTATTAAATAATACTAATTAAGTTGTTTAATAGGGATGGGAATACTTTAGTGTACTAAAGTAGGCACTTTGGTATTAATCCCAATAATTCTAAAGTGAGCTGCAGATACTAAAATTCTGTTTAGTATCTGTGAATCACAGCCACAAGATCTCCCCAAGCCCACAGCCACCTCCAAAGTACCCCCATTCACTAAAATCCCACAACCCCCACCCCAGTGCCAGCCCCTCATACCCCTTGCCTAGGCACAGCCAGCCCCTTTGACACACACACACACCCCAGCCCAGAGGCGCAAGGTACCTCCCTGAGCCCACAGCTTCTCAAAAGCACCCCCTGGCATTCCCCCCAACTGTGTCAATCATACCTCCCCCCACAAATCTATGTCTGACATGTACACTACACTTGACTTTAGTAAACACTTTACTAGTTTTAGAATCTCCATGGATCTTTTTCCACTCCCATTTACTTCAGTGGAAATGAAACAGAACAAATATTAAAGTAAACAAAAGTAAATACTAAACTGAAGTAAAAACTGAAGTCCATCCCTGTTTAGTTCTAATTTTGTAACTCCTTGAGCGGTTTCAAAATATAATATCGCACTTAAGGTTACAAATGGTCAGGAATTTAGGAGACTCCACATTCTATTCCCTCTTCTAAACTACACTGGGAATTTATAGGGTAAATTACTTAGTCCCTCTAACTTACCTCCCTATCTATCAAATAGTTACAATGATACTTAGGGTGCAATCCCCCCACCCATTGAAGTCGATGGCTCAGCTCCTCATTACTTTAATGGTGGAGGTCTGCACCCTTACTGCCAGAAAAATGCTGTGTGGCTAAATGCAATCTTTGTGTGGTGCTAAGATGCAAAGGTGATGAGCCCTACAGAATATAACTTACATAAAAATAAATATCTGTAAATAAGATACCTACATTGTAGAGATCTGTAAATGCCTTGCCTATGATTAGACAAATCAGTTGCCAAGACAGATTGCTGTGTTTATTGCATAACCTTCAAATAAATTAGCATCTAGAGAGATACCAGGTCCATCTGCACTAATCTACTTAGACTTTGCTGCTGCCTGGAAAATTGCCATTAGTTATCAGCATTTTTGTCAAATCTCATGGCACAATACATAGCAGGGGTGACTTCAATTTTCTGTCTTCAATTTCTTTTCACTCTATAGCCACACACATGCTCCATGATCTATTTATCCATCCCTCGCGCCTACACTCCATCCATCCATCCCTCACTCGCACACACACCATCCATCCAGACTCACATTGCACATGCTTACCATCCATCCATACACACGGACAAGCCACACTCGCGCTCTGTCCAGTCCCATCCATCCAGACACCGACAGTCAAACACACAGTGTGAGTGAAGGATAAAAACAGCTGCTGTGTCTGGGGCTTTTTAAGAGAATTCCACTAGTTGCTGCTTGCTGGAATAGTGGCATTTGCTGGTATAGTAGCATTTCTAGCAGGTTGACTTCTACCCCCCACCCCACCCCATTCAACCACCTAAAGCTAAGCTATGCATTGGAAACCTTTCCTGCCCCCCCCTCCACTCCCTCTCATCTCTTCTCTCCCCCCCCACCACCATTCCGACTAAAGTAAACCCTCCGCTCCACTGCCTCACACTGGGTAAAAACAGACATGACGCTAACCACCCTTTAACCACCCTTGGTGGTCATTTATGCATGTTTCAGGACTGCATAGGACACCAATACAGCCCTGCAACATGCATAAATAACCACCAAGGGTGGTTAAAGGGTGGTTAGCGTCAT
>QEPC01011258.1:4755609-4771207 GCA_003113815.1 Sphenodon punctatus | reverse complement strand
GGGGGGTAACAGGGGAGATAAGCCCAGGACTAAGGTTAAGGGTATAACGGAGGGAACAAGATAATCCAGGAAAGGAGGCCACAGGGGAAAAGGGGTAAACACTAGGAATATGGTGACTAGGATTCACGCGTACTTACTCACCTCACAATGACACACACCCACACTCCGTGCACTCACCCACTCTCTCTCTCTCTCAATCACCCTTCCTCAGCCACTCCCGTTCATGCACTCAGTCTCTCTCAAGAAGTTTCTCCAACACAATCCTTCACACGTCGCAAGGGGCCAGTCTCACAGCAAGCTGATCACCGGCGTTGTTGTGCAGCCTGCTTCCTCCTTTTAAGGCCCTAGCCCCGCCCCTGGCCGCGCCCGTATGCGCGCAGAGCGACGCATCACGTGTGCAGGCTCCGCCTCTTTTCCCCGTCGTGCTGCCGAGGTTCCCTCTGCGTGCCTGTTAGCCTGGTGTTGGCCCCCCGTGCAGGGTCTAGGAGCCTCCTTAAGATCCCTATGCTGGGGAACTAAGGGGCGGCGCTTTTGCATCCCTCGCCGCCCCCTAAGCCGCCGACCCCCGAGGAACCTCACAGCGGAGGGTACTGGGCGACCTCAGGGAGATAACCCCCCCGGCCCCGTGGAACACACTGTGGCTGGTAAGTCCGGAGGATATTATTAGGACCCAAAGGGAGGACCCCGTATTACAGAGGACGTATGAGCAAGTAGGGGTAATCAATGGGATGGAGTGGGAGAAAGGGGGCGCAACTGGCACCCCCGATTTGAATTAATACAAGATCGCTTGTATAGGGTGGATCAGGAGAAGGATACAGGAGATGAGGTATATCAGCTTGTGGTACCACAGCCAGCGAGAAGGGGTATTCTCCAACTCGCTCATGAGAACCCCTATGGGGGGCATTTGGGAACAGAAAAGACAATAGCTAGGATCATCACTCGCTTTTACTGGCCAGGGATACGAGAGGAGGTACAGAGATTCTGCACCTCCTGCCTGGAGTGCCAGTTAACATCCACAAGAAAGGTGGCTCCCGCTCCTTTGATTCCCCTACCCATAATAGGGATTCCCTTTGATAGGATAGGGATGAACACGGTGGGACCTTTGGAACCCTCGTCGGAGGGCCACAGGTATATTATGGTGGTGGTAGATTATGCCACCTGATACCCCGAAGCGGTGGCCCTCTGATCTATCGAAGCCCCGGTGGTAGCTAAAGAGTTGTTGACCATATTCTCCAGAGTCGGGTTTCCTCGGACTCTGATAACGGACCAGGGGACTAATTTCACGGGAAAATTAATGAAGCAGTTATGTAAACTGATGAAGGTAGAACATCTTAAGACCTCGGTGTATCACCCCTAAACAGACGGGTTGGTGGAATGTTTCAGCCAGACCCGGAAAGGGATGTTGAGGCGGTTTGTGAGGGAGGAAACTAGGGCATGGGCCACTTTGCTGCCTGCCCTCCTGTTCGCGTATAGGGAGGTTCCACAGAGCTCCCTGGGATTTTCCCCCTTCGAGCTGTTATATGGGAGGCAGCCCCGGGGGTTATTAGATATAGTCAAGGAAGCCTGGGAAGCTCCTGGGGTCGAGCCCGTCAATCAAATCCAATACATTATGCAGCTACGTGAGAGGTTAACCAGGGTGGCCACCTTCGCCCAGAAACATTTAGGGGAAGCCCAACAGAGGCAAAAGCAAGGGTATGACAAGCGGGACAAGCTTCGCCAGCTGCACCCAGGGCAAAGGGTCCTGGAGTTGCTGCCCACTTGTGACTCAAAACTCCTGGCCACATGGCAGGGCCCGTATGAAGTTGAGGCTAAGGTGGGAGAGGTTAATTATGTGATACGCCAGCCGGGTGTCAGGGTAGGAAGGGGGAGAGGACCCAAAGGGGCCCGGGCACGGGGGCAAGGGTTCAGGGAGGTAGGCCGCCTCTCTCCCAGGCGTATGGAAGGCTCCCGGTATTCCCCTCAGGTTCGTAGGTGGGCTTTCCTCGAGGTCTACGAGGCAACCCGTATCATCATTGGGGGGGAGAGAGGTGTTGCCACCAGGAGAGGGGAGAGGGACAGGTAGCCTGGCACACAGGAGCGTCACGTTACTCAGGGGATCCCTTACCCAAGTGATGGCCTCGTGAGGTGGGAAGTGCTCCAGGTGGAGGGAAGGCAGGGCCCAGGGGGGGGTTGTAACCCTGGAACCAGGAAGTAGGCAAACTGGAGAGGGGGGGAGTGCACGACGCGAATCCCTAGGCAAGGAGGGGGGAATGAGCCAATCAGGAAGGGGGCACAAGTGCGGGAAAGGATGCTGTCCCTGGCAAGGGGGGGGGAGGGGGAAACGGGTTGCGGGGAGTGAGGGGGGAGGCACACGACTCACCCACACACTTACAGAGGCAGAAAGGTTAAAGGAGGATCAACAGGACAATTGTACACACAGACACACAGGCACACAAAATAGATCACACTTAGCTTCAAGGCAGTAGTAGACAAGAATCAAGGGGCCAGCTTCTCTCTCGATTACCGGCGGGGAATGGCTACCCCGCCGGCGTTTTTATGGCTCCCAGGGAGGCCTCGCCCGAAAGCCCCGCCCCTGACTCCGCCCCTCGCGCCGCTATGCGTGCGCTACGTCGGAGGGGGGCGGGGCCAGTGCCTGACGTCTCTCCCCGCTGCGGGGAAACCTCTTGGAGCTGTTCAAGGGGAGCGGGGGGCGGAGCTCCGTTCCCCGACGCTGTCTCCAAGGGGGGCGGCCGCGCTTGTGCTTGCCGCTGTGATGCCGGTGGCGGGGATTGCCCCGCTGCTGCAGGTGGGTCCCTCTGGGGTTTTTCCTGTTTTCTTCTCCCCTTGCCCCTTTGCAAGGGGCGGGGCCTGACACCGGGAAGGCGTCCGGAACAGCAGACATATCACATTAACCTCTTAAAAGAATGGCAGGAAAGAGATAACCCGGGGGCCCAAGAGGCCACCTCTTGGGGCTTGGGCGGAGAAGGGATATACGTGGACCCCGTAAAAACAAACCAGCTGGCCATTCAGCTAGGGGCTGCCTTGGCTAGCGGTCAGAAAGTGCAATTAGTGGTTGTACTAGAGGAATATAAGGGGGTATTCACCGACAAACTAGGGCATACCCTGTTAATAAGGCACGATATTTGTACTGAACCGGGGAAGGTCAGAAGGGAACCGCCCCAGCGGACATCCCCCCATAAATGGCAAATAGTGGAGAAGGAAGTTAAGGACGTTAGCCTTAGGGGTAATAGAGGAGTCCTGCTCCCCATGGAGAAGTCAAGCCGTGTTGGTGGGCAAACCTGACGGAACAACCCGGTTTTGCATAGACTTTTGGAAGGTTAATGCAATATCCCGGTTCGATGCCTATCCTATGCCCAGGTTGGACACCTTGTTAGAGACCATAGGGAAAGCAACCTATTTGTCGACTCTCGACCTTACTAAAGGGTACTGGCAAATCCCCTTGATCGTGGGAGCCAAGGAAAAGACATCCTTTGCTACCCATTTGGGCTTGTTCCAATTCGTCAGGATGCCCTTCGGGTAGCATGGGGCCGCGGCTACCTTCCAGAGGTTGATGGACCGGGTGTTACACGGACATGGAGGGTATGCTGCCGCCTATATTGACGATATCATAATATTCAGCCACACCTGGGATGAGCATATCCAACACCTCAGGGCGGTAGCACAGGCGTTGGGTGATGCGGGGCTAACAGCCAACCCAAAGAAATGCAAGATGGGCCTACGGGAGGTACAGTACCTAGGGTATATGGTGGGAGATGGGTGCATCCGCCCGGTGTGGGAAAAGATACACGCCCTGCGGAACTGGGTTTTACCCAGTACCAAGGTACAGGTCCAGCAGTTCCTGGGCTTGGTGGGTTATTATAGGAAACATGTGCCCCATTTCGCAACCATAGTTACCCCTCTAACAGAGTTAATTAGGAAGAAACAACCCAAGGTAGTACAGTGGAGGGAGGAAGGAAAGAGGGCCTTCACGGTGCTGAAAAGGAGGCTATGCAAGGCCCCGGTCCTCCACAGTCCTAATTTTACATTACCCTTCGTACTTCAAACGGACGCTTCCAATGTGGGGTTGGGAGCAGTCCTCTCACAGGTGGTGGAGGAATAAGAGCACCCAGTCGCCTATTTTAGCAGGAAATTGGACCTACGGGAGCAAGCTTATGCTACCATTGAAAAGGAGGCTCTGGCCATCCATTGGGCAGTGGGAGAACTACGGTATTACTTGTCCAGCGCCCCCTTCCAAATTGTCACGGACCATGCCCCGTTACAATGGTTAGCATCAATGAAGGACAATAATGCCAGGCTAATGCGCTGGTATCTGGCATTACAACCCTTCTGCTTGACAATCTCCCATAGGGCAGGGCGGCGCCACTGTAATGCGGACTTTTTCTCATGACAGCGCCCGTTCGCTCCTTGCATCCCGCAAGACCCGGCCACGCTCTTGTCGATGGGGGTGTGTGATCCCCTCCAGGACCGGCAATGGGGCGGGGGCGAGGACGGCACCTGGAGAGGCGACTGGAATCCCGCTGGAGCTACGGAAGATGCCATGGCAATCAGCTGGGGGGAGCCGGAGGAGCCGCCAGACGCAAGGGGCGGGGTCAAAGGCGGAAGTGGAACATGGCCCGGGAATTAAGGGAGGGCACGCCGAAGGAAGGCTCGTCCCCGGCTACTGGAGGATGCGGGTGGAGAGCTGGGAGGTGCCTGTTCCCTGTCCTAGACCGCGGCACCCGGAGCACAGAGAAACGGCCGCAACTGCAGCAGGAGCGACGTCCCCAGGCCCGGCAGCAGGGAAGTGACAGGGAAGGGGGACTCTGGTGGGGCGGGAGGGTTTTTGGAAGAGCCTCGGGGACCATGTGGTGCAACGTGGGTCCACGCCCTCAAACCCCTCAGGGGGAGCAAAGACTCGGGGGAGGGTAGGTCTGGGCAGGGGCCCGTGGTTACGGGGCCGGACCCAGAGTGTGGGCAACCTTCCCCTCTCCTTCGGCCCCTGCTGGAGAGCAAAGGGGTACGAGCACCCTGGGAGCACGCCTTAGGGGTACGAGCACCCTGGGTGCACGCCTTAGGGGTGCTCACGGGACACAACCGTAGTCGGGGGGGCCACATGGTGCAAGTAGCTTAAATGACCAATCATAATTATCTGCAGACAGAGCGGAGAGTTTAACGTTTGCTACCAACAGCTTCTGTGGGCAGTTTAAAGTTCCCTTCTCACCCAGAGACACTGCGCTCTGGCTGGGAAGGGAGGAGTGCAGTCTTGCTGAACCCAAGTGCCTGCAGGTAGTTTAAATGACCAGGTGTTTAAACTACCTGAAGCTGCTGTGGGGAGTTGAAAGTTTCTGGGAAGAGAGTTGAGGGACCGGTTCCTGGCCAGACCAACGGGTACAACCAGTACCTTCAGTGGCTGCAGAGAGTTTACTACAGCCCCCTACCCTCCTCCTGCCTGTCGCTACCTTCCTGACAAGAAGGCACTTGGGTCCCTTCTCCGAGACTTAATCAGCTTCCAGGAAGAGACCATGACCAATGTAGTTCACAGGAGAGACCAGGCTCTCCTCTATATTCATGAGCCTATTAAACCCAGTCCCACTCCCTTAGCCCTGCTCTACCTTCTCCAGTGTGATGGGGAGTCACCTCCATCTTGTCAGGATTCAGCTTCAGATGTCTTGTCCGTATCTAGTCCCCCCAGCCGCTAAACACTGGGTAAGCATCAAGACTGCCGGGCCTGGGTCAGCTGAAAATTGGAGGTAAAGTTGGGTATCATCAGCATACTGATGACAACGTACGCTGAACCCTCTCACGATGTCTCCCAAAGGCTGCATGTACACATTGGACAGAACTCCACACGTGAGGTGCTGGGGAGATATGAACACTCCCTCAACACCACCTGCTGAGTTCTCCTGGCCAGAAACGAGCAGAACCATTCAAAAACAATTCCACCCACCCCAGCTCGGTCCTGCAACTTAATCACCAACATCTTTATGATTTGTTTTAAAAACTGTAGATTTGTTTTATGTTGTTCGCCACCCCGAGCTGCCTTTGGGCAGGAGGGACGGTATATAAGTTTTAAATAAATAAATTAAAATTTAAAAAAATCTCATGGTCAACAGTATCTTGGAAATGTGACCTGAGTGTGTCCAAAAGATTCCATATCACAAGGCAAACTAATAAATCACAAATGCATTTGTAAAATATCTCATGATTTAAAACTATTTAGTGATTTTAGAGAGTCAAACACATGGTTTTGGATGATTGGGGTTGGCAATAACCACATCATAAAAGTAATAAAATGAGAGTGGGAACTGTGCCAGGCCGTGAGGCAATGCATGGAAAGGGAGTGGTATATCCAAAAGAGGATGGCTGAAGACAGTGAACTACTTCAATCTCTCCCTCCTTTCATGGGGAGGGTGTATAATGAGATGAATGCCTTCTAAGCTGTTGCTTCTCCAGCAAGGTAGTGCTGCTCCAATGGATTCAACTAGAGCAGCAGCAACAGCAGTCGTGAAACCTATCATAAGTCCTGATCGTAGGACCAGCAACTAGTGATGTTTTACTTTCTTTCCTTAAGTTCCATTTTCTCAAGTAGTAAAGTACTAAGGTTGCTGGGAGTCCCTTATTTAAAGGGGTGTCCATCCCTTATTTTAAATACGGGAGCATCCCTTACTTCACAGCCTCCAGTTCTGTCGAACATAACGGACATCCCTTATTTCAATAGGCACCAGGTCTGTAGCATCCCTTATTTTTCTTTAAATCTGGCTGCCTTCTGAGATCTCCATTGTCCAAACTGGCACCAAAATGGGGATAGCATAGTTTCCTCCCAAAACCTTGGCCATCTCATGTTTGGCACTGGCAGGAGATCTGGCAGCCCTAGCGAGAGCGAAACCGCAAGAAGGGGCCGCCTCTACTGGCTGCTTAGCAGGATGGGGAGAAAGTTGAGAGCTAACCCCCCCGTATTCTGAGGTACCAAGATGAACCAGTTAAGCCCTGTTAGGGAACCTCAGATTGGACGTTTAGAGGGAACACTTTGCAGAATTTGCCTTCCCTCTCCTGGCTCCCGGGCGCGTTTGGAACCTTTTCTCACGAATTTCCTTTATGCCCTCTCTTGCCCACCCCCATTTGGTGCCGGTTTGGACTCTCCCACTCTTCTCCCCCCCCTTCCTCTCAGGCTGGTTTGGACTCTTCCCACATCAATCACTCCTTCGTCAGAGGGGAGGGGGAAGCGAGCAAGCAACTTTATCACGTGATCTCAACCTCCCTCCTCCCGTCCGGGGCCGGCTCCGCTGGAGGGGGGGGAGAGCGGCAGGCGTCGAGCTATGTCGGTGCAGGAGCAGGACCAAGACCAAGGGGGTGACCTCAGCGCGGGGTTGCGGAGCCTTTGTAAGGGCGAAGCACCTGTGCCGGGCGGCTGCCTGCCGCTGCTGCCCTGGGACCGCTTCTCGGCCTGGCTGCACTGCGTGTGTGTGGTGGGCTTCGACCTGGAGCTGGGCCAGGCGGTGGAGGTGAGTGACCCGAGCCGAGCGGGCTCTGCATTGGGGTGAGGGGGCTCTGTGGGCTGCTGCGCTCCCCGTAGGCACAGCCGTCTCTTCTGTGGTAGCGAGGGGAGGGTCTGATCTGTGCCTGCTCGCCTGGGACGCTTGTCTTGACTGCCCGACTCCTAGGGGACCCACTGACAGCGGGGGGGGGACTATGCTCTTAACGTGTGCGTGTGCTTGGGGCTTGCTTTCCACATCAGTTTCGCGGAATCAGTTCCCCTAACTTCTCCTCAGGGGCAGGAACACTTTTCTTCTTCTTCTTGTTTGTGTCCCGCTGCAACCCGAAGAAACTACTTCTCTCTCTCTCTCTTCCCCCCCCCCCACCCTTTCCTGAGAGAGAAATGTGATTACTAAATCACGCTGCAACAAGGACATTTAAGTACTTTGAATGCACTTCCTTGATTTGCCAAGTTTTAAACTTTTGTGTGGTGTTTGAAACTTTAAAACAAAAGGTGTGGAAGAAAGTGAATGAAAAAAGTGACCCGTTAAGAGAGCTGTTTGTGACAAGTTAAAATGACTTCCTGAGCTTCAAATGACTGTTTATCCTGTGCTCCGAAAGTGAAAACCGACATGATGCTAACCACCACCCTTGGTGGCTATTTATGTATGTTGCAGGGCTGTATTGGTGCCCCCTGCAACATGCATAAATGACCCCCAAGGGTGGATAAAGGGTGGTTAGCGTCATGTCGGTTTTCACCCTTTGTCTCTTCAGTGAACCTCTTTTATTGTTTTGTGCCAGCTTGTATTTGTGTGTGTGTGAGCATCTTGCTTATTTCCAGTACTTCCTATATGTAATAATGTAATCTTGGCATAAAAGATGCACCACAGTATTCTGAGTGTAGACAAAATATAAAATCCTACTGTCATATCTGTGTTTAAACCTTCTTCAGTATTTGAAGTATTGTGTGGCGATAGTAAACTTCAGTTAAACTTGCAACTAAATCTGAAAGTAAGACCTGGCAAAGGAAAGCGAGATAATCCATATTTACTAAGGGGGTGAACTTAAGACCAGCTGCTTATGTAGATTGTGAACCCCTATGCAATGCTTGTAAAGTCTGTAGTACATATAGCTATATTTTTTTTAAAAGGGCATTTAAAATCCAAATCTAGAGTGTCTTTATAAGAGAGCACTTAACAGGTGTAACTTCCTATGTTACGTAAATTAACCCTGCTACAAACCTAGTGAAAACAAGCCTTTAATTGTGTTTGTTTGTTTTTGGCCAGCAGAAATACAAATAAATAATGATGAGTTTTACTTAAGTAAAACAAATAACGATGTAAGTAAAACTTAATAAGTAGACTTGAAATAATCTTAATAGTCTAAGGTGTTACTACCTTACAACTTCACAAGGTTGCTGGGAGAGTGAACTTGGTCAGAACTGTGAAGACTTTGAATGCTGACAGTGCTATATTAATGATTAAAAAATAGATAACTATTTGTTTACAACATATACTCAGACAGTTTCCTTTTTATACTGATGTAGAAAGATCCTCTTTGCAGAAGGAGTGTTTTTCAGCAGAAAAGGCAGATAGAAAATAGTGGTCCCCAGTCCTCCTGTTAGTTACATCACAGTCTTTTTTTTTTTTTTTAAAGTGTTTCTCAACTCTGAAAGTTCACTACAGTTTCAACCATGCAAATGTTTGCAAATATACCAGGCCCATACACTAGAATTGGGGAGGTTCAGAAGAGCTCCCTCTGCCCCGATTGAGTGACACTTGGCCAGCCTTAATGGTTATGAATGGGAATGTCTGCCATCACAAGCAGTCCTAGCTTCCTACGCTTTGTGTTCCAGCTGCAGAATGCACAGCTGCTGACTGTCTTGTACTGCTTTCTCATGCCCTCTACTCTGACATGAGCAAAAAAAATATCCACCCATTTTCTGAGCAACAGATGGGCCTGTATACTTTAACCACACGAGTAATCTTTGTTAACTTCAGTGGGATTATTCACATGCTTACAGTTAAGCAGGTATGTAAGTGTTTTCAGGATGAGAGATTAGCTTTTTAATTAGCAAATGTAACACTTTTTAATTAGCAAAAAGATTTTCCTCTTTCAAATAACTAAGCAGTGTTTTCCTCCAACTTTATTGTGGACAAGAACTTTAGAAAGCAGGAGGGGGAGGAGTGTGGTGTTCTGCTTTTTGTGATCAGCTGGATTTCATGACTACATATCCGGTCTCCTATCTTGAATTCCTGTAAAGCACAGAGACAGCTAAAATAAACAGTTGCAAGTCTTGGGATGAGAGAGAACCTAAGGTGCCTTTGTATAGTCTCCCATTGCTAATAAAACTGTCTCTAATATCCACATTTTAAAAATATTTCCTATTTAATAAACTGTATTTAAGCTCCAATCATGCAGTGGGGTACTACTACAGTATACTGATTATTTAAAAAAAAAACACCACCTTTCTCCTATAGCAATTCAGTAGTTATTATTATTATTATTAGCATTTATATAGCGCGAGCAATGTACCTGGTGCTCTACAAAGAATAAGATATACACAGTCCCTGCCTGAGAGCTTACAATCTAAAGACGGGGAGGGGAGACAGGGAAAGGGGAACAGAGGGAGAGACGAGGGATGCAACATTCATGAGGATGGGAGAGCTTGGGTACATGTTCTTGGCTTGGTTACAGTAAATTGGGAGTTTGCAGATAACAGGTGGGGGTGGCTAGCAACAGTTAGGAAGGGTGGAGCGGAAGAGGGGGGTTTTGAGGAGGGACTTGAAGGTGTGGAGGGTGGGGGCCGGGCGGATGAGGGCCAGAAGGGAGTTCCAGGTGTGCGGGGCAGCGAGGGAGAAAAGACGAAGGTGGTTGGGGGAGCAGGGGAGACGTGGGATGGTGAGGGAAGAAGAGCGGAGTGCTCAAGCAGGGGTTTGGAGGGAGATCAGGGCAGAGAGGTAGGGGGAGCGAGGTCGTGAAGAGCTTTGTAGGAGAAGACGAGGAGCTTGTGCAGAATTCTCTCAGGAAGAGGGAGAGAGGATAGGCTGCACGTGTCAGAGCGATGGGCTAGGTGGATGATCCTGGCAGCAGAGTTTTGAACAGAGATAAAGGAAGAAAGGTGGGAGCGGGGAAGGCCAGCGAGGAGGAGGTTACAATAGTCGAGGCATGAAATGACTAGGGCGTGGATGAGAGTTTTGGTAGAGGAGACAGAAAAGGGCGGATCTTGGCAATGTTGTGGAGGGAGAAGCGGCAGGATTTGGCAACAAGTCAGTGCAGGGTTTGAAGGTGAGGTGCGAGTTGAAGATGAAGCCCAAGCTGTGAGCTTGGGGGGGGGACAGTTGGTGAGATGAGCTTGAACAAAGGGGGAGAGGGAAGAAGTGGAGAGAGTTGAGTGTTGTCAGCGTATAGGCGGTATTGGAAACCATGGGAGGCAATTATTTATTTATTTAAAATTTATATCCCGCCCCTCCTGCCCTCAGGGCAGCCCAGGGCGGTGAACAGCATTCAATAAAAACAATACAAAAATTTTTAAACAATTTTAACAATACAATATGTGGGGAAACCCCTACCCCCACCCCTCGCCAAAAGCCTGACGGAACAGCCAGGTCTTACATACACACCGAAACAGCAGGAGAGTGGGAGTCAACCGAGCCTCCTCCAGGAGCGAATTCCACTTCCCAGGGACAGCCACCGAAAAAGATCTACCATCGGTGGCCACCCGCCTTGCCCAGGGAACCTCCAGAAGGGCTCCCATGGACGATCTCAAGGGTTGCACCGGCAGATGGGGAGTGAGGCGGTCCTGCAGATAAGCAGGGCCCAGGCCGTGAAGGGCTTTAAAGATTAAAACCGGCACCTTGAACCTGGCCCGGTACTTTATAGGCAGCCAGTGCAGAGCCCGGAGCACTGGTGTCATGTGCTCCTTGCGACCCACCCCCGTAAGGAGACAGGCCGCAGCATTCTGCACCAGCTGCAGCCTCTGGACCAGCTTCTCGGGCAGCCCCACGTAGATTGCGTTGCAGTAATCCAGCCTCGAGGTGATGAAGGCATGGATGACAGTGGTGAGGTCAGAGTCCGAGATATGGCGGAAGCTGCCGGACAAGATGTAACTGCCGAAACGCACTCCCCGCCACGGCCACAACCTGAGATTCCAGGCTGAGCTGCGAATCAAGGAACACACCCAGATTCCGCACTTGAGAGACAATGGGAGGGCGAACCCCCCCCAACAAGAGGAGATTCAACCACCCCCACCAAGCCTTTCACCACCCGGAAAAGCTCTGCTGGATGTGACTTTGCAAATGCAATAAGGGCAGCAAAGAACTGTTTCTTTGCTGCCTGCACTGCCACAGCATAGGCCTTTAAACTGCTCTTATGCTGTGATCGATCATACTGGTCGCAGGTCCGGCACCACCATCGCTCTAACCGCCTGCTCTCCTGCTTCAATGAGTCCCCCACCAAGCCCTCGCCCACCATCATCATCTCCATCTTGTCAGGATTCAATTGCAGATGGCTCGACCTCATCCAAGCCCCCACAGCTGACAGGCACTGGGAAAATGAGACTGCATGGCCTGGGTCGATGGAAAAGGAGAGGTAGAGCTGAGTGTCATCAGCATACTGATGACACTGCATGCCCTGAAACCCCCTCACGATCTCCCCTAACGGCTGCATATAGATGTTAAACAAGAGGGGGGACAGAATGGCACCCTGCGGGACTCCACACGTGAGGTCCCGGGGGGAAGACGTACACTCCCCCAAGACCACCCGGTGAGTTCTCCCGGCCAGGAATGAACGAAACCAGTCCAAGACCGTTCCGCCAATTCCAGCACGGTCCCGCAGGCGAGTCACCAACACCTCATGATCGACTGTGTCGAATGCAGCCGAAAGGTCTAGCAGGACCAGTAAGGTCTGACGACCCTGGTCCAACGCCAGACGGAGATCGTCAACCAAGGCCACCAATGCCGTCTCCGTACCATACCCAGGCCGAAACCCAGACTGGGAGGGATCAAGGAAACCGATGTGGTCCAGATGCTCCTGGAGCTGTCGTGCCACAGCCCGTTCAATAATCTTCCCTAAAAAGGGAAGATTAGAGACCGGCCGATAACTGGCAGGAGCATCAGCGTCAAGAGATGGTTTCTTGAGCAGGGGTCTAACCACAGCCTCTTTTAGGCAGTCAGGCACCCTGCCCTCCCGAAGGGAGGCACCAACCACCCCAGCCAACAACGGCCGTAACGTCTCCTGGCTGGCTTTCACCAGCCAGGACGGGCATGGATCTTGCTCACAAGTAGTGGCACGAACAGATCCCAACAAGGAGTCCACATCGGCAGGCGACACCATCTGAAACCGATCCCACAAAACAGGACAGGACGGGGCATCCATAGCCCCAAGATGATCCTCTGCAATAACTGTGGTGCCGAAATCGTGGCGGATGCGAGCGATCTTATCTACAAAGTACTCGATAAACCGGTCACAGCGGTCACTGGATTGCTCCAGGTCCAGGCGGAGACAGGCAGGACTGACCAAGCCTTTCACCACCCGGAAAAGCTCCGCTGGACGTGACTTTGCAGATGCAATAAGAGCAGCAAAGAACTGCTTCTTTGCTGCCTGCACCGCCACAGCATAAGCCTTTAAACTGCTCTTATGCTGCGATCGATCATACTGGTCGCAAGTCCGGCGCCACCGTCGCTCTAACCGCCTGCTCTCCCGCTTCAAACACCGCAGACCCTCAGTAAACCAAGGAGACCTGCGGGAGACTCGAGAGGGCAGCGGACGCCTGGGAGCCACCCTGTCTATGGTCTCGGCCAACAAGGTGTTCCAGAAGGCTACGAGATCATCGACAGAGCGGGTGTCAAGGTCCAGGGGAAACTCCCCCAGAGCATTCCGGAACCGATCCGGTTCCATAAGTCTCCGGGGGCGGACCGATCTAATAGGTCCTGCACCCTGCCGGGGGCTATCGTGCGCCAGGATGCACGTCTTAAGGAGGTAATGGTCAGACCATGACAAAGGCTCTACAGCCTTAACTCCTACTAACTGACCCCCCGCCTCAAGGCCGGTGCAGAAAACCAAATCCAGTGTATGTCCCTCCTCATGTGTGGGGCCACAGATGATTTGGGACAGGCCCATGGTTGTCATGGAGGCCATGAACTCATGCCTCGCTCCTCCAAGATCAGTGTCAGTGTGGATATTAAAGTCCCCCAGGACCACTAGTCTAGGGATCCGGAGGATCACATCTGACACCAGATCAGCAAGAGCATGTAAGTATGCAGCCGGGCAGTTGGGTGCACAGTACACCAGCAGCACCCCTAATCCAACACAAGATGGAGGCACTCAACACGTGGTGGAGCCTGCACTAGATATCTCCTAAAACACAATGCATCCTTGATAACAATGGCTACACCATCCCTCCAGCTGAGGCTGATGCTGCACAGAGAACTCACCTGGAACAAGATCGGCCAAGATAGGACCCGATTCATTGTCCAGCCAGGTCTCTGTAATACACACGAGGTCAGTGTCCCACTCCGGGATTAAATCCTGGATGGTAGATGACTTATTGACAACCAACCTCGCATTCAGCAGCACCAGACCAAGGCCTGGGGTCTCCCGGGCCTCGACCCACAGCCTACCTGTGTGGGGGGTTGAGATTGGAACGGGCACAAGATACCGCTCCCTCCTCACTGATGGAACACACCTCCCCATTGGACCATATCTCCCCAGACCCGTAACAACCCCGATAGCTGTGGAACCCCTCCCTTCCTCAGAGAACCCCCGTTAGATACCCACCCTCCATAGGCTGCCCCGCCAGGCCGGCGAGAGGGGTCCCCCCCTTTACCCTCCTACCTGCCTCTGCCACCGGCGGGCAACCCTCCCCCCCCCTCCATTAATGCTATGTCTGACTCTGCACAAGCCCCCCCCCCCCCCCCCCCCCCCCCCCGGAGGGTTGTCCTTTCTCACACCAGGGGTTCCCCACAACACCACCCCCAACCTCCCTCTCCTGCCACCAGAGGAAGGTCAACAACCCCAACCCCCAAAATCCCACCCCTCCAACATCAAAATTCCCCACACAATAAACAGGACCCCACCCCTCTGTGTCAGTATCTTCACACACACCCCACTCCCACCCACATGGGGGGGAGGGGGGAGGCAATGTCCCAGGCTGTATCACTGTGCAGGAGTGCTCTGCAGAACTGGTATAATATCCTGGGTAGCCACCGGGTATAATATCCCGGCCCGCCAATGGCACTTTGCCCTTTGGCGACGCCCAGCGGCTGCTGCCCAGAGGGCGCCTCCCTCAGGGGCAGTTCCCCTTTTGTAAAAGCTGGTTACCTGCAGGGGGAGGGACAGCAGAGTGGATGCAGGTGGGGGAGGATTCCCAGGGAGCCAACACCCTACTCTCCTTCCCAGTCCTTTCACATCCTCAGGGGCAGCTCCCCTTTTGTAAAAGCTGGTTACTTGCAGGGGGAGGGACAGCAGAGTGGATGGAGGTGGGGGAGGATTCCCAGGGCCTTGGCCAGGGAGCCAAAACCCCACCCTCCTTCCCAAAATCCTTCCCACCCTCCTTCCCAAAATCAATGAGTTTGCCTAGGGATTGGGTGTAGATAGAGACGAGGAGAGGGCCAAGGACGTAGCCTTGGGGAACCCCGACCGAGAGGGGTTGGGAGGGGGAGGAGTTAGGAAGAGATACATCGAAGGAGTGGTCAGAAAGGTAGGAGGAGAACCAGTCGAGGACAGAGTCCCCGAATCCAAGGGAGTGAAATGATTCAAGCAGGAGCGAGTGGTCAGTAGTGTCGAAGGCAGAAGAGAGATCAAGGAGGACAAGAATAGAGTAAAGGCGGTTGGATTTAGCCACAAGAAGATGGCTGGTGATCTTAGCAAGAGCGGTTTTAGAGGAGTGAAGGGGGCAGAAGCCAGATTGGAGAAGGTCAAGGGAGGAGTTGGCGGAGAGGAGGTCGAGGCAACGGGAGTAGACCACCCATTCAAGGAGTTTGGAAGCAAAAGGGAGGAGGGAGACAGGATGGTAATTAGAGGGTTCAGAGGGATCCAGAGTGGACTTTTTGAGGCTGGGGGAGACAGTGGCATATTTAAAGACAGAGGGGAAGGAGCCAGTAGAGAGGGAGAAGTTGATGATGTGCAGGAGGGGAAGGATGATGGT
>QEPC01011258.1:4686708-4751119 GCA_003113815.1 Sphenodon punctatus | reverse complement strand
GTCCCCCCTTCCACCCGCGCAGCCTGGACTCGGAGGTTTTTTTTTTTAAACTTTTTTGGTGGGGCTTTGCTTACATTGCAGCCATTCATTTAAATGGCTGCAATGTAAAAAAATCCGGAATCCGGTAACCGGACCGTATTTACCGGGTTGAATCCGATAATGCCGGTACGCCCAGTACCGGCATTATCGGATTCCGGATTTACCGGTTTTCCCACCCCTACCATTTACACTGATTCTGTTTGCTGTGCTTTCCTTACTTGTAGCCAGTCCCTGCTCTTTTTTCAAAACTGAGTTGGAAATGCATTAAATGGAACACTAACTAAAGTGAACCACTTGGAGTAAAAGATGGCAAAAATAGACACTGGGTAAAGCCACATGAGACAGGGCAGGTCTGATTGTCTGCCTGTCACGGGGAAGGCAAACGTTGTCACCACACTTGGGGCCAGCAAGGAGAGCAGCCCACATGAACTGTCCCCTGACGGGAAACTGAGAGGGCAGACAGGCCGCTGTTGCAACTCCTGCCATGCCTTGGGCAGGACAAGGAGCCACCCACGTACGCGGGTGCACGGCCCCAGCCCACCCACTATCCCGCCCTTTGTCATGACGTGGATGCATGGGAATGGCAAATTGCGCCTGACGCTCTCTGGTGTTGGCAGACCCTGCCATGGGGCAAGGCTGCATGGGACTGGCCACATGAGAGGCAGCCCTTTATTCCCACTTTGAGCAGTGTTAACACACTCTGTGTGTCTGGTCTTTTCCGACTGATGCATTGTATGTCAGCCAGCTGCCTGGGGTGGGGCAGGGTGAACATCTAGCGGCTGCTAGCCACCTGTTGCGTGTTACCATTGCCCAAAGTAGGATAATGCTGCCCAAAGTCTTGTGTGGCCTTGCCCGCTGTCTTTGTGATAACGTTTAACACTTCTGCAGAAGAGTGCAAGTTGTTGAGCACTGGGATTGTTTCTCATCTTATGTAGTCATTAAAGAAAAATAGCAAGGGGCTATAATAATGCGGTATATATGACAAATAGAGCTCAACTTCTAACTAGCACAGAAAAAATCAGACAAGTGGTTCTGAAAAGGGGAAAAAATCGCTCAGTTTTCTTTGAGGGATTTTCCTCCTTTTCAGAACCGCTTGTCTGGTTATTTTTTGTGTGTGTGCTAGTTAGAAGTTGAGTCATTAAAGAAAGCATATCCTATGGATAAATTTTTGATAGCGGGCAATCATAATGCTCGGTTGAGGGGCCTTATGTGGGATGACGAAGATTACCAGATCCTTAATGAAGTTTGTGGAGTTCCTTACCAGAATTTGACAATAAAGGGGTCAATAGCACTGGTCATGAATTGTATAAGCTACTCCTTTCTTATAATTTATAAACTGTTAATGGGTCCTTTTTTGAGTACGAATTCAGATGTAATGACATTATGGCAATAGGAAGAGTACTATAGATCAGTGGTTCCCAAACTTTTTGTGACTAAGTACCCCTTTTCAAATTTCCCAATGAGCTGTGGACCCCCACCAAATTTACATAAATTTGCATAAGACACCCCTACAGCAAATATAAATGTAAGCATTTGTGAAAAAGTAACAGAATGCTTTTAATTCTAATTACAAGGTAAAATCATATATTTTCAATTACAACAATTATAATTAAATTACAATTAGAAAAAAAGTACAATTATAGTCTTGATAAAAATGCTTGTAATTACTGTGAACTTACAACAGTTATGTGTATGTACAAAAATTAACTCACTGTTTTCAGGGTGCTAATGTGACGGGTGGGCTTGTTTAAGGTTGCAAAGTGAAATAATATTTGGTTTTATAGGTGAGAGTTTAAGTTGTAGGTCTGCTTCAACGTCCAGTTTATTCCTGTACTTTTGTTTTCATTGATACCAAGGCTGAAAACTCACTTTCACATAAGTATGTTGTGGCAAATGGCCTCATGACTTTGATAGCCTTATCTGCCAAATCAGGGTACTCCTTTTTTATTTTCAGCCAGAACTGAGCAAGAGGTATCTGCTTGAATTCGTGTCAGTCCCCCATCAGAGGATAACTCAAGCAACTGTTCTTCTGTTGCTGTTAGACAGGACCTAGAGTTGCAGTCTGCCTGAAAGGGGTTTCTTATTCAATCATTTTCATTCCCTTTTTCTGGAAAGTACTGGTGAAACTGGACTTTGAGTGCCTCCAGGTGTTCCATGATTTCTCGTTGCACATCAGCATTGTGAGGTGCACTGAATTTTCATCCAAGAAGTTGACAAGGGTTTCAAATGAATCCAATCTGTTCTGTCTCACACGAGAAACCGAGAGTTGCAACTTCCTGATGAAAGCTTCGATTTTGTCATGTACGTTGAAGATCAGTACATGTTTCCCCTGCAGTCCTAAGTTGAGGTCATTCAGGTGTGGAAAAATATCAGAAAGGTAAGCAAGACGACACAGCCAGTTTTCGTCAAGATGATGAGAGAGCACAAATGGATAGTCAATAAAAAAGCTCTAATTTCTGATTGCAGCTCAAAGAATCGCACAAACACTCTACCTCTTGACAGCCAGCGCACTTCAGTGTGGAAAAGTAAAGTAACATGTTCGCTGCCCATTTCATTACAAGGAGTTGAAAATATACGAGAGTTCACCGGTTGAGTTTTGATGAAATTAATTTTCACAACTGAATCCAGGACACTTTTAAGGCTGGTCGGCATTTTTTTGGTTGGTAGTGCCTCTCTGAATACTGCAGTGCTCCCAGTGAACATCAGGGGCTACTTTCTGGATACATGCAACCAAGCCAGAAACGCTGCCTTCTCATTACACGAGCACCATTAGTGCAAATTCCAATGCATTTACCCCAATCAATGCCAGTTGCTGTCAGGAATGAATCAACCTCATTGAATAAATGCTCTGCAGTAGCCCTGGTTGGTAAAGAATGACAAAACAAAAAATCTTCCATCTCATTTTCATATTTGTACTTGATGTATGCCAGCAAGTTGGCAACAGTGGCAATATCTGTGGACTCATCCAGCTGCAGAGAATAGTATGAGCTGTTTTTGATTTGGACAACAAGTTGCTAATTGATGTCAGCCATTTTGTTGATTCGTCGTGAAACTGTATTGTCAGACAGAGGAATTACATCAAGTTGCTTTGCTGCTTTTTCACTCAAGACTGCTGTCACCATGTCCTTTGCTGCAGGTATTAAGAGGTCCTCTGCAATTGTGTGAAGTTTTCCAGCCCTGGCAATTCTGTAGCTCACACGAAAGGATGCTTCAAGGGCTTTACTATTAGTGGTGGAAGAAGACTGGACCGTTTTCTTCTCTGTTTGAAATTCCCTTAGCTTCCGCTCAAAGAAACTGGAATCTTTATCAGTAAACTGAGTGTTTAGTTTCCAGGTGCTGACGAAGATTAACTGGTTTCATACTCTCATTCGACAGCACCTCATAACATAGAACACACTGTGGATGTGGCTCTTCAGACGTACTAGTAGACGTGAAACCAATTTTTATGTAGTTTGGGTCATAGCGCCTAACTTTTCTGCGAGCTACAGATGCCTCCAAAGAATCACTACTTTGACGTTTTCGACTGGTGCTGGGATCTTCATGAAGTATTTCTGTCTGCCCTTCCTTATCTGTCAAGCTTGCTGCCTGTCCTTCCTGCCCTGTGAGCCTCGCTTTCTTTAGCCACCAGTCCATGGTATCAATTCACCAGCCTAAGAGAACAATGCAAAGCAGAACGGAAGTCAGGGTGATAAATTATGCAGCACCTTTGTGTAGCTGCCTCTTGGCCAAATGATAAGACCAGAAAATGGAGTCAAACAACTGAACGCTACGAAGCAGGGAAATCGGACTCTGTTTAACTGCTGCTCTTGGTTACAGCCAACTTCAGTGGTTACAGCACACACCACGTCACTAGCACAAACAGTAAAAAAAAANAAAAAAAAAAAAAGCCACAATCAGTTATCTGACAACTGACAACCTTACAAGAGAAACTAAAGGAAGTTTTCAGTACTATTTATCATAATTCTTCATATTGCACTACATGCAACAGATTACTCTCATGCCCATGCCCATGCAGAAGCAATAAATACCACACTGGCAAAAGTAGCAGAACACTTTGGTAGGGAAGGCTTGCCAGAACTCTTTGAACTGACACCTTCAAAAGGCAGCAGCTACCACAGAAGTCTCTCCAGGAAAAGCAAAGCAGAAAGAAAGACAGCGCACACAAAGAGCACACACAAAGCAGAACGCAAAGCACATGCAGTGCATGCACCACATCACTGGCACAAAAAAAAAAGTCGAAGCAGAACGCAAAGCACACGCAGCGCACACCCCCTCCCCCCGGTTTAAAATCAAGACCTTTGCAGCCTTGTACTCACTTGCTCCCCCCGCTGCTGCTTCTCTCCCCCCTCCTCTCCCCCCGGTTTAAAATCAATTCAAGACTTTTGCAGCCACTTGCTCCCCCCGCCGCCGCTTCTCTCCGCCTCCCCCCCTGGTTTAAAATCAATTATTAAAGAACTTTGCCACTTGCTCCCCCCCGCCACCACCGCTTCTCTCCCGCTCCCCCCCCGGTTTAAAATCAAGACTCACTTGCTCCTCTGCAGTCCGCTCCCACCCCACTGACTGACTGTCTTCAAATCCGTGCTCCTGCGCCCGCATTTTTCTGAGCCGCCTGCCTCGTGCGCCCAACAGAACGCCAATGCAGGCGCAGTAGTTCTGGTGGTGCCAGGATGCAAGAGCAGGCCCATGGACCATCAGGGTCTGTGGACCACAGTTTGGGAACCAGTAGATTATGTGCTAACCTAGTGTTTGGCTGAAAGTGAGACCATTTCAGATCCTGAAGAGGTCAGAAAGTGATAACTTCCTTTTATTGTTAGTTATCTCTAAGGGTCTCCTGGGGAATGTACCTAGCATGAGTACGTTAGTGCATACTCAGAATATTCCTGTTGCTGTATGTAATAAGTGATGGATTGGCCATGATGGTCAATTAGAAGTTAAGGGGGGTAGAATTGGAGGGACTTAAACAACAGCTAATCTCCTCAAAAGAACTGTTGTAGATTGCGGAGAAGGTCTCTCAGGTTTTGAATTTTTGCATCCCTGCTTGACTAAACCAGTCTCTTGGGAATTCAGAAATTCCCAGGCAAAATTGGAGCCCCCCTGGTTTGATCAGGATTGTAGGCAGGAAAAAGCACGTTTAAATCGAGAATTTAGACAGCTTAACAGAGGCAAGGAAGCCATTCAGATAGATGACTTTAAAAATTTGAGAAGTCAACATAAGCAGTTGATCACTAAGAATGAAAAATTATATTAGTTTACAATGGGAATTGCTTCAGTCTGCAGACTGCAGTGGTGTCTGTCAGCTGAAACATGGATGGATTATTTTTCCTCTCAATTTTCACTCCCAGAGGTTGTAACAGAGATAGGAGAGGTTGAAGATAGGTAGATTAATAAAAGTTTATATCATATCACCGAAGAACAGGTCAAAGAGGTGGGAGAGTGGTGTAGCCATGATTTTTAAGGAGGGCTGGGCTGTTCAGAGGTATCCAGTGCAGTCCATAGTGGATATTGAGGGTCTTCACCTGGTGTTTGATGTGGCAGGGGACAGTTTGGGAGTGCTGCTTGTATACCGAGTGCCCACCTGTACAGCGGCCTCCCTGTATGCTCTAGCAGATCTGGTGTCGGTGGTGGTGTTGCAGTCCCCGAAGACTTACCTGTGTCCATCTGGTCGGGATCCCCTGCGTTGCCGGGCTGCTGCCGTCGCCACCGCTACTCCCGTTCTGCTGCCTCGATCCCTCGCTGAGTCACCTGCGGGGAGAAAAAACGACATGAAGTCAGTACTAAGGGGCGGGGGGACCAAGAACGCCGGTGCACCTGGGCTGGGTGCCCTGGCGCGACCCCGGAAACTGCTGGGGGGGTTCTGCAGCAGGCCGCCAGCCGAAGGGCCACCAGCCCTTGGTGGATTTAGGGGCCTGGTATTTTTGTAACTTGTATTTTGTTGGGTTTGGGGTGGGATAGGAGTTGTATTGGGGAAGGGTATATTGAGTGGGGGGTTATGGGGGGGGGAGGTTTGGCACCAACCCCTGGTGGCAGCAGGGTGAGGTGGGGGTTAGGATGGGTGGGGGAGTTGGCTTTTTTTTTGGTTGGAATTAGGTTAAGAAATGGAGGGGTCTTGTTTTGTTGTTTTAGAAATGTTTAATTTGATATTTGGATTGTTGTTGTATTAGGGTATTGTTGTGGATGATAGGTTCCCCCTCCTGGTGAGAGCAGGAGGGTAGGGGTGGGGTTCAATGGCCCTCCCCTGGTGGGAGCAGGGATGGAGCATATGGAAGGACTAGTATGATATGCTGTAATATTATTGATTTGTTGTGGTGTTGAATTTTGTGAAGGAGGAGAGGGGATGGTTAAAAATGAGGAATTATGAAATGTTGTTATGCCAATTGAGGGGTTATTTAGACTGTGTGGTTTGTGCTGAAATCGTAATTATTGTTCTTTAGATGTTTTTTGCTTTTGTTGTCAGCCACCTCGAATCGCAATAGGCGAGAGAGAGTGGGGTACAAATAAAAGTTGATGATGATGATGATGATCTTGGGGGACTTCAACATCCACACCGAAGCCGATCTTGGGGGTGTGGAACATGAGTTCATGGCCACCATGGGCTTGTCCCAGAGGGTCAGCGGCCCGACACACCAGTGGGGACATAGCTTGGACCTTTATGTTTTGCACCGGCCTTGAGGCGGGGGGGGTCCATTGGTGAGGGAGATATCAGCTGTGCCCTTGTCATGGATGGACCATTACCTCCTGCAGACCTCTCTCCTGGCACACGTCTGCCCCCGGATGACTGTGGAACCTATTCAAATGGTCCACCCCCGTAGACTGATGGAACCGGAGCGGTTCTGGGAGGCTTTGAGGAATATACCCTCTTATCTGGGCAACTGTTCCATTTATGGTCTTTTCGAGTTGTGGAACGTCCTGCTGACAAAGGCAATTGATCGAATAGCTTTGAGGTGTCCACTTCCCAGGTGTCAGCACCGTAGGCCCTCCCTGGTTCTTGGAGGAGCTGCAGGCGCTGAAGCAGGAGTTAAGGCAGTTGGAACAATGGTGGCGTCATTCACGTACTGAAGCCAACAGGTTGTGGCATAGAGCGAGTTTACGAGCTTTGCTGTCTGCATAGCAACAGCATAGGAGAGAGTTCTTTGCTGCCCTCATAGCATCCGCTAAATTTCGTGCAGCGGAGCTGTTCAAGGTGGTGCTGGGGCTGGTCAATCCGGCCGCTCTCCATCTGGGAGTGGAGTCCTGTAGTGCCTGCTGTGACTTGCTTGTGAATTATCTTGCGGAGAAAATCTCTCAGATTCACCATGGTTTTGATGCTGCATTTTGGCAATTGGAGGTTTATGGAGGCCCCACTTTGTCCTTGTTTGTTGGATCAGTTTCAGCTGGTGACCCCTGCAGATGCGGAGGATGTTCTGGGAACTGTTAGGACCCCCTGTTGTGAACTGGACCCTTGCCCATCCTGGCTGGTTAAGGCCTGCTGGGAGACGTTGGGGCCATTGCTGGCGGGGGTGGTCAATGCCTCCCTTTGGGAGAGCAGGGTGCCGAGCTACCTTAAAGAAACAGTGATACGGCCCCTGCTCAAGAAACCATTGCTTGGCGTTGACTCCCTTGCCAGTTATCGGCTGATCTCTAATCTTCCCTTTTTAGGGAAGGTTATTGAGCGGGTGGTGGGCTGGCAGTTGCAGGAGTATCTGGATCATGTCGGTTTTCTTGATCCTTTGCAGTCAGGATTTTGCCCGGGTTATGGCACCGACATTGCACTTGTGGTGTTGGTTGACGATCTTTGCTGAGAGTTAGATCAGGGCCGTTTGGCCCTGCTGATTCTATTAGATCTGTTGGCGGCGTTTGATACCGTTGACCACGAGATGTTGGTGATGCGCCTGCGGGACTGTGCAGGGGTGGGGGGTATGGTTCTTGATTGGTTCAGCTCTTTTCTGCCGGAAGGACTCAGCAAGTGGTACGCGGGGATTATTTTTATCATACCGAGACCTCTCGTGTGGAGTCCTGTAGGGTTCTGTTCTGTCCCCTCTTCTGTTCAACGTGTATATGCGAGGTGGTCAGGAGGTTTGACGTGAGGTGTCATCAATATGTTGATGACACCCAGCTTTACCTCTCTTTCATCAGACCCAGGTTTGGCAGTCTCGGTGCTTACTGGGTGTTTGGCAGTTGTGGGGGATTGGATGAGGGCGAACTGACTAAAGCTGAATCCCGACAAGACGGAGGTGATGCTGGTGGGGAAGGTGGTGGGGGTGATGGCCCGTATCATTGATGGGGTCTGCCCCCCACTGGTTCCACAGGTGCGGAGTCTCGGGGTACTGCTTGACTTGCAGCTCCGCTAGGGTGTTCAGGTGGGAGTCTGTGGCAAGGAGTGCCTTTCACCAATTACATCTAGTGTGATGGCTTCAGCTGTATCTTTTGGACTCTGACATGGCCGCCATCATCCATGCTTTCATCATCTCTAGGCTTGGCTACTGTAATGTGTTCTACGTGGGGCTACCCCTGGTGACGGTTCGGAGACTGCAACTGGTGCAGAATGCGGCGGCCCGTCTCCTGGTGGGACTGGGACACCGTGAACATATTACACCGGTTCTTCAATCTCTGCACTGGCTGCCTGTAGTCTTCCGGGCCCGATGCAAAGTGTTGGTGCTGGTCTATAAAGCCCTAAATGGCTTAGACCCGACTTATCTGTGGGACCGCCTCATCCCCCGGGTCCTGGATCAGCCCCTGCGGTCATCGGGCGTGCTCTCCTTGAGGTCCCCCGAGTCTGCTGGGGGGCCACGATGAGGAGGACCTTCTTGGTGGCTGCTCTGCGACTGTGGAACTCCCTGCCAGTGGAGGCCTGTTTGGCCCTGGATCTCCCCTCGTTTCGACATCCTTGCAAGACATGACTGTTCTGCCTGGCTTTTGGATGGGAGGGTGGTGGGAATGGATTAAGGTGGTGGGTGGGTGGGGATATTTTTATGCCGCCTCTTATTATTTTTAAAATTGTTTTATTGTTTTATACGTTTGAGATGTTGTTTGCTGCCCAGAGCTGCCTGTGGCAGGATGGGTGGGTTATAAATGTTTTAAATAAACGAAATAATAAATAATACCCGATTTAAACAGCGGAATAATAAGGCCCCAGGGCTAGATGGGATCTCTTCTGAAGTGTACGCTACTAATTTGGAGTGATGGCTGCCCATCCGGAAAGTGTGGTTTAACCGTATGCTAGATTCCTGATTTATGGCAAGGCACTGTAGTTCCCATCTTTAAAAAGGTCAATACAGAACTACCGGAGTCCTACAGTCTTATCAGCCTGGTCAATATAACCACCAAATTATTTGGGAGACATCTCCTGTGTCATCTGGAAAACTGTGTTGAAGAGCGGAACCTACTATCTGAAGCTCGGGCTGGTTTCAGGAACTGGTATGCCACCACTGATCATTTATTCATGGTTCAATACCTGCGATATGAATACATTAAATTGGTGAAGCCAGCCCTATATGCTGCTTTTGTGGACTTCACAGCAGCCTTTGATATGGTAGAACGAGGGTTACTTTGGCATAAGCTGAATCAATTGGGGATAGATTCTCCCCCCTGTCTCCCCCCCCCTTTGAACTTAGATTGTAAGCCATAGGCAGGGACCACATTTATCTTACTGTTCTGTAAAGTGCCAGGTACACTGCTGGGGCTATACAAATGCTTATAATAATAATAATAATAATATCGAGGGGTTACTATGAGGGGACGTGAACTCAAGTAAAATTTGTCTGGAAGATAGGTCCATTAGCAGCTATTAGCCAGACAGGATCAGGGAACATGACGGGAGCTGGGGGAAAACAACAGGGAATGGATCCCCCATTGTGACCTGTTGGGTGCTTCTCCCAAGCCACCATGATTGGCCACTGTCGGAGACAAGGTGCTGGGCTAGTACCAATGATGGAAGTACCAATTAAATTTGTCTTTTAATTCTCAAGCATTTATGGATGGACATCTTTAGTTTCAACAGGCTTAAATGGCGTAACCAGTTATTTCTGTTTTAAGGCTGCCTTAACCCGATAGGGGGACTGGCTATTCGTTGATAGAATTGCTGATGCAATGTTTGATTGGTATTATTTGTGTTCAAATTTATGTATTTGTATTATAAAGGTGTTATGCGTATGTTCATGTGATTGTATGGAGAACGGCAAAAACTGATCCAATAAAATGAACTTGACTTTGACAACGCTTCTGCAAGATGTTAGTCTGTGGTTTTGAACGTACTGACCATGACAGCACTGATGTCCAGAGGAATGTTGTGAGAGAGGCTATGTTGTTTAGAAGGGCTAAACATCTATTGCCATCTATTTTTCAGTTACAAGGAGAAAGAATGCTTTCTCTATTTAACGGTACAAGGTCTTAAGAAACAAAAGATAACCTCTTAATGCATGGAAGATGTAGCAGTGGTCTCTCTATATTTATCTATAAAATTTTACTGTGAAAAACAGCAGTTCAGAAAATACAGTCCAACCAGTTTTTATACCCAATTCATGAAGTGATTTAACTACTGTAGCTAAATTTTGCCCTGGTAATAGATAGTATCTTAAAAAGATCTCCTGGAGTAGGCTGCATATCATTAGATCACAAATCCTGCTCTAACCCTCAACAATCTGCTACACCAAAGTTAAACTGGTATAGTAGTAGTAGTAGTAGTAGTAGTAGTAGTAGTAGTAGTAGTAGTAGTAGTAGTAGTAGTAATTTATTATTATTATTACTAATGCATTTTTCAATATCAGGTTGATGATTCTTATGTGCCTGATAGCAGCATTTCTCCGTTCTTTCTTACAGTAGTTCATTGATCAGCCTGTTGAAGAGTTACAAAAAAGGTGGATAGTCCCACTTAAAATGTCCTAAATGGGGGTCACTTTATTTATTTATTCAATATTCTTCTACCCCTCACCCTCCTGCTCACAGAGCAGCTCGGGGTGACTCACAACACCCACAACCGACAATAACCACCACCAAAATACTCCTATAATACACCTAATTTTAACGTTCTAGTGTGGGTACCTTTTTAAATGCCCGTGCCACAGTTCTAAAATTAGTTAGAAAATTCAAGCTCCTAATCTGCAAAGTGTGTTGTTTGCTAAACTCTTGGGATTGCAAAGCTAAAGAATAAAAGGGGATGCTAAACCACATTTGAATGCTAGACAGAATGATATGTTTAGCCATTTGCTATTAATGAGTCCAAACATTATTTTCAGTTAGTTTTTAAAATCTGTGCAAACAATGCTGTCTTCACGCCTTACATCACCACTTACTTTTTGTTTCTCTTTCTCTTCCCCCCCCCCCCCAGGTTGTCTTGGAGATACACAGTTTTGTTTTAGATTTCGACAGTCTTCTAGTAGAAAATTCTCGCTACACTGTCTGCTGGACCAGTTTGACAGAGACTTGCCAGTATACCTGAAGGTTTGAAACGGACTATCAGATTCCTTCTTTTGTGACCAGATTTAAATTGTAAATGTTCTGCTAGTTTTTTCCCTTAAGTTTAATTTTCCTGTACATGCCATTTATTATTACATGAATTATGTGGTGATTTCTATTGCAAAGGCTGACTTGAAGACCAAAGACAAGAGATCTGGTTTATAATCCTGAACAAATGCCAATTTTTTTTTTCCTTAATGGAGAACTAAAAAGACTTAAGTTTGCTAAGACTCGAGTTCAGCGTTCTGTTTCTCTTCAAATCTCTGATAGCATAAAGACATCCAGGGAGTGTTTTAGGAAAAAGATATCTTCAGCTAAGTAACAAATACAGAATGCTTGGGACTTAATAGATTAGTATAGGTGCAAAATACGTTGGCATTATTTTTAGCATGGGTGGGAATGGTTTAAATACTCCTTTAAATAGACTTAGGTTTATTAAGGTGTTTCCTTAATACTTTAGGAACATCTTAAATAGGTTAACATTTTTAAAAATAAGTTAAAATGCAAACCATAAAACCAAATTGGAGGTTCAAATTCCAGGGGCGGCTGGTGGGTTTTGAGACTGGAGGGCAGTAAGGCCGGGGAGCTTAGGGGCGGAGCCAGGGCAACGGTAGGTGGCATAACCCAGCAGCAAGGAGTTCCCAAGGTTAACATAAACAGTTTGCATGCACATCAAGCTTAAAATAAATAATTAATAAACCCAAAACACAGGCACCCGTACTTGTAAAGCATCCCAGTCTCAGCCTGAGTCCAGTAGTTCATGATATTGAGGAGGACTGACAATGCCATGCATTCTATATAACCATGCAAGATTATCATTGGTCCCATTTAAAACCACAGACTGAAACCCACCAGATCAAGGATTACAACAAAACACAGCTTGCATGTGGTTTGTGTGGTTTTAAAAAAAATATTAAAAACAATTGTGATTCATGGGACTTTAAAATCCCCCCCCCCCCCCCCCCNGAAGCAGTATTCTTGCTCTCTGCTCTGTCTGTGTGTGGGGGAGGGATTTTAAGGCCCGTGAATCACCAGACTAAGAGTTGCATCTCGGGATTTCAAAACCTCAATTTTATCACAACCATCACATTTCCAGCATTCTGAAAACACCTGAAATCACAGGACTAACCAGTTAAATCTCAGGATTTCAAAACCTCAATTGAATCACAGGGAATTAAATACTAATTCCCCCTCACCCTCTGCTGCATGTGCGTTGGGGGGGTGGGAATTAGTATTTAACACTCCACATCAAGTGAACAAAACCCATATAAAAACCAGAAAACTATACACCAAACCATTCCCACAAGGCCGCAAAGTTATCCACAGATCCCCCAAATGCAGCAGCGAAACACACTCCACATCAACTGAACAAAAAACTAAATCCAACACCCCACCCCCCCCGTGTGCCCCCACTCGTCCACCACCACCCTGGGCCCTGCAATTTTACTCACCATGCACCGGGCCAGCTCCTCTCCTTAGCGCCGCCGATCCTTGCTGCATCTTAAGCTGCTCCTGGCTGCCGCACAGCTGGCTCCCCCTCCCAGGCTCCTTCCCAGAGTCAAGTCAAAGTTTGACTCGATGGGGGGAGGGAGGCTAAGAGTTGTGCATGCGGCAGCAGCTCCCCTGTCCCAACCTGTTGGTGGTGGGGGGCTGGAAGATCATACCCGGGCGCCTCTGTGTGGCGCCCGGGTATGAACTTTAGCCCTGCCTGGCCCCTGCAATGAAATTGTGCCCCCTGCAGCACTATTTCATTGCAGGGTCACTTTATGTGAAACGGATGGTGCTTCTAGCTGCCCATTCCGCATAAAGGGAGAACGCTTGCCTTTTGTCCCTGAAGGCTTCCTTAGGGAGCCTTCAGGGGTGGTGGTGTGAGTTGCCGTGTGTGTGTGTGTGTGTGTGTGTGTGTGCGTGCGCGCACAATTGGTGAGAACATTCAGCGCCATCTTGAAGAACCTTGTTTAGAGAGGCAGCAACCTTCAGAAGGTTCCTGCCTCTCTAAACAAGGTTCTTCAAGATGGCTTTAAACATTCACGACGGTGCTGTGCGGCCGATTTATTTTTTTAAGTCTGCAGTGCGTGGGGGAGTCCTGGGACCAGGAGGGGCATTGCCCCTGCGGTCCTAGGGGGCCCACCGCCACTGTCAAATTCTGTTAATTTGTCTACTAACAAGCTGGTTTCAAAGTTATTGATGGTGTACTAATTAGAAATTCTATTCAAACATGTTCTGGACAAGAAGTATGCAGGGTGAGTTTATATTCTGGAGTTGCAATAGCGGCTCCATTAGATAAGGAGAGTATAGTTTCTATTATAAGGAGGACTATCTTGATCAATAAATTGGTGAATATAAATGATATGAGTTTAAAATTTCACACACACAATTAGTATGTTAGTAGTTTCGAGGAAGCAGATTTTTGGGAAGATGGGATTAGCGAGTCATAGGTTATAACGATTTGAAGATTCTCATTTGATGCATTCTGTTCCAGGTTGTCACCAAATCTGTTCAGCAGGATAGGAAATTTAACAGATTGGTTGTAGACCTCTTAAGTACTTTAGGTAACACAAACAAAAGACCACTCAGTAGCACAAAGTCAAAAGACAACACACACAGCTACTGCAAACAATTAATTTACTGAAAAATATTCAAGAAGATGCAATAACGTCTATGTACAGACATACAACTTTAATAATTTTAAAAAAGTCAAAATTACTATTATGAATTCCAAGCTTGAAATAAAAAACGCTGGTGTGTTTCGAGATGAGCTTTTCATCAGGGATGTCTCAGTGAAAATAGACTCTTCCAATATCAAACTCATACGTGGGATCCTCGTAAGAGCTGAAGTAGGAACTGTTCTCGACAGGCTACAGTCTCAATCTTCCAAATGATTGTAAATTATTATTTCCTTTTGGGTTGGAGAGAATGGAACAGCTAAGTATTGGGTCCCACCTCTCCCCTCTTACCCACTAGCCCCCACTGTCATTTCGCAGGACCATGGAGTCCTGGCTCCCAATCCTCCCACTTTAACTCAGTAGCCACCACTGCCCTTGGTGTTTTTACTTCCCAATAACAATTGGAGTTTACTTGTATCTGTCAGAAAAGACCAAGTCGGATTAGAAGAGAACAACAGAAAAAGCCATCTTCCTCTTATATCCTCATATAAATGACACGAAGTGATAATGAGGTAGCGACTCTACCACGTCACACAAACACAGGCAGTTTCTTTGTTCATATGGAAATCCCAAATATCTTCCCTACAGCATATTGGTGTTCATTAAAGCAAATTGTAATTTTGCAAAGACCAATCTAAGGTACGCAGGTAAATACATCCATATAGGTTTCATATTTAGCTTTCCTCTTGAAGTACCTTAGGTATGGTGAGTATACTGGGGTCTTGACATCTGCCAAATAATTTTGCTTAGATCTATCCGTAATCCTCTGCTTAACCTTGGTCTTAAGAGGAAAAAGGAAGAGATTTTAATGCCGTCAAGCCCAAATGATGACTATTGTTTTGGGCAGTTATTGACCAGGGAAAACATGTGGCCGAGAGCAGGTTACTCTCTTCTGCAATCAGTCTAACCAGAAGCGGGTCTTCAGATTTTTTATATATATATATATATATATATGCACGCGCGCACACACACACTCTTTTAATTTGGACCATAAAACTTCAGATTGAAGAGAGAGCATCCCAAACTCAGCCCTGAGGAGGCTACCTGGAACAGTCTGTGGAAAGCTCAACGGTCTCCTGAGAAACCTGTTTGTTCTAAGCACTTATCCAGAATAACACTCCAGATTTCGGCTGTTTACAAGCTTGGTTTTGTGTTTTTGCTTTAAGTACTTTAACTGCTGGGTGTATAAGATTTCCCCCATGAAGTCTTGCAAATTTCATAACAGCTGAAGCAGACTGTTTTAAATTTTAGCATTAATAAAACGTAAGTGTTTGTTCCACAAACCAGTATCTGAAAAATGAATGCCCAAATAGCTAAAAGAGGAAATCTCAATTTATTTCCTCCCCCCCCCCCCCCCCACCAATCATCCCAGATAAATTCCTTTTGTTGCTTCCAAATACCAACTTTTTGGTTTTATTGTAGTTGATAACCAAAGACTCACCCACACACTAGTTTTCTAATTCAAAAAGGGCCCTGCGTAACCCTCTTTTCATTTGTGAAATCAAAATCCTATTGTCCGCATACAAAAGGATTGGGATTAGGTATGTCCCAAGGCGGTGAGGAAAAAAGGAATCCCTCTTTAGCTTTCTGACAAGGTCGTTTACATAAAAATTAAATAAGAAAGGGGCTCGCAGACAGCCCTGTCTTACACCATTCAGCACCAGAAAGTGGCTAGTACATTTTCCATCTGTTAACTTAACACTTGCTCTGGTGTTTATAATGGAGTTTAACTAAAAAACATAATAGACGGGGGGGTCTAAGTTTGCTTCCTGTAGTTTGGCCCAGAGACAAGACCTATTAATGGCGTCAAAAGCCCCTTTCAGATCAATGAATGCAACATACAATTTCTTCTTCCTACACTTGAGGTATTTATGTACAAAATAATTGAGAATAAAACAGTTCCTTGTAGTTGAAAGCCCCTCTCTAACGCGAGCCTGTTCAGGAACTATTATCCCTTTGATTGTATCCCATCTATTAGCTTATTCAATACATCCCATGAGTAGATCTTAGAAATAACTTTTATCCAAGTTATAAGATTATACAAAGTGGGATTTTGAAGATTTCCCTTCTTAAAAATTGAACTTACTATACTTGGGTCCCAATAATCTGGAAAATTCCCAGTTTTATCCAGATATGTGAAAACATTTTGCTAAGATTGGGGCCCACCATTCTATATCTATGCGATAGGGTTCAGCAGGGATAAAATCTAAACCAGGAGCGTTAACACTTTGGGCTAAGATTAAGGCTTTAACTGCAACCTCTATAACTGGAGACCAAGTTCCACATATTCCAGGCAAAGTAATTGTGGCCTGACAAAATTCCAGATTGCCCCCTTCAATTGCATTATACTAGATGACAAAGTGGTGTATCCAAGCCTCTTCTGTAATCATCATAGAGGAATTACTCACCTACTTCTTGAAGCCAAAAGCAACTAAAGACCAAAAGGTAGAAGTGTCTTTATCCAGAAGTCTTTTCCAGGGTCTACCACATAGTCTGCGTATGTTCAATTTTTTTCTTATTGATTAGTTGACAATAGTTTCTCCTTTTTGGTCCTTTTCACACTGATAAAACGGGTGTTACATTGTATTATACATGTTGCAGGGCACCCATAGTGCACATCTGCAGCCCTGCAACATGTATAACGTAAACCCCATTTTATCAGCGTTGTGTGAAAAGGGCCTTTCTCTTGCAAGTTCGACTAGAACATTAGCTGTCTGAGCTTGTTCAATTTTTGTTTAGCACTCCAACATTCCCTATCAAACCATGGCGATTTAAAGGATACTGCATCCTGAGGATTCCTTCGCTGATTAGTATCCACAGAAAGTAGTTCTGAGAAGGTTTTCCAAATAAAATCTAGCGTTCTTGTCGTAATTAATGTTGGTTCTGCAGAGCATTTTCTAAGATCTAAAAAATTCTTTGAATTAAACATGCTCTTTGGCATGAATCCATTTATTCCACCTAACTTTCTCCTCTGCATCACAGCCCCCTGCAAAGACAAAAGATGGCCCTGAACTCTAGGGGCAGAAACATTCATGGTAGTTGTGAACTATCAGGGTGATTAAGAATAGCAAAGTCCAAAAAAAGAGGAAGCTGAAACAGCCATATAATCCAATATACTATTTCTGAGAGGTGAAATATATGTAAAATAGCCCTCAGCATCACTACGCGAGTGTCACTTAAGGACTACCAAATCAGAATTTAACAAAATACTGGCGAACGATTTCCCATGGCTATTGAATATTGGGTTCCTGAATGATCTCTCAGAAATGTAAAATGGAGTTTCAAGTTCTAGCGGAATGGTGGCACAATCATCCAGTCCCATTCTGGAATTGAAGCCTCCCTCCACTAAAATAAGGCAGGATAAATCCCTGCTATAGTTTCTACTGTTTGCTCAAGTTCCTCCCATAACCTATCATTATAATAAGGGGAATTTTGAGAGGAAATGTAAACATTAAAGATCAGAAATTAAAGGCCAAAGTCCAGTTCAATTTTAAATATTGGAATATTCAAGACCAGTGTACTAGGCGATACTGAAATGCACCATGTACTGAGACTGCCTTCCGCCAGTTGTATCTGGTGCGGAGGTTGCGTCTGTATGTCTCTGGCCCGGACCTGGCCTCCCTCGTTCATGCCTTCGTCACCTCGAGGCTGGACTACTGCAACGTGCTCTGCGTGGGGCTGCCCTTTTGCCTCCTTTCAGGGACGGGTCGCCAGGACCACATAACACCTGTGCTTCAGGCTCTGCACTGGTTGCCAGTAGCGTGCCGAGCCAGGTTCAGGGTACTAGTATTAATCTATAAGGCCCTTCACGGTCTCGGCCCCTCATACCTCAGGGATCGCCTTGCCCTCCGCGCCCCAGAGCGGCTCCTTCGGTCTGCTGGGGGTGCCTTCTTGGAGGTCCCCCATGTTAAGCGGGGGGCCACAATGGAGAGGGCGTTCTTGGTGGCTGGGCCCCATCTCTGGAATTCCCTCCCGGAGAAAGCTCGCCTGGCCCCAAGCCTCTTAACATTCCGGCGAGCTTGTAAAACCTGGCTGTTCGCCCAGGCCTTTGGGGAGGGTGGGTTACTGGGTTTTTTATCCCCCTACCCTTCCTTATTTTTTTGTTATAATCTTGTCTTTCCCTGTTTTAATTGTTGAGATTTTTATGATGTTTTAAATATTTAAATATTGTTTTATTGAGATTTGTTAGCCGCCCCGAGCTATTTGCAGGAGGGGTGGAGTATAAATATATTAAATAAATAAAAATAAATAAAATGTAATAGCATGGGAAATCGAAGTTAAAAGTCCACCCAAAGAGCACCCAAATGTTGGCAATCTGTCACCAGGTCTATTGAAAACAGAATAACTGGGAATATTTATTTCCTCACTTTCATTTGGCCATGTTTCCTGAAGGAAGAGCAGGTCAAACTCTCTTAAAAACCCAAAGAACTCTAAATCTCCCAACTTTGCCTAAGTGCCAGGTATGTTCCAAGATATGAACTTTAAGTTTGGTTCTCTTGTACCTAGTCAAGGTGCATCCAGAGCAGAAGAGTTCAATGCTAATGGTCCAGAATATACTACTCCATTCTCAGAAAATTTACCGCAAGATGGCAAGACCGAAGATCCCATCTCCCTATTCCCAGCCAGACAAATATCATCCTCGTAACAACTGAGCCTCATTACATAGAGAAATCATGGCTGAAGGCAAAAATTCCTTCTGGGACCTTAATTCACCACATGAGAAAGTTCATCTTACTCTCAGCAATTTCAGTACACTGATTATCAGAATTTGATTGCTGCACAGAACCAACTCCCTTTATATTATCAGAGGGAAGAGATTTATGATTTGAAGCCTTAACACAGGGTAACAAATTTGCCTGTGATTTTAAGGAAGTGGAAACCGGAGATTGCAATTGAATAGACTCTCAAATTCATAGGTGCCTTCTTTGCCTTTACTACACTGGTCTCTTTTAATTTAATAGGACCAGTCATTGAATGCAAAACTGATCTTTCCAGAGTATTATTAATTCTATGTATAACCATATCAAAGGATTGGAGTCTATTCCTTCGGTTCCATAAACCTTTTGCTATATTTCAACTCTCAAAATGAACCTCCTATCTCTCAAACATTCCACGCAAAAGGACCTGTCTAACCAAATGAACTGAATCTGATGGAAGAGTGAAGCCCAACCTCTATCTGACAGAAATTCTGAAACCTCTTCCATTAACACTGGGTTAAGCAGAAAGCGCCTTCTAGTAGGCAAGCCAAAAGGCAAAGCTAGAGTCCATCTGTGTTTGAGATTCCGGCCAAACATTTGGAGGCTCCGATGGAATTCCAACAGAGCAAGTGTCCGTTGAGCTTATGTTGGACTATTCCAAGGGAGAGACAATTATATTACCAAGCTGAGCCATTGGGACTTCCCTAGAACTTGAATTGTCAGAGAACCTACCAGAAACGGAGCTTGCATCAGCCTCGCATGGCATTATTGATTCTACTCTAAAGTTTCCATCATATTCATCCACTGTTAGCCAAGAAACTTCTGCACCATTTGCTGAGAATGAAGGGTCTGGAAATAGATCCTTCTTGCAAAACTTCTCCGTTTGAGTTGTAATCTCAACCGGAGTGTTTCTGTCCTCTTGAAAAAACTGGGAGTTAGAATGCCATAGCTCAAGTACTAGCCATAGCCCTCCTAGTAGTGTCCTTAGATCCAATATTGAAATTTTTATATCCATCAATCTTTATATATAACCAGGAAAGAGGAAGAAACTGAAGACAAAAAGCTCATCGAGGCATCCACACCTGCCATAAACTCCTTGCACTTGTTTATATTCTTGCTGGATACCATTACCTGAATCATAACCCATATAATTACAATTAAGGCAAATGGATTCTCATTCCGCAATAATAGCTAAAGCAAGGACTCTTACACACTCCAGGCTCTTTTGACATATCAGGGAGAATAATATTACCACGGAGCTGTGAGGCATAAATCAAGGGGACTAATCCTCTAGAACAATTCATAAGTCTACAGTGTCAGGCGGCGGGGGCTAGAAAACCTAGATTCTCCCAGACCACCTCTTTGGTTGCCATCCACCAAAAAAGGTGTCTTGTTCATGCACAATCACCAGAATCCACAGGGGACAAGGTTTCATTTATAAGGGTAGATTCAAAATTACTAACAAAAGCCTGGGAACAAATAAATTCCTTCCCATCATTTAACCCATTTGGGGAATCTGATGTAATAGAAGGCTGCTTCTGAGAGCCCCTTTGGGCTATAGGGGTTATTTGTTTGAAATAATGTGTCTGCTTGAGCTGCCTAAAAGGTATCCTTAATTGAACTTCCTCATTATAAATGGAGACAGGAGAGGACCTTATTTTCAGTGGGGCAAGAACTCTACTAGTTCTTAACATTATATTGAGATTGCAAAAGATAAAAAACCAGTATTCACAAATAACTACCCCACAAATTAAATTGAAAATGCAATTAAATTGTAAATGAGTTACAAATAATTAACTCGGTCCAAGATCTCATCAAGTTGAAGAATTCTGATGACTGCTGTAATGTTCTTGTTCACAGCCGGGCCTTATTAGAGGGCCTTCCCGAAGTATGCCTGCCAGAGGCCTCGCCCTTCCATGGGACACAAAATAGGCCACTCGTGTCCCCTGATAATCTGATAGGATAAAAGTCCCAAATAGTAGCTGCAAAGTTCAACAGAGTAAGACTGGTCAGTTAAAATAAGATCACTTGTAAGTACATTAACTCTATCTGGGTTCTTACAATATCAATCTCGGCTGTAGCATCTCAAAGTACATAAAGAGAAGGCCTTACCCCTCATGGGGCACAAAAGAAGCTGCTCCTGTCCTGTGATAGCCCCACAGGCCAAAAATCCAAAATGATGACTGCCATATTTGGCGACAACGCGAAGCTAGTCACCGAAACCAAAATAAGAGCAAAATGTGGAGGCAGTTCCACTAAGCCTCCCACAGCTACAGCCGTGATGTACCAATATCACCTCCCATCGGAAAAAGCTTCAGAGGAGGAAAGGGAGGCTAAAGCTGGAATAACATCTCTCTTCATAGAAGCCAGGCAGGGCAGCCTCATACAGCAGGGCCTACAAATGTCTTGGCCCTTTGGCAGGACTTGGAGCCAGACAATCCTGTTCCCTGAACACCCCTGAAGCTTCAGGTTGTAATTCCGCTCTTCAGGGCTACTCGCAGTGCTGGAGGTGTTTCAGTTATTTCACAGCCTGCAAATGTCCTCACCCTTTAAGGGGGCTCAAGACCAGACAGTCCTGAGCCCTGAAGCACCACAGGATTATTTCAGCCATTCAAGTCTTGCAGGCTACTCACGGTACCAGAGCTTCGTAATTATTTCACAGCTACCATAATTCTTCCTGGACAAATTCTCATGGTGGAAGAGATGGGGGGAGAAAAAGGAACACACCACAGAGAATTAAGTCAGGCTCCCGCTACAGCTGACAAAAGTAGAAAATGAAGCTCCCAAAGTCGGTCCCCAGTTCCAGCTATACTCAATGAAACAAAGCAGGAAAGGGGATCAGAGTTGAAGAGGAACAATCCGGTCAGTCAGCCACGCCGCAACAGGACATCCGGTGCCCGCAGCTGTCTCTACTGGAACCCCTCCTGAGCTGGGATCAGTCTCACCCCACTAAGTAAAGAGAGCTGCTGCTCCAGAGATACTGCACTCACACCACACTCTGGCAACTCCACTCTCTATACCAAATAATTGGAAAAATTGGGGTGGAAGCCTTAAGTTAAAATTTCAATGCTTTTGGGAGCATGATGGATTTGTAAGATCCTTAACTTCTCAAAGAGACACTTTTTTTTTTTAGTATAGAATCTTTATTTATATCCCACCCTTCCCCCGAAGGCTTAGGATGGCTGACAGCATATAAAATACACTGGTTAAAACCAGACATAAAATATGTCCCTAGCTCTGCCTGTTAAATACTGGGACAAATAAAGTCATAAGTATCACCATTGAGGGGGTTGATTGGGCATGCGCAAGCAACAGATCATGCGTGGCTGAGCTCCTGCAAACCCGGCCCTGAAGATCAGAAAAACTGAGCCTAAAAAGAGATTTAAAGAAAGTAAAACCACAGAGGAATGAGTCAGGACAAAAAAAAGGAACCAGACTCCACAATTGATAAATACTATCTCCCACGAAGGAGCACAAGGAAAGCTGAGGCCGGCCCGCACAAAATGGCGGCTGGAACGCACGGTGAAGGAGAGGGGGATCCCGACTGGCTAGTTCAGGTACTGGACTTGTTTAAATCTATAAAAGAGGACCGCACTATAAATAAAGAAGGGATCTCTACTATAAAGACTAGTCTGGCAGAGTTAAAAAGTCAGATGGATGGTATTAATAAAAGAATTAAGTCGATTGAGCAGCGAGTTAGTGATCAGGATGATTGCGATAACATACAAGATCAAAGACTAACTCGAGTGGAAGACAATATAAATGCCTTGAAAGAAAAGGTAGAGGACCTTTTGAAAATCGGTCAAGAAGAAATAATTTAAGATTTCTGGGGATACCGGAAGGGATGGAAACTAGTGGGGCACGAGAGCTCTTACTAAAGATGATTACAACAATCTTCCCTGACAAGGAAGATCTTCATGTTGTTGAACTAGAAAGGGCACGTAAGTCCCTTAGACCTAGACCTAAAGATCAACCCACCCACCCCAGCAATAATTGCACGATTTTTGTGGCTCCAGGACAAAGAGGAGGTTTTGAGGGCTGCCAGAACCACCAAAGATAAGCACTTTCAAGACAGCAGAATATCTATATTTCCAGATTTAGCGTGTGATACAGTACAGAAAAGAAAAGCTTGGAAAAAACAGCTAGACAAATTCAATCAAATGGGAATAAAAGCACAAGTACTCTATCCAGAAAAATTCTCATTTATGGATAAAGGAAAAAGATATTTTACAGAAGAGACTGAACTGCAGCAGTATGTGGAGATAAATCTAAAAGATAGCTCGAGAAATTAAAATGGAATGCTGTAATCTAAAGAACTCGGAGAATAGAAATGACAGTTTCTGTGGATAATATATCTGTTTAGGGCTAAGTACAAATGAAACAAAAATATACTAAATAAGGGTTTGGCGGTTAGCAGGGAGCCCAGTATGCATGGCACTCCTACTAAGGCCCCCTCTCCCCCCCATATATAGATACCTATATTGGTTAAGTTATTGTGTGTTCTGGTTAAACTTGGTTAAGTTTGGGTTTGATTAGGGGGTAATGGGCTTGCCTCTTTTGAGAAAGGTGAGCAAAAGGGTGAGTGTCTTGAGGAAAAGTTTTGATAAGGTAAGACTGGGAGTTAAACAAGTAATCAAGTGTCAAGTAATAGGGAAAAATGCATTAAGACAAAAAAGTATGGGTTTGCTCCATATAGGCTCAGAAGAAAAGAAAGACAAATTAAGGAAGGAATGTATAATACTGGTACAGGTCTGGTTAGAAAAATTGAAAAGGAATAGAAATAAACAAAGCAATAAAAGTTAAAAACAAAAAACTAAAGAAGAAAATTACCAAATACTAAAATGAAAATAAAGTAAAGGAGATGGATAGCTTGAAAATATCTTTTTAATGTATGTGGGCTGAATAACCCAATTTAAACTTGATTCACCCGCATATATTTGCAATTCAGGAAACTCACCTGATAAAGCAAGACAATCACAGATTTGTTAATAAAAACTATAAAGTTTACCACTCAAACGGAGAAAAACAGAAAGCAGGAGTATTGGTGGGAATACATAAAACATTGAATTTCCAAATTAATAATATAGATAAGGATACAAAAGGACATTTCTTAATTAGAACGGGACAAATCAAAAAGGAAATATTATTATTATTATTATTTTATTATTATAAACATTTATATAGCGCCAGACATGTGACCTGGTGCTGTACAGAACATAGAATTAGATGCGGTCCCTGCCGGTGGCTTACAATCTAAAAGACAAAAGGGGGGGGGGGGAGAGGGGACAGTGGGAGAGACAGGGGAGAAGACAGACAAACATTCAAGCGGATGCGAAGTCTCAGGTGCGTATGCTTGGCTTGGTTACAAAGACGTTGGATAGCAGCAGTCAGCAGAGGAGGGCCGACAGTAAGTGTACATGCAAAGACTAGCAGGCATTGGGAAAGGCAGCAAGGAAAAGGTGGGTCTTGAGGAGGGATTTGAAGGAGCGGAGGGAGGAGACAAGGTGGATGTGGGCAGGGAGGGAGTTCCAGGCATGGGGGGCAGCGAGGGAGAAGGGTCGAAGGCGGTTAGGCAAGGAGGAGAAACGGGGGAGATTGAGGGAGGGGACAAAGGAAGAGCGGAGAGCGCGTGCAGGAGTGCGTAGGGAAATTAGGTCCGAGAGGTAAGGGGGAGCTTGGTCGTGGAGCGATTTGAACGTGAAAACCAGAAGTTTAAACTAGATACGTTCAGGAAGGGGGAGCCAGTGAAGGGAGAGGAGGAGAGGCTGCACATGGTCAAAGCGACGGGCAGAGTGAGTGACCTTGGCAGCGGAGTTTTGGATTGCGATAAGGGGGGACAGGTGAGAGTGAGGGAGGCCAGCAAGTAGGAGGTTGCCGTAGTCGAGGCGAGAGATAACCATGGCATGAACAAGGATTTTGGCCGAGGAGATAGAGAGAAAGGGGCGGATGCGGGCAATGTTGTGGAGAGCGAATCGGCAGGATTTGGCCACAGAGTCAATGTAAGGTTTAAAAGAGAGGTGTGTGTCAAAGATGAAGCCCAAGCTGTGGGCTTGGAGAATGGGATGCATGGTGACCCCATCGATGCAGATAGTCAGGTTAGAGGGAGAGGAAGGGGAGGGAGGAAGAATGAGGAGTTCAGTCTTGGCCATGTTGAGCTTAAGTTGAGGTCGGGACATCCAGGCGGAGATATCAGAGAGGCAGTCGACGAGCTGTCTCTTATACACATCTAGATGTGTATAAGAGACAGGTGTAGAGATGGTATTGGAATCCGTGGGAGACAATAATTTTGCCAAGGGACAGGGTGTAGATAGAGAAGAGGAGAGGGCCAAGGACAGAACCTTGGGGGACCCCAACCGAAAAGGGAAGGGAGGAGGAGGTCGACTCAGGGAGGGAGACATTAAAGGAGCGGTCAGAGAGGTAGGAGGAGAACCAGTCAAGGACAGAGCCGCAGAAGCCCAAAGAGTAAAGCGAGTCCAAGAGGAGCGAGTGGTCGACCGTGTCAAAGGTAGCAGAGAGGTCAAGGAGGACAAGAATGGAGTAGTGGCGCTTAGATTTAGCGACAAGTAGATCATTGGTGATCTTGGCCAGGGCAGTTTCAGTAGAGTGGAGGGGGCAGAAGCCGGACTGGAGAGGGTCCAGGGATGAGTTGGCAGAGAGGAGGTCCAGGCAGTGGGAGTAGACGACACGTTCCAGAAGCTTCGAGGCAAAGGGAAAAAGGGAGACTGGCCAGTAACTAGAGGGGTCAGATGGGTCCAGGGTGGGCTTTTTGAGGATGGGGGAGACAGTGGCATGCTTGAAGGTAGAGGGGAAGGAGCCTGTGGAAAGGGAGAGAATGATGACATGTAGAAGTGGGGGAGCGACAGTGGGAGCAACAGAAAAATATACTATAGCAACAATATATGCCCCTAATAATAATACTGCTGCTATTTTTGTGGAAGTTATTCCAAAGGTGGCACAAAACCTAGAAGCTAAGGCAATATGTGGGGATTTTAATTGTCCACTCTCCTCTCTAGATTTGTATACAAAACCAAAATTAAATAAACAGCAAGAAAAATTAGTTCAGACAATAGAGAAACATGGGTGGAAAGAAATTTGGAGAGTTTTTCATCCAAATAAACAGGAATTTACGTTTTATTCTAATCCCCATAAAATTTCAACTAAAATAGATCATATATTGGTCAACTCTGCCTTGATATCGGCATGTGTGAAAACTTATATACAAATTATTCCCGTCTCTGATCACAATGCTATGGTAATGGAAATTAAAAGTGCAAACAACTAAAATGAAGACAAACCAAAAATGGAGATTTTTAAATTTAAATAATAAATGGATTCAAGAGCAAATACAAAAGGAAATAACAGAATATATACAGAATAATGATCTGCCAGGAACATCCCCAGTAATATTATGGGAAGCTGCTAAGGTGGTCCTTTTGAGGTCATTTCATCTCACTGGGGGCTCATCTGAGGAAGGAGAAAAATAAGCAAAGTAGTGAATTATATTTAAGAATCAGACAATTGGCCAAACAACCGAAGATAAATGCAGAGAGAATTGCTACATTTGAAAAGCCAAATAAATTTACTGGAAACAGAATCCATTATAACTAAATTGAGATATACCAAACATATTAGTATGAGAAGGCGAATAAAGCAGATAAAGCATTTGCTTGACTAGTAAAAAAGAAGAGGCGGAAAGCAAATATATCACATATCCGAGAAACTCCCACCTCCAGAAATATTAAAAGGAAAGGAGATGGAGCACTGCTTCCTTCATTTTTATTAAAAAATATATAAAACGGGAGAACCCACAAACGATAATATAAATAATTTCTTAAACTCAGTTACATTGCCCCAAATAACCAGAAATCAAGAGTACCATAATAAACCAATAGAAAATAATGAAGTAAAGGAAGTCATTAAAAAGCTCCTTGCAAATAAAACTCCCCGACCAGATGGGTGTCCTTCTGACTTTTACAAGTTTTCAATGCAATTAATTCCTATGTTAACACGATGGTGTAACTCTTTCTTGACACAACAGGAAATGCCAAGTTCTTTTTACGAAGCACATATAGTGCTTTGCCCCAAACTCGAAAAGAACACAGATACGTAGTGGATATCGTCCTATATCATTGATTGATTAATACAGATGCCAAAATATTCACGAGAATTTTAGCTAATAGATTGATGACAATTATACTGGAAGCCCCACTCACCATCCTTGGCGGCGGCTGTGGAGCGGGCTCTGGGCGGTGCTGGTTCTAGTGGTCGAGGAGAGAGACCTGTAGGGGAGAAACAGAGAACTGTAAGTGGCTGCGGCTGTTTGCCCTACTCCTCCCACCTGGACACCCCCCAGCGACATGAAAAACAACGCGCTGGTGGCCAGGCAAGAAGCCCCACTCACCATCCTTGGCGGCGGCGGAGCGGGCTCTGGGCGGTGCTGGTTCTGGTGGTCGAGGAGAGACACCTGTAGGGGGGAAACAGAACTGTAAGTGGCTGCGGCTGCTTGCCCTACCCCTCCCACCTGGACACCCCCCCCAGCAGCATGAAAAACAACGTGCTTGCGGCCGTCGGGGGTGGAGGGGTCTGATTGTTGTTAGGTGGGAGGGAGTGGTTGGGTATGGGGGAACTGTTTAATTATTAACGTTTGATCATCTAATATGGTTCAGGGGTCTGCCTTGGCCGGTGTTGAACCAAGGTGGACTTCTTTGTTGGGGTTGTGTTTATGGCGGGGTGGATATTGTATTGTATGGAAGAGGAAGTGGAGATGGCTGACTCCCCCCGGTGAGAGAGGGGTGGAGCCAGCTGTATACCCTGGTGGCAGCAGGGTATAGGTAGTGAGTGGGAGGGATGGGACCATTTGCCTGACGTGTAGGCATGGTCAGAGGAGGTAGTTGGGGGGTTGGTTCTTGACATGTATGCTATGATATTGTTTATGCTGGGTCCCCTGTGTGGGAAAGAACCCCAGTAAGTGTATTGATGATGTTGTACCCCGCCTCGAGTCTTCGGAGAGAGTGTGGGATAGAAAATTAAAATGATGATGATGATGATGATAATTGCAGCAGACCAAACTGGTTTTATTCTGGGGAGGCTTGCAATAGATAATGTCTGAAAAGTAGTTGACGTACATCCTACAGAAACTAATAACTTACCTGCGGCGGTGATATCCCTCAATGCGGAGAAGGCTTTTGATTTGGTGGAACATCAATTTTTGTTTGAAACTATGAAAAGAATGGGTATAGTGGGTCAGATCCTAGATTGGATAAAATTGATATACAAATGCCCAACGACAAAAATTATTCTGGATGGAGACACATCAATGGATGTTAAATTAATGTGGGGTACAAGGCAAGGCTACCCTATGTCTCTGCTACTATTTAATATTGCAATAGAGCCTTTGACTGTCGCTATAAGAAGCATGCAGCAAATTCAACGCATAAAGATTATGGGGAAAGAATTTAAATTAGCGATGTATGCAGACGATAGGATATTCTTATCAGATTTACCACACTGTTCCCAACTTATTAGAAAATATACAACAATTTAGTGAAGTTTCTGGATACAAAATAAATGTGGAAAAGTCTCAAATGCTAATTTTTAATTGGGGAAAAATGATCAAAAATAGAATTACAAAGGTCAACCCCTTTCAGTGTACAAAGGCAAGCTATAAAATATTTAGGAATTAACATTACAAAAAATTGGAAAGACCGATGTAAGCTACATTTTATACCTTTTTTAAGAAGAAATAAAAAGTAAGGAGGAAATTTGGAAAAAGCTCCTGATATCTTGGACTGGTAGAACAAATTTAATTAAGATGGTAATATTACCAAAGTTACTATATACTATATAAAAGAACCTAAGGAATATTTTGGAACAATAAATAAAGCGCTATCTAGAATTGTCTGGAAAGGGGGGGGAAAAAAACAAATTAGGAGGTCTAGTCTGTATACCTTAAAAGAGAAGGGAGGTATGAACATGCCTGATATTAAGTTATATCACTGGGCTTCTGCCCTGAGGGGGGCATTAAAGTCTGGTATCACAACAATAGACCGTGTCTATTTTATTACTTTGTAAAGTGCCATGTACACTGCTGGCGCTATATAAATGTTTGTTAATAATAATAATAATAACAACAATAACCTCCCAGATTGGATTGATTTTGAAAAAGACTTCTCTAAGACCAAAAACTTTAAATATCCACTTACAGACGATCAAAAACTAAAAGGTTTGGGGGGGAAAGGAACATACATTGCTACAAGTGGCATTTCAAATATGGGGAAACAGTACAAGAAAGGCAGAAATGATAAGAGGAAAAACTCCATTCACGCCCATATTTGGACAGTGGATAAAACTGGTGGGAATACCAGGAGCAATAAAAAAAAATTATGGAAAAGAAAAAGTTAAAATTTGCCTCCCAGCTGTTTGTGGGAGAAGAGATATTGACTATGGACACAATCAAACAGAAAATTGGAGGCGACCCTGGATTTTTGGTATATGCAAAAATAAAGAGTAAATTCAACAACAAACATGATAAACCTCATTACACAAGGAAAATAAATTATATGGAGACTTCTCACAACTGCATATATTATTGCGGATATATAAGGCCTTACACAAGCTATTCAACTTACCTGATGTTGGTTACATTACAGCTTGGGAGGAGGACCTGCAAATGAAAATAGAAAAAAAGGAGATGAGATGAGTTTAATGTGGGAGGTCATGCAGAGTGCATCTAGATCCCTTGTGGTAAGGGAGCTGCAAATAAAAACATACAGAATGTACTTTACCCCACAAAAATTGAATATAATGAATAAAGATTATCTGCAAGACTGCTGGCAAGGATGTAAAGAATCCGGTACTTGGATACATTGGGTGAAAACAGACATGACGCTAACCACCCTTTAACCACCCTTGGTGGTCATTTATGCACGTTGCAGGGTTGTATTGGTGCCCTATGCAGCCCTGAAACATGTATAAATGACCACCAAGGGTGGTTAGCGTCATGTCTGTTTTCACCCATTGTTGGTGAAAATATCCACATACGAAGGAGTTTTGGCAAGAAATATGGCCTCACGTGAGTGCAGTGGCCCAAAGTGAAGTTCCATTCCAGCCCAGCTTTGCTTTATTGGGCATTTTTCCTAATATACAAATAATCAAGGAAAGGAAAATGGCATCTCAACAGTTAAGATTGGCGGCAATTTACACGATAGTCTGTAATTGGAAATCTGTGAAAAAAAATCTTTACAAAAAATGGATCCAGCTTTTGTGGTACACTCTGACAATGGAGCGCGTACAAGCAGAGATTCATCACGACTTGGAAGGTTTTTATGCAGTATGGAGCAACATGTGATTTAATTCAACAATACTCAAATCTTGATGCAACTAAAGTAATATGTTTAACTAAAATATAAAATACTGTAACTACACTTAGAAAGGTTCAAAATTGGGACCGATGCTCTACCGAGATTTTCCCGAAATAGTCCATTGATAATATGTAACTTGTAAAGCGTAGTGGATGTTATAAAACCCCCAAAATAAAGTACCATTGAGCACAGCATTCTGTCTCGGAGAATGGCCAGCTACAGTATCTTGAGAGAGGTACAAGTCATGGAGATGTGACCTATCTCCTGCTATAACCACTCCCAACTCCCTGTTGTCGAGGTTTAATCTCCAACTAGTAAGCATCTATGGTTCTATCCTCAAGAATTAATCTAGTTTCTGTTTGAAAATGGTCTTGTAAATTGAAATATGAAGCGGAAAGTGCAAGTACATTTAAGTCCGTTATTAGTCCAATTAGTGCTACAAAGCTAAACTTTTTATTTACTTTATAATGGAGCCACTGTAATATTTTCCTTTTTTCTAGGTGTCAAATAGAGTACGTAAGGAAGTGTTACATGACCTAGAATGTTCAGAAGTGGAAGTAATTGCCTTTAAAATAATTTAATTTTCCTTTCTTATAGAAAGACTCTGCATACTATTATGGCTATGTATATTTCAGACAAGTTCAAGACAAAACTTTAAAAAGAGGTTACTTCCAGAAGGTAATTAAAGTGTTTTCAGGATTTCAGCAAAAATCTTAATTGCAGGGGGAAAAAATAAAATCCAGACGCCATTTTACTTTAATCGAATGTCATTGGGACAGGAGAGGGGGTTTTCTTTTTCCTTACAGGTCTGTCATCGGAGTATATTGTTGGTGCTCAGCAAATGTGATCTAGAGCTCCGCATCCTGGTGCAGTGAGGGTGGAAACCAAGTAAAGGGGGCTACTAGGGCATTCATGTGAATGCTCCACAGCAGAGCACTTTGCCCCATGACTGTAGAACAAAATGCTCCATGCAGGGTGTTCCTATAAACATGCCCTTACTTATAGTTGAACTGTAACAAGAAAAGGTTGCAGTTGTTATGGGTAAATATATTTATTGCCTCGGCCTTACAAATATGTTTCTGTTGAAGTGCAAGAAGTCATTTGACTTGCTTGGACTCTGGTTTATTACGCTACTGGAGATTATACATAACCAGAAAGTAGTTTTACTTTCAGATTCTGGGTTGCTTGTTGACATTAGTAAAACTATGTGTACTTTGTAAACTTGTCAGACTTGATATGACTCTACTCTTGCCAATGCTCCTTTTCCAGAGCAGAACTGCATTTTAAGTACTAACTGCTGCCATTTTTAGATCTAGGTTGCCTGTAATTACATAACCGGATTGATATTTAGTAGGATAGAGAGTGTTGTAAGAAATCATTACTTTGGGAAGGGACTAAATTAAAATTGTTTAAACATGGATTATCTTGTTCTCCCCATATCTCTGCATACTACTCCGGCTGGGTATTTCTACCGTTGACCGCCAGGAGGCAGATGAGCTTTTTTCTTTTCTGCGCCTGCGTCACGGTTGCTACCCGGCTACTTCGCCAGTCCTTCATCTGCCTCTGGACCGTCGGGAGGCTGTTCGGGATCCACAGGTCCCTAAAACCAAAAGAAGACAGGCAGAGGAAATTAAAACAATAGGAAATAGGAAGCCCAGGAGCAGGCTTCGGTGGGGCAATTGGGGAGGCGAATCCGGACACTGTCACGGCTCGCCAGATAGGCCGGTAAGAAGTTACCTTACTTTTCCCCGCCGGCTCCCTCGCACAGCGCCAGGGAGCAGGGGAGGCTGCAATTAGTCCCCGGTAGAGGGGATTGTTCTCCGCGGCACTCCCCCCGCCTCAGGCTGGGACCAATCCACTTGGACCCGTGCCTACCATACCGAGACCCAGCTATGAGCTCAACAGAGGGTACTATACCACCCCCTCCTATCCCCGCGAGCGGGGCAAGGGCTACGGGCTCGGAGCAGGGAGATCAGGGGGACCAAACCCCTGCCCTAGCCTCCATAGCAAAGACTATGGAAGAGATGATGGGGGTGATTAGAAACTTAACTGAAAAGAAGGGGAAACGAAAGAGAGAGTCCCCCACGGGGGGCCCCTCCCCCAAGACACCGAGAGCAGGAAAAGCTCCCAAGCAGGGAAAAAAGAGAGCCAAATCCCCACTAGGGGGAGCCGGCCTGCAATATTTGCTGTCCCCTCAGGGCTTTGAGGAAGAGGATTGCCTAACAGAAAACAGGCAGACAGACAAAAATCAGACAACGTCTGAATCTGAATCAGGCTCTTCACAGGAGAGCGCTGAACTAGAAGAGGGGGAATGCTCGGATACCCTCCCCTCAGACCCCAGAGAAAGAAACAGAAAATTCCCTAACCAATATAGGGAAGAACTGCTGAGACACGTTATTAAGACTCTCAACCTTAAGGAGAGAGCAACTAAGGGGGAGTCCTCAGACTCAGAGGAGGAAGAAACCAGGGAGTACCTTCCCTCGGTACATGGCAGGGATCAGGGCATACCACTAGACAAAACATTCGAAAAGATTGTATTAGAAGAATGGAAGTGCCCTGATAAATCATACAAAATGCCCAGAACTCAGGACGCTCTGTACGCATTTTCTAGGAGAAAAGAGCCTCTCTTTAAGAGCCCCAAGATTGATGCAGCTGCAGCCTCACTTGCGAGACAGACTGTATTCCCAACAGAAGGGGATTGTCACCCTCGAGACTCCACTGATAGGGGGGGGGGACTCAGCCCTCAAGAGAGCGGCAGACTCCACAGCAGCATCCCTAAAAATTAATATTGTAGCTTCTTATGTTTCCAGAGCCTTGTTAGCATGGATGCAGGAAGCTCAGGATCCTGAGCTACCTGAAAAAAGAGCAAAGAAGCTGTCATCCCGCATCTGCATGGCCACGGCCTTCTTAGCAGACGCAACTACAGATGCCCTAACCTGGTCCGCCAGGGCTATGGCAAACGACATAGCAGCCAGACGACGCATCTGGTTACGCACCTGGCAGGGGGATGCCACTGCCAAGAACCTTCTCACGGCAGCACCCTACAAGGGTTCCAAACTCTTTGGAGTGGGCCTAGATAAAGTCCTGGAGGAGGCCAACTCTAAGGATAAAGCTAAAACCCTTCAACAAGTGGCTCCAAAAAAGGGTTTTTTTTCGTGGCTACCCCTTCAAATTTAGAGGCTCCGGAGGCACCTCAAGAAGAGCATACAACCAAAACCACAGAGATTTCTCCACCGGCTTCTCCTTCAGAGGAAGGGGTTCGAGACCTGGGAGATTCGACAAAAGAAGACAAAGAGGCTACGGATCCACCCACCACAAACAGGACGCATGACTATGCATCCCAGGAGGTAGGAGGAAGGCTCCAACTATTCAAAGACAGATGGGAAGCCTCGATCTCAGATGCCTGGGTCCTTTCCTCAATATCGGAAGGCTACAAAATAGAGCTGGAACGCACTCCCAGACAAAGATTCATTCCATCCCCAGTCCTCAAGGACCTACAAAAACACACAGCTATGACAAACGAAATCAAAAGATTACAAGTCATCCGGGCAATAGAAAGGGTACCAGAGCAAGATCATTCCTCAGGCATCTATTCCATCATATTCCTGGTAGCCAAGAAGGTCGGGAAATGGAGAGCTGTTCTCGACCTCAAATCACTGAACAAATATGTGAAAACACGCAGATTCAAGATGGAGACGGCAATGTCAGTATGCCACACCCTGCAAAAGGGAGACTGGATGACATCTTTAGACCTGAGGGAGGCCTACCTGCACATACCAATATGGAGACCACACAGGAAATGGATCAGATTTACCTACGACAAACAACACTGGCAATTCAGAGCTCTACCCTTCGGCCTATCCTCAGCTCCAAGGACGTTCACAAAGATCCTGTCCCCGCTAATAGCCAACCTACACAGCAGGGGGATCCACGTCTATGCGTACCTGGACGACCTATTGATCAGAAGCAACTCCCCCGACAGAGCGAAGGAACATCTGCAAACAACAATTCAATACCTAGAGAGGCATGGATTCCTCATAAACAAGAAGAAGAGCCATCTGACTCCCACACAGACATTAGAACACCTAGGAATCCTAATAGATACCTCCTTAGACCTCGCATTCATCCCAACAGACAGACAACAAAAGATTCGACAACGGATCAGACTCCTCCAACACCAAAACCGCATGAGACTCAAACCACTAGCGAGCCTGTTAGGGCTCCTAGTATCCTGCATAGGACAAGTGACATGGGGTCGCTACAACCTTCGTCCCTTGCAGAGGCGGCTAAGGAGTTTTCAAAGAGAGCTCACGCTAGGTCTAAATCCGTGGGTCACCATACCACAGGAATTAAAAGACTCAATGTCCTGGTGGTTAAAACCAAGAACCTTCCTAGAAGGGGTACCGCTATCAGAACCAACGAGAGTAGTGATAACAACAGATGCCAACCTCGTGGGTTGGGGAGGACACTCAGCGACTCACACGACCCAGGGCCTCTGGTCCAGGAGAGATGCGACAAAGAGGATCAACGTCCTCGAACTGAAAGCCATACGACTGACACTACAACACCTACACCTAACCTTTACCTCACACCACCTCCTCGTGTACACAGACAACGTGACGGCAAAAGCCTACGTCAACCACCAGGGGGGATCGAGGGAGTTATCTCAGGAAGCAACAAAATTATTCGCATGGGCCCAGACACACCTTTCATCACTGAAAGCTCTTTACATCAAGGGCCAGGACAATACATGCGCAGATTGGCTGAGCCGACAGACCATCGACCCACACGAATGGGCACTAGACAGGTCAGTGTTCCAACAACTAGTGACATGGGTGGGGCTACCTCTGATGGACCTATTCGCCACCAAGGAAAATACACAAGTCCCCCGCTTCATATCACGCCTCCGATGCAGAGAGGCGGAAGGGACGGATGCACTGAACTGCCCGTGGCCCAAGGGACTCCTATACGCATTTCCCCCCATTCCACTGATACAGAAGACAATAACCAAAGCAATCAGAGAGAAGTCACATCTACTTCTGATAACACCATGGTGGCCAAGGAGACCATGGTTCTCAGAACTAATAGAAAGAAGCAACGCCCAATATCAAAGACTACCACTCACACCAACCCTGCTGACTCAGGGACCGATAACTTGCTCAGAGATACATACGCTAAATCTGACAGCATGGAACTTGAGCGATCCGCACTGAGAGCGAGAGGCTATTCAGAGGCGGTACTAAATACAATACAACGTTCCAGGAGACCCGCCACCAGGAGAAGCTACAGAGCTACCTGGAGAACTTTCGCAGAATGGTCAACTCGTAGAAATCAAGACCCGACCAAGGCGGGAGTAGCACAAGTCCTCGAGTTCTTACAAATGGGACTGGATAAAGGACTTAAGGCAAACACACTGGCCAGACAAACAGCGGCCATAGACTCAGTTCTTCGAGCAGTAACCAATAGAACAGTGTCAACTCATAGGAATGTTAGGAGGTTCCTAAGAGCAGCCAGAAGCTTAGCTCCCCCGGTGGTACACAGGGTTCCATCATGGGACCTCAACCTGGTCCTGGACGCCCTCACCAAACCCCCTTTTGAACCTCTAAAACACATATCCCTTTACTTTCTAACCTTAAAAGTTGTTTTTCTAGTAGCAGTCACGTCAGCGAGAAGGGTATCAGAACTGGGAGCGCTGTCCATGGAGGACAACTTCTGTATCTTTCAGAAAGATTCAGTCACCCTAAGATTAGACGAAGCCTTCATTCCCAAGGTAAACTCCCTCTTCCACAGGTCACAGGAGGTTATTTTACCCTCCTTTTGTCCCAATCCGATACACCAAAAAGAAAAGGTCTGGCATAAACTAGATGTAAGAAGGGCACTAAAGATCTATTTATCCAGGACTAAGGGATTCAGACTATCCACAGCCTTGTTTATAAATATCAGACAAGGTCTTCAGGGTAGGAAAGCTACAAAGACTCTAATCTCTAAATGGCTAAAGCAGAGTATCTCTGAAGCCTACAAAGCGAAGGGGAAGGTCCCTCCCCTTCAGATTTGGGCACACTCTGTAAGGAGCGCAGCCACATCATACGCGTTCAAAGCAAGGGCCTCATACGAAGAGATATGCAGAGCAGCCACCTGGGCTTCTGTACATACCTTTGTGAGACATTACAAAATTAATACCTTGCAATCCGCAGAGGCTGCGTTTGGCAGAAGGGTGCTACAGGCGGTACTGGACACCCCCAGTGCTGCTGGCTCCCACCCTTAAAATTGGGACAGATTGCTTGGGTACGTCCCAGCCGGAGGAGTATGCAGGGATATGGGGAGAAAAGAGAATTGGTCACCTACCTTCGGTGAATTCTTTTCTCACATATCCTCTGCATACTCCTCCGTCCCTCCCTGTCAAGCAGCATAATTAGCAACAGGGGGTGTGGGACAAGTCTGAATAATAGTAGTTAAGGTTCAACTGAAAACTTGCAAGTTCACTCGTTACATTACATAGTTAAGATTGTCAAATTATTATAAAGGGGGTTACCCTTATCAGTTTCCGAGTTATTTTTAATAGTAGAACGAGTTTCGGCTTGCAAACGGACTGGCGAAGTAGCCGGGTAGCAACCGTGACGCAGGCGCAGAAAAGAAAAAAGCTCATCTGCCTTCTGGCGGTCAACGGTAGAACTACCCAGCCGGAGGAGTATGCAGAGGATATGTGAGAAAAGAATTCACCGAAGGTAGGTGACCACTTCTCTTTTCCTTTCTTTACTGCAGTCCTTGGTTCTCATCAGCAAACTACCTTATATTCACTTTTTCCACACTTTGCTTGGGCAAATAGCACCTGAATATTTTGAGAAGAATGAACCTTTCCTGGAAGCAGGTTTGTATGGCTGAGTTTTTCCATAATAAATTAAGTAAAGGCAAGGAACCTCTAGCCAGTAGGCCCCCAGCTGTCTTTTAATTTGGCCTCTTTCCAGGTTCTGGATCTGGTCCATAGACAGAGCCCCTAATGTCAAGGGCTGAAAGTGTGTGTTGAGGGGAAGAGAGCAGTGATGAAGGCATGTACTGAAGGACAGGGGATGGATCCATGGTGTAGACCTATGATCTGGATCCTCCCTTCCTTCCTCCTGCCCCCAGCGCTGGGCACGTCTGCCCCAACTGGTTTCTAGTCCACGAAGCTTGTACTATTTCCAAAGTGGTACTCTGAAGGGCAAGATTTTTCCCCACCTTTGAAGTAAGGCTACAGTAACTGCAGAACACGAGCGGAATATTCAATAGTGTTGTATACTTCTTTTTGAAAAACAACACCATACAGACAAACCCCCACACTGTAGCCTGTATTTCTCCCCCCCCTCCCCCCAAATAAATAAATAAATCTGGGCAGGCTTTTAGTTCTAAAATAAAAATATTGCAGAACCTAATAACGGATACTGGCTTTTTCCGTGACTTTTCCCTCTATTAAATTGGAGAACCATTGACTCAAAATGCTGAAAAAGAGAGAGCTGTCATGGCTCTTGAGCTATTGTTGAAGTTAGAAAAGACAGTGGGGCTGATCCCAAGCCACGCAGATCTTGCATGCATGTGGGTGCATGCACGGGATTTTCACCAGGCACAATGTGCCTTCAACAGAGATCTGCGGGGCTTGGAATTGGCCCCAGTGGGATTTTTAATGGTCTGCTTGTGCTCTTGGAAAACCATAAGAGAGTCACTTTGAATGAAGGACTATAGGAACAGTGAGACTTTAGTCTTGCTTTCATAATTCAGAAGCAACAGCAGCAGAACACCAGTAATTAAGTGCTTTACTCCTGTTTCGGAGCCTTGCTTAGAACCATGGGCAGGCCAGATGTGATAGGCACCCTCCTTTTGGTTCAGAGATGTGTGGCTGCTACCCACAATTTTTCTGTAAAGTTAGATCAGCATTATCTTACTATATCCTATTCTGGTGCAGCTTTTGAATTACGATGATAGAATCTTAGAATTGGAAGGAACCTCAAGGGTCATCTAGTCCAGTCCCCTGCTTGGATACAGGATGACAACATCCATGACAGATGGCTGTTCAGCCTCTCTTGAAAACCTCGAGCAATAGAAAGTTTACCTCTTAATTATTATTATTTTTATTATTATAAGCTTTTATATAGCGCCAGCGATGTACCTGGCGCTTTACAGAGAATAAAATAGACACAGTCCCTGCCCGAGAGCTTATAAGTTGTTCCATTGCTGAACAGCTCTACCTGTCTGCGGGACCACCTCACTCCCCGTGCCCTTGACCGGCCCCTGCGGTCATCTGGGAGCACCCTTTTCGAAGTCCCCCGAGTATTTAGGGGGGCTACTATGGAGAAGGCATTCTTGGTGACCGCTCCACAGCTGTGGAATTCCCTCCCGGTGGAGGCCCGGGTGGACCCGGATCTTCCTTCATTTCGACACCAATGTAAGAACTCGCTGTTTCGCCAGGCCTTTGGCGAGGGTGAGGGGTGAGGGTGGGTTGTTTAGACGGATCGACTATGTTTGTTTATATGTGAGGTTTTAATTATGGGGGAGGTGATACTCCCCTTTTATTTACTGTTTTTGTTGTCTGAAGGGCCCTATGTGAATTTTATATATATTTTATTCTTGCAAGCTGGCTGCCTGTGACAGGAGGGGTGAGGTAGTAAAACATGGATGGATGGTCGGTCGGTCGCCAAAATCTACCACCTTTAATTTGAGCCCATTATTCAAGTCCTCCTCACTGTAGCAATGCAGACTTGTTCCTTCTTGGTGGTAGCCCTGTAGCTATTTTAACATTATCATATTTTCTCCCTATAGTCTCCTTTTTACTAGGCTAAACAATATTTTATTATTATTGTAGTATAACAAAACTGGACACACATACTCCAGGTGAGGTTTGACTTGTACTAAATAGACTGGAATTATTACATCTGTGTTGAACACATTTGTGCAGTGTTTTACTCATTGGGGCTCTGAGCAGAGCTAGATCCTTTGATGCAACTAATATTCAATATTGCAATAGAATAGAAATAAGCAATGTGATCTCTTCTTGCTGGACCAATGAATTTCTGGAGCAACATGTATAATGTAACTTGTCTACACAATTAAAACTTTAAAAAAAGAATACAAGGGGATAACCGAGTGAAACTGTCCCATTACGATCATCAATGAAGCTGCTAGGGCTAATATAGAAAAAAAAATGAGTACCGCAAGGGTTTGTGTGTGTGTATAATTTTTATAATATATATTTGTGTACAGCATACTATAGTTTACTGTTTTTCAGCTTGTAGCGATGTTGATCGTTGGCCACCACCAGTTCCAGGGAAAACGCTAATCTTGCCTATTATGGGTGTTCTAATTAAGGTAATCCTAAATAATTCTCTTGCTGTATGCATCGATGCAATGTGTCACCAGTATCTCATGCTTTGAAAAATAAGTGCACATTTGTTTCATCATTCAGGCTTTAAACAGACTGATCCTGGCAAAGTGCTTTAGTGCGTTTTGGTTCAAAAACATAAATTATGTGTGTATACCTTACTGTTAAGAATGTACATAAAAGTTAGCAATAAATGTTTCAACAAAACTGTTTCCAGCTCTCTGCATCTAGTTAGGTGTGAAAGTAGCAGCTTAGTCTGAAACACTTCAGGAGTAGGCTTATTTACAGAGCTAAAATACATCAGACAAATACTTGGAATCAGATTTCCTGGTACAGGAGTTCTTCTGTGGGGTTACTCAAGTATAACCTGGAGGAAAATCTGGTTTGTACTATTACTTTTATAAATAGTTTCCAAATCAGTCGCCAGGGGAGTTGGACAGTCCATCAGATTTAGGGATTATCAGTTAAAATAGCCTGAAAATATTTGTTCCAAAGCTAAAGCCAAAGGATGCTGACCTAGAGTTGTTGCAGCAATTATATGGTGTTGGAAAAGTGAGGCATGTGTGAATAATAAGAATACAAGACATGCCGTACTTGAGTCAGACCAATGGTCCATCAAGCAGAACCTTGTCTCTGACAGTGGCCAATCTTGGTTGCTTGGAAGGAGAACCCATTAGGCCACAACACGGTGATCTGTTCACTCCCAGCTCCCATCAGTCTGAGGTCACGTTCCCCAAATCTACTTGGCTAATAGCAATTAATGGGCTTGCCGTCCAAGATCTTATCCTTGTTTAAACCCAACTAAACTACTGGCCTTAACCACATCCTCTGGTAACAAATTTCACAAGTTAATTGTGCGTTGAATGAAAAAATTCCTTTTTTATTTGTCTTACATCTGCTGCCAACTAGTTTCATGGAGTATCCCCATGTTTTATTTGACAGAGTAAATAACGGCTCCCAGTTTACTCATTCCACACCACTCATGGTTTTATAGGCTTCTTTTGTATCCCCTCTGTTGTCTCTTCTCCAGACTGAAGATCTGCTTATCAAGCCGCTCTTTGTATGTTCCATATCTTTATAATTTTTGTTGCCCTTCTTTGTACCTTTTCTAGTTCTGTATCTTTTTTGATATTGGGCGACCAGAACTGAACAGAATGTTCAAGCTGTGATCGCACCATATATTCATGTAGATGCACTATGATGTCTTCTTCTCTATCCCTTTCTGAATAATTCCTAACATCAGTGCTTTTTTGGCTGCTACTGCACATTGAGCTGAGAATATCAGTGTATTGTCCAAAATGACTCCAAGATTCTTTCCTGAGTGATAATCTCTAATTTAGAACCCAGCATTGTGTATTTAGAACCCAATATTGTGTACATGTAGTCTGGATTATTTTTCCCTACGTGCACAACTTTGCATTTGTCAACATTACATTTCATCTGCCATTTAGTTGCTCAGACTTGCAAGAACTGCCTTCAATTTTTTACCTTCTGTTCGAATTTTAACTACCTTGAATAATTTCGTGTCCTCTGCAAACTTGATCACTTTGCTCCTTAATTCCTTCTCTAGATCATTAATGAATATGTTAACAACATAGGTCACAGTACAGATTCCTGGGGCACTCCACTACTCTTTCCGTTGCGAAAACTGACCATTTACTCCAACCCTTTGTTTCCTGTCCTTTAACCAGTTACTCATCCATGATGGGACACTATCTCATATTCCTCTGGAGTCTTTCATGCGGGATCTTGTCAAACTTCTTCAGAAACCCAAATATACTATATCGACGGGCTCAACATTATCCACATGCTTATTTACACCCTCAAAAAATTCCAATAGATTAGTGAGGCATGACTTTTTGCTAACTTCATGATGACCCTTCTCCATTATGTTGTGTTTATTAATATGCCCAGTTAATTCTGTTCTTAACCATTTCCACCATTTTTCCTAGCACCAACGTCAAGCTCTCCAGTGTGTAGTTTCCAGGATTGCCTCTGGAGCCCTTTTAAAATATCGGCGTTGCATTCACTTCCTTCCAATACTCGGTTACAGTGGCAGATTTTAGAGAGAGGTCTGTGATTTCATCCTCCTCCCACCCTGTGACTTAATATTTGAGTTCCTTCTGAACTCTGGGGTGAATACTGTCTGGTTTTGGTGATTTGTTATTATTTAGTTTGTCAATTTGCTCTAGAACCTCTTCCAGAGTCTCATTGACTTGTGACAGTTCTTCTGATTCTCTTCCAGAGTCTCATTGACTTGTGACAGTTCTTCTGATTCTCTTCCAGAGTCTCATTGACTTGTGACAGTTCTTCTGATTCTCTTCCAGAGTCTCATTGACTTGTGACAGTTCTTCTGATTCTCTTCCAGAGTCTCATTGACTTGTGACAGCTCTTCACGTACAAATAATAGTTTGGGCCTGGGTATCTCCCCAACATCCTCTGCAGTGAAGACCAAAGGAAATCATTAATTCATCTTCTCTGTAATAGCCTTATCCTTCCTGAATGCCCCTTTCGCTCCCATGTCATCAAATGGCCCAACTCTCTCTCTAGCAGGCTTCTCGCTTCTGATGTACTTTGAAAAAAATTTATTATTATTTTTTGCATCCTGAGCAAGTTGCTCTTCAAATTCCCTCTTGGCCTGTCTTATTAATGTTTTACTTCTAGTGTGGCAATGCTTTTGCTCTTTCCTATATTCCTCATTAGGACTAGCTTTTCATTTTTAAAAGATTTCCTTTTTGGCTGTCCTACCACGTTCATCACAATGCCTGCAGTCAGCTGGGAGCACACTCTTGCAGGTTCTGTCTCTTACCTTTGTCCATTAGATGGGGGTGCATAGGAGGGTGTTCTCAGTTGCTGCCCCAGTTTTGTGGAATGTCCTTCCCCAGGAGGTTTGCTTGAGCCTGAGCCTAAGCATCTTCTGGAGGCGGTGTAAATCATTTTTATTTGAAAAAGCATTTGATGGGCAGAGATAGGGGTTGGTTGATTTTTTTGGGTAGGATTGTGGGGGAGGGTGGGAGTTATTATTTTTTTGGATTTTATTGTCATTGTCTTATTTATTTTGAGCCATCCTGAGCCTCTATAGGAAGGATGGCGTATAAATTAAAATAAATAGCCTCCTTCACTTCACAGGTTAGCCACCTGGTAGACATTTGGTCCTCTTGTTAAAGTTAAACGTTACTGCAGTAGTCTCGTCATACTTCCTCCTGGAAGTATGTCAAATTTGATTATATTATGATTGCTACTGCCAAGTGGCTCCACCATTGTTACCCTTTGCATCAGGTCTTGCGCTCCACTTCTCATAGGTTCCAGGACCAGCTGCCCCAATAAAGTCATTTATAGCATCTAGAAATTTTAACTCTGCGTCATGCCCTGAGGAGACATTCACCCAGTCAATGTTAGGGTAATTTAAGTAACCCATTATTATTGTGTTTCTGAGTTGAGGAACCTGTCTGATCTCCATTAGTATTTCATAGTCAGTCTCACCATCCTGGTCAGGGGGTCAACCGTATAATCCCACTGCTATACGTGTTCCTGTTATGCATGACATTTTTATCCCTAGAGACTCCAGAGTAAAGTTTATTTCATGTAAAAAAATTTAATCCTGCTTGATTCAAGGCTATCTCAAACATATCGCCAACGTGCTACCAGCTTGATCTACTGTCATTTCATACCGTAGCTCATATCTTGCTGAATTGGTTTCTTACACACAGTGCTAGTGTCAGGTTTGGGGGAAGAGGCGTGTATTCCAAAGGAGTGGGATTTGTAGGAGTCAGTTATTGGGAGGGAAAAAAAAGGGTTCCTGTTAATAAAATCAGTGTTGTGTGTGTTTTTTTTAAAAAGATACATTGTTGCTAATTGAAAGCAGGATAGTCTCTTTTGTTGATGGGGAAACTTTCTAACACTTAATTGCGTGCATGTAAACAATGCTGTTTAATAATGGCTTTATTTTTGACATTCAGTTGAGTTATGTGGAAAGCTTTCAGTTAGCATATCGGTTGGATCTCATAGTATGGTTTTTTCACTATTCTGTTTTCAGTATGTATTTCTAACCTTCCAAACCACACTAGTTTCTAGTGTGAATAATCTGACATTAAAGTGCAAAGAACTAACAACAAGAAGTTGAGAAGTCAGAAATAACGTAACTTCCAATATGTTTTATTTCAGCCAATATATGTCTGTCTGGTGTTTAGAAAAGCAATTTTAATAGTAACTATTAGTTTAAAACTAAAACTAGACACGGTTTTGTTTTCCACTTAGTCCTGATGTCATGTTTACAGATTTCTTTGCTTTATTTTTACAATTTTTTTGGTTAAAATTGACTACTCATGTTCTTGCCTTTTTTTAAAAAAGCTAGGTAATGTCCCACATTTAACACATTAACTAGAGACCTTAAACCATTGCTGTGACTTTGAATGTAATGAGTGGGGAGTTGATTGATCAATGTTGTGCCATTTTCTGAAATGGGAAGCAGGCTGATCTTAAAGCAAGTTAGATAAAAGGAAAACAAGTAACTTTAAAAAAAAAATTCTCTCTTTTCTAAGTTGCGGATTCCAACATGTCATGATAAGCCTGGAACAACGCAAATAATACAGTCCACTCACCAGGTAGGTAGAAATTAAATATTATGATACTGACCAATAAAACAGATAGTGGGAACTTTAGACTACATAAAACTAAGAATTACTTAGCAAGAAGTAAGTGTGTTAGATCTAATGCGGGCTTGTTTAGGCCATGGAGGTTAAGTTCAGCTTGAGAGCGCCATAAAAAACTCCTATCTAGGCCCTTTTTAGGACAAGAAAATATTGTACAAGCTATTGATCACATCTCTGGTCGTATTACCAATGGGGAGAGGCAGCCAAGTCCTAAATTGTCTGATTTTTTTTAAGACCCATCCAAACATCTTAAACATCAGTGGAAAACAAATAAGAAGCCAGTGCAAGTCCTGCAACTGGTTTTGTACTCTGTACCTGTTAAGGAAGGTTGTGCATCTTGGACCTTGCTTTGAAAGGAGGGACCTGGATTGTAGCTATCTCAGCATCTGACCAACTGGCAAGAAGGTCCTTTTTTGTTTTTGTGTCCCAGGCGTTATAAGCTGCCAATTTCTTTCTTTTACCCAAAATTACCTCTTAGGCTGAAGTTTCTTTTCACTTGACAGCCTTTCTGAGCAAAAGGTTACCTTGGTACAATTCTGTTAATCCTTATTGATAATATATTAACTTACACTTAGGGTGTTAACAAACAAGACAATCGCCCACACCAGGTGGATGTCCCAGTGCCTGTTTGTTAGGAGTTTGCCCCCACCGGCCATGTGGCCACCCCCACCCCCCATGCAGACCCCACTCAAGACAGGGTCCCGGAGCATGTGGAGCCTGCCATGCAGGCAAATGCATGCTAACATGCACTCCCATGTCCCATCAATTAGGCTGCGTAACCATAAAATCATGTGTAAAAAGCCTAGAGTGTTACGAAGAGTGACCCCCTTTGGCCCCTCTCTCTGCTGCTGCTCTCACTGATACACACATAACGTCTGCCTTAAAAGCCCACTGTCCCATTTTCAAACATGCGTTCTCCCAGCTTTTCCTTGTTGACAGTACGTGCCCAACATTCGCTCTTCCCCAGCTGTTGCATTCTCTGTAACAACTTGCAGAGAATTACCATGACTGGGGCCATGGCTCAAACCAGCAGCCAAGCAACCATCTTCACCACTACCACAATTGTCCAATCTTAGTTGTGTTCTTCCCATCAATGCTGCATTCCCTGGGCTGAGGAAGAGATCAAGGACTTTATTGCTCTTTCTGAGGAGCAAAAGGTCCAATAGGCCCTGGTGAAGTGCTACAGGAATGAGGTGGTGTTCCAGGAGATCTCTGCTCAAATGGTGCAGTAGGGCTACACCCTGGGTATAAGCCAGTGGCAGCAGCAGTGACGCGACTGAGGCAGAGGGCGTCTCGGAGCCACCCTGTCAATGGCCTCCTCCAGCAAGCTGTTCCAATGCTGGACCAGCTCATCGACAGAGTGACCGTCCAGGTCCAAGGTTAACTCCCTCAGGACCTCTTGCTGAGGTTCCATCAGCCTCTGCGGGTGGACCATCCTAACTGGCCCATTCCCCTTCTGGAGGGGGTGCGCTGAGAGAGTGGCCTGAAGGAGATAATGGTCTGTCCATGACAAGGACACCGCCCTAGCCGCCTCCGCTACCGGAACCCCCGCCTCAAGGCCAGAACCCAAGATCAGGTCGAGAAAATTAGTCTTTCTCTGAGCCCTGGTAAGGGAGCTTTCCACAACATCTCTAACTGGCCTTGACTTTCTAGCTACATCCATTGCATAAAAATGAGTTTCCAGTTCTCAACTTTACATTACACATATGTTTTTACATATCTGCCAGTTAAAATAAATTCTACAACATATGCAGGCCAAATTAAGATGTGTGTCCACTATCTGTCTCAGCCGGTGCACAAAGGTCTTCTCGCAATCTTTTCACTACATGACCTTAGGTAACAGATTGTACTGGATGGAGGGTATCAGCAGGAGTTAGGTGAGGGAAGCAAGAAGTCGGGGAGGGCAGAGCGAAAGAGGTGGGTCTTGAGGGATTTGAAGGTACGAAGGGAGGGGGGAGGCAGCTAGGCAGGGAGGCAGCTGTGGGCAGGGAGGGAGTTCAGGCGTGAGGGGCAGCTAGGCAGAAGGGACGATGCAGCTGGTGTTCTTGGGCTGTTAGGGCCACATCTTGTGAATTAAATCCTTGCCCGTCCAGGCTGACGGTTAGGGGAGCAGGGGAAATGAGGAAGGGTGAGAGAGGGGGCAGAGGAGGAGCGGAGTTCACGGACTGGAGTACGGAGGGAAATTAGCACAGAGCGGTAGGGGGGAGCAAGGTTGTGAAGAGCTTTATAGGTGAAGACTAGGAGCTTGTGCAGGATTTGTTCAGGAAGGGGAAGCCAGTGAAGCGAAGAGAGGAGGAGCTGCACATGGTCGAAGCGACCGGCGAGGTGGATGACCCTGGCAGCAGAGTTTTGGACAGAGATAAGGATTTGGCAACAGTCGATGTAGGGTTTAAAAGAAGGGTGAGTCAAAGATGAAGCCTATGCTACGGGCTTGGGGGACAGGAACGATGGTGACCCCATTGATGAGGATTGACGGAAGAGGGAGAGGAAGGATGAGGGGGGGAAGATAAGGAGTTCAGTTTTAGCCATGTTGAGCTTGATTTGGCGTTGAAACATCCAGGTAGAGATGTCAGACAGAGCTGGTGAGGCAAGCTTGAATGGATGGAGAGCGAGCGGGAGTAGAGAGAGAGATTTGAGTGTCATCAGCGTAGAGGGGATACTGGAAGCCATGGGAGGCAATGTTTGCCTAGGGACATGGTATAGAGAAGAAGAGAGGGCCAAGGACAGAGCCTTGGGGAACACCAACTGAGAGTGGAAGGAAGGAGGAGGTGGCAGTGGCAAGAGACACACTGGAGGAGCGGTCAGAAAGGTGGTAGGAGAACCAGTCTAGGACGGAGCCACAGAAGCCAAGGGAGTGGAGTGAATCCAGCAAGAGTGAGTGGTCAACAGTATTGAAGGCAGTGGTGAGGTCAAATAGGACAAGGCTGAGCTTCCGCAGCCTCGAACTCTGACTCTGCAGTCAAAGTAGCACCACCCAAGTCAGGATGAATACGTGCGATTTTATCTTCAAAATAATTAATAAGCATCACAGTGGGCAATAGATGACTTGGGGTAATGGTGAAAACAAACTGAATTAACCAGCTCATTCACCACCTGAAAAAGCTCTGCAGCAAAGGCTGTGTGTCATAGCAGGGGGACAGGTTACTGGGAAGGGAGGAGTTTGGTGGGGGAAAGTGACTGCCCATTTATTAGGCTAGTTCTGCTAAACCTGTGAGTGGGGGCTGCACAAACACACAAGAACTTCATGCAATGGCCTGCCTGTTTCTTAAGCTGTACAAGCTAAACATGTGAGTGGGGGCTGCACGGATCAAACCCAGGCTTTAGTGGGCTTTCGTCTTGTTTGTTAACACCCTTAGTAAAAGTAAATAACTAGGAAAATATAGTAAATACAGGAAAATAGAATAGCATATTCAAGTTTCAGTTCACTGTTTGTAAATATTTTGGGGCAGTTCAAACACTTTTAAAACTGTTATACTTGGCTAAAGTTTATCTTGATTTATGTATTTTTTTAATTTTTGTTAAGATGGGAATGCAGATCTCTATTGCTTTACCTACTGTTCATGAAGTGGACCTTTTCAGGTAAAAATGAAAAGCATGTTTTGATTCTTAGAAGTGCTGAACACCCACATATCCCATTGTAGATAATAAGAGCTTAATGAAGCCCAATTTATTTTTAGTTAACCAACTACTCTTATCTGGATCTTTGCAAACTGTCACTAAAGTATGGCTGTTTTCACATGGGCTGCAGTGGATGGGTGGAGGCTGCGGCAGCTGTGCGGTGCGTGGGCAGCCATTCCCACGGGCGCATACCAATCTCCACCCACCAAGCAACCACCGTTCTGGCCAGTTGCTGTGTGAGATGGGTGGTGCGCATGCACCCCCACCCACTACCTGCAGCGTTTCCATGGGCGCCCCCTCACCACATGCCCGCCCGCCATGGCGTTTGCATGGGCGCCCTTCACCTGCACATGTGTATGAGGGTGGGGGGTGTCTGTCTGAAAAAGGCCTATGTTGTAGGCATACTGTGATGACTACAGCAAAAGAGAATTGGTCACCTTACCTCGGTGAATTCTTTTCTTCTGCTACGCAGACAGTCTTCCGGATGGGTAGCTCCTCCCATGACCGACAGGAGGCAGAAGATAGATAGTTGCTTCTGAGCATGCTCCTCTCCAGCTACCCCCGTAATCTACTCCAGAAGTTCCCTAGCAGAGGACTGGCTTGTCTTGCAGGAAGAGAGAGAAACCCAGAAACTGCCCCTGGTCTAAATACTTAAGTATTAATTGGGAGACCAGGGAAGGGGTAAGTAAATCACGAAGCAAGGCCCAACACGGACCAACTATTTACGTAAGGACAGAGAGATTGACCAACCAGTCCCTCCCAGACCTCCATCCGTTGTTTGTCTGGGTGGGGCCGGAGGACTGTCTGCGTAGCAGGAGAAGAAAAACCGAGGTAGGTGACCAATTCTCTTTTGCTGTAGACCAATTCTCTTCTCCCCCTGCCGCATGGGATATATCTGGATGGGATATACCTGAGCTGTATAAACCCTATGGGAGGGAACAAACAGTGCCAGAGGGCTCTAGCACCGCCTGTAACACACGTCTACTGAAGGCGGTCTTAGCCGACTGGTAGGTGTTAATCTTCTAGTGTTTAACAAAAGTATGAACTGATGCCCAAGTTGCAGCTTGACATATTTCCTCATATGAGGCCCTCGACTTGAAGGCATAAGAAGTGGCTGCTCCCCGAACAGAATGAGGTCAAATCTGAAGAGGAGGAACTTTTCCTTTGGCTCTATAGGCCTCGATTATCGCCTGCTTCACCCACTTAGAGATTAGAGGTTTTTGACGCTTTAGAGCCCCTAATACTAGCTCGAAGATTGACACAGAGAGCTGTAGTTTTTCTAAAACTCTGGGTTCTAGCTAAGTAAATTTTCAAGGCGCGGCGCACATCTAAGATGTGCTAAAGCTTTTCTTTTGGGTGCACCGGCATGAATTAATCTTTGGAATGAATGCCTGGTCGAGCCTGAGGGTTACCAGTTGCTTATGAAAGATACAGAAATTTTCTTTCATAGACAGGGCCTCCATCTCCGACATTCTCCTGGCCGAGGTGACCGCAATCAGAAAGGAAACCTTTAGAGATAACATGTAAAGTGAAAACGGTTTGAATGGGGATTTAGTTAGGGCATTGATCACCAGGTTTAAATCCCAGGAAGAACACCTGTGCACCACGGGGAGAAAGGTGCTTCGTTGCTTTTAAGAATTAGTGAATATGTTTGTGGGCAGACAGGTTCCTGTTAGACACCGTGTTTAGCACTGAATTTAATGCTGATGCCTGCCTGGCCAGGGTATTACGTCTGAGACCCTTGTCTAGGCCCACCTGCAGGAAGTCTAGAATCTGAGGAATGGAAGCTTTACATGGGTCCTGTCCCCTAGACAATGACCATAAGGAGAAAACCTTCCAGGTTGCCCTATAAGACCTCCTTGTCGCCGGTCTTCTAGCGGCCAAGAGTGTCTCAAGCATCGCCCCTGAATAGCCTTCTCTGGAGAGCTATGCGCTCAATTTCCATGCTGTCAATTTTAGAGACCTCACGTTCTCGAAGAATAGGGGTCCCTGAGAGAGCAAATCCTGAATTGGCGGTAGAGGGAGAGACTTCTCCACACTCAGTTCCACGAGGTCTGAGAACCAAGGACGCCTCGGCTACCATGGAGCCACCAAGATTACCCAGGCCCTTTCTCTTCTGATTTTTGCTACAGTCCTTGCTAGCAAAGGAAAAGGGGGAAAGGCATAGAGAAGACCCGGCAGCCACCTCTGGTTCAGGGCATCTATGGCCACGGCACCCCTGGACTGTGACCTTGCCATGAAAAGCTCCACTTGAGCATTCTCCTGGCTGGTGAACAGATCGAGGAGCTATTGTCCGAAGGTCCCCGTTATCTGGCTGAACACTATCTTGTTCAGGGCCCATTTGTGTGGATCTAACTCCCTCCTGCTGAGCCAACCTGCTCAGGTATTGTCTGTCCCCTTTATATGTAATGCCTTCAGGGATGCCAGATGAACCTGGGCCCAATCCAAGAGTTTCTTGGCCTCCCTCTGCAGGGACAGAGACTTCGAACCCCCCTGATAATTTACATAAGCGTTCACCGTGGTGTTGTCTCTGTACACGAGGGTATGCGCATTGAGGAGGAGGTGAGCAAAGCGTTCCAGAGCAAGGCGAATCGCTCTCAGCTCCAGGAGGTTTATGCTCCTGGGTGATTCCTCCCTGGACCAAAGCCCCTGGATCAATAGATCGTCCATGTGGGCTCCCCAACCTCTCAAGCAGGCATCCGTGGTTACTACCTTTCGGGAGGGCTCCACGAGGGGCACTCCTGTTGCAAAGATTGCTAGGTCTAACCACCAAGACTTGCAAGACTTTAGATGGGCAGGAATACGTACTCAGGGATTGCCTCCTAGAGTGACTAAGCTCTCTCTGGAAAGGTCTGAGCAGCTGCTGCAAGGGTGTGAGGTTGCAGCGTGCCCACTGGATCTGGTGGGAGCAAGATAACCATCAACCCCAGCAAGCTTGCCGGAGTCTTGTGCCTTAGCCGAAGATTGGCTTGAAGAAGAACAATAGAGCAAATCTTTTCCTGTCACTTTTGTGGAACAAACACGGCATCTAAGGTTGTATCTATGACTACGGCCAGGTGCTGTATCCTGTGGCGTGGTACCAACTGGCTCTTGGGAAGGTTCACGATAAAACCATGGCTATTCAGATAACGGATGACCCTGGCTACATCCGCTGACGCTTTCTTCTGAGATGGTGCTCTGATCAGGAGATCGTCAAGGTAAGGGAAAACATGGATCCCCTCCCTGCACAGATTCGCTATTAGGGTAATCAGGGTCTTGGAGAACGTTCTGGGGGCCAAGGAGAGACCGAATGGCAGGGCCTTGAATTGCCAATGGTTCTGGTCATACGCAAACTTGAGCATTTCCTGTGCGCAGGGAGGATTGGGATGTGGAGGTAGGCCTCCTTTAAATCCAGAGAAGCCATCCAGTCTCCTCTCGACAGGCCCTGGCAGATTGGATGGACTGTTTCCATCTTGAATTTTTGTGGTTTTATCTACTTGTTTAGTAATTTTAGATCCAGAACTGCTCTCCATTAACCTGACTTTTTGGCCACCAAAAAAATTATAGTATAGAATACCCCTTACCTCAAGAGGGACCTTTTCTATGGCTCCTATGGACCACAACCTGTTTATCTCTGTGGACATGGCCAGGATTTTTAGGGGATCTTTGGAAACTGGGGAAGGCAGGAACCTGCTTCTTGGGGTTCCACGCAGGTCTAAGGCATAGCCTTGACGAGCAAGCTGAAAAACCCAGACATCTGAGATTGATTTTTCCCAGATGTTGGAGAAAAGCAGAAGCCTGCCCCCTATCTCCATGTCCCCCCCGCGAGTCATGCCTGCTTACTAGGCTGGGAGGCAGAAGACCCGCGTGGCTTAAACTTATCAGGTCTGCGTTGCCTCTGCCCCCTAAATCGAAAGGGCTGTCTGGAATCCCTGTCCTGGTTCTGACTACATCTGGAGGACATGGAAGGACCCCTAAACCTAAAAATGGGGTCTGAAAGGTTTTCTTTTTAGCACCAAATTGTTGCAAAATCTTGGTTTTAGCCCTATCAGTAGCATCTGCCAAGACCTTGTCCAAACATGTACCAAATAGCTTGAACCCTTCATAGGGGCCTGCCACCAATAAGTTTTTTGCTGTTGCATCCCCCTGCCAGGACCTTAACTAGATCCTACGCCTAACTACAACGGAGAGGGGCACCGAGCGGGCCAACCAAGTGAGGGCGTCCGTGGTGGCGACCGTCAACATGGCAATTGCCAACATAACTCGAGAGGACAGGACCTTAGGTCTCTGAGATGTCCGTGGATTGCATCTCCTGCACCCATGCCATCGTGGCCCTTGCCACGTAAGAAGACAAAATGTTTACTCGCAGAGACGCTGCAGAAGACTTCAAGACCTTCCTCAGGACTCCCTCAATAGCTCTATCTGTGGAGTCCTTAGGCTTGCGGTCACCCTCTGTGGAAAAACCGTATGCCTTGTCAGGGAGGCAGTGGCTGCATCCACCTTGGGTTTTTTAAATATGCCCTCCTTTTTCCTGGAGAAGCTATATAGGGCCTCTTGGGTCTTATTCATTTTAAACACCTTCCCTGGGGATTTCCACTCTGAAAGCTCTAATCTTTCAAAAGCTCTATCGAGCAACAGGACCTTATCCTTACCCTGGACAGAAGGAATGAGCTCCCTGTCACCCTCTTCCTGTGAGTCAGAGAATTGGTCCTTGGAGGGCTTTTTCTCTAGCTGGAGGGTTTTTATGACCTGAGTGATCAATTCCTCCCTATAATGAAGGGGGAATTGCCTGTCCTGGTCTTTGTGAGTGGATGGCGTTTCCTGCCACTCTCCATCCTCCAAATCAGAGGGAAGTTGAGGGGAGTCTGCCTCAGAATCTGAAAAGAGGCTCAGAGAACTAACTGTCCTGCGTCCCGACCTCCCCCGTTCCTCATACGAACTGCTACTAGCAGAGGACTGAGGAGAATCCAGGCGGTGGGAAACAACACCCCCTGGTGACTTTCCGGCCTTTTTTATCTGCCTCTTTTTAGGCCTATGGGCTTTTTCTGTTACCCTCTTTTCTCTTCTTCCCCTGCCTATGGCATAACCAAGAGAGGGACTCCATAATCTTGCCCATGGTGGTATTAAGGGCCAGAAGGGGGTCAGAAGGGGCTACCCAGCATATCCGGGGGGGTGGGGTGGGTAGCGTGGTAGCAGGAGCCAGATCTCTCTGCGAGGCAACCTGCAGGGGAATAGAAGAGGTGGGGAAAACCTCTGAGAGACCTGGGGGCTGTGAAGATCCCTTTCCTTCAGCAGCCCCCTGCTGTCGGAACGGACTTCCTGCCGTTGGAATGGACCCACCTCCATCCTGGGACTGGTCTCCATGTCCTCTCTCTGTCTCTCTCCCTCCGCCACTGCGAGGGTGAGATGAGGTCCGGCCTAAAAGGTTCCTCCTGTGTCTCGGGAGGGAGGGCCGGACTGAACTGCCTCACTGCCACTGCAGGAGGCTGTTTGGGATGGAGGAGAATGGGCTGCGTCGCATGAAAAATCCTTGGCACGCTTCCCTACTCTCAGGGCGCCTGCCCGAGAGCCAGCCTGGGTCCCAGCGCCGTTTCCAGGGACACGGCGCGGAATAGAATACCCTACGGCCCCGTCTGTCAGCCCCTAGCTTAGGGACGGTCTAGCTCGCTCCTGACTGGAGCGCTGAAAAACCTGTCCTGCCAGTCTAAGGCAGAAGAACAGACTGGAGTCGATTGCAGGGGTAGCTGGGGAGGAGCATGCTGAGAAGCAACTATCTATCTTCTGCCTCCTGTCAGTCATGGGAGGAGCTACCCATCAGGAGGACTGTCTGCGGCAGGGGGAGAAAAATATATACAATACATTGGTCAGTAGCAATTATGATAAATTGGTACAGTCCTTGTATCCTATACAGCTGGATGTTTACTTTATGGAAATACTGTTAATAACCAGTTTGAAAAAATATTGCTTAAAGTTTTCATGCATGCCTTCCATAGTTGTATCCTTAACTAGAATTTATATTCTGATTAATTAATTTAGTCCAAAAGAGGGAACTAAGGGTGTACTCTCATAAATCTATTTTCAGATGTTTCTGTCCAGTGCTTTTTCACATCCAGATGCTGTGGGAGTTAGTGCTATTAGGAGAACCACTTGTTGTCATGGCGCCATCACCTTGTGAATCTTCAGAAACTGTTCTGGCACTTGTTAGGTAAATGTGATATGGAACTTCTTTGTGGTTAAATGTCAGTTACCAAGAGCGTATTGATCTAAGAACAGTATTTCTATAGCATCTAATGCAGCTAAAATTGACCCATATCAATGTCATCTAAGGGTGATTTCAGAAGTGACACGTTCCAATTCACACCAGTGAATCCCACCCCAGTGTGAACGGATTCGTCGACTGTGGTGACACGTGCGGCCCCAACAGAAGTGACAGGATCGTGACCACCGCCCGGGGGCAATCAGAGAGAACATGGGCCCGGGGAACACAACAGACATGTAGTGGAGACGTGGACCACGGTTCGAGCCCCAGAATGCACCGCAGCTGGGGTCAATTCCTTCCACCACGGCTGCGGGTTTCCGTTCAGAAGTTACTTTTCATTCACCTCTGCCGTGGTGACCATTCACCACACTTCTGGACCTCCTGCCGCCCCAACCTCACGAAGTGTGGTTAGCTTCACCCCAGGCTGCGTTTGACTGTGGTGAACATCTGTATGCGAGCAAACAGACATGCACGGCGCTTTCACACACCCCGCCCTCCGCGTTTGACTGAGGTTGACTGTGGTGGACATTCACCATGTCACTTCTGAAATCACCCTAAGTGAAGCATTTTATTTTTTAACACATTTGACTTTCTGTTCCTTTTTGTCTCACAGCTGTATTTCACCCCTGAAGTACTGCAGTGATTTCAGGCCTTACTTTACTATTCATGACAGTGAATTCAAAGAATATACTACTCGTACACAGGCTCCGTAAGTAAGCTGGGCTGCTATTGTCAAAATTTGGTATTCAGAATAATTCTTTAACATTGGCTTACAATGGAAATGTGAAGGGGTTAAACTTAGTGCCGAGGCTTTAGTTTTGAGACGCTTATGAAAAAACAAAATTCCCAGAAAAACAGAGCAATAAAAAAAGTCCAAACTTGGACACTATATTTGCAGTCCGATTTTATTTTTAGAAACTAAATTGCATACCTCATGATCAGTCACATGGAATCCAAATTGGCGGTGTTAAACCTTAGTGACCCGTGTTTGTATTTAATCATGTCCACCAGATCAAAAATGATTTTAATGCTTTTGGAAGGTACTTGCTTACTTCCATAATGTTGTGGAGGCAGGAAATAAGCTTTTACCGATTGCCTTCTTCATAGAGAGAGAGGATTTTGACGGTGCAGTTTCCATGCAAGATTCCAGTGTGTTAGGATGTGGTGGGTTTCTTTTTTTAGTAATAAAAACTCTTATTTTCTGTGCTGGCCTGTTCCTTCGAAGGATATACAGAGAATGGTCTAACTGAAACAGGGTGTAGGGAGTTCAAGGTAATTTATGGTGGCATAGGAGCCCAAACAACTGAACATCCCCTGTCCACAAAACAGGTATAGCAGTACAAACTTCTCTAAACTGATATTATAGTGCCAGCAGTTCTCCTTCTCAACATGAAAGAACATTTCTACAAGTGATATGGATTCTTCAGCTCTTGGTCTGTCTGAGATTGCTAGTTTAGCTGGTGTGGTTATTGTGATGAGGACACCTATGTTTGGGGAACTGGACAGACTAACACAGAATGGGTATTGGACTCTTTTCAATTACTACCAGTTTACGGTAGATTTTAACCAGTAACTTGTGAATCCCTGAATGCCTCTTGAGGGTTAGTGATTTTGAGGGAAAACTTAATTGTGTGACTGGAATAAATGAGTTGATGGGGGGGGAGGGGATATATTTCTACAGATACTTGTAGATGAACACAAGGGATGGAAAGCATTTTGGATGTTGCCGGCAGGCTACAGCTAGAAAGGAGGAAAATGGGGCTGAATATTGGTAAGATAACACTGTGGAATATTCTTTCAAGGAAAGTAATAGAACCCCCAAAACGTGAAACTTGTGGAAGTAGACTGAGCACTGCTCAATCATGCACTTTGAGGAAGAGAGACTGCATGATCCAGTTGGTCTCCCTATGTCAAATTTCTGATGGGCTGGAGGACCAGTAGTTCAACCAACAAGATGGATTTTGGAGCCTGATTGTTACTTCACAATCTTTTCTATAACAAATGAAGTTCTCGTCAGCTTGGCTTTTAGAACGACATGGGGCCAAATTCCTCTGTTATGCCTATATAAGCCTAGAGTAGATTTCATGGATATTTAAGGCTTTCCCTGGTTTAACAAAGCAGAAATGAGTCTAGAATCTGTAGACCATGCCATGTGTGCTCTCATACTACAATACAGGCTGAAAATAAGATGCATCTGTCCTGCAATTCTCTGAAAGCTGAAGAATTTTGGAAATTCAGTAGGATAGCAATACTTTTCCATGTAATTTCAGGAATTTTCCTGTGGGTGGGTTCTCATTTGTAATACTTGGAAGAATGAGTACATGTTTGAATAACTTTCAGTGATTGTTTTGTGCAGAAGGCATTGCTCTCAAAAGTGAAGAATTTTCTTGTTTTTCATTTTCTAGGCCCTCTGTAATTTTAGGAGTGACAAACCCGTTTTTTGCTAAAACACTCCAGCACTGGCCACACATCATTCGAATAGGAGACATTAAGCTGTCAGGTAAATGGAATACTACATTAGACTTTACTACTCTAAGGTGTACAGAATATAGCAGCTTTTTGTTTTCTGGCTATGGGAATTAACACAAATAGGAAAATAATAAAATAACTAAAAAAGTGAAAAATAAATACATAGCTAGAATTCGGATCGACGTAAAGTGATTACAGCTGGCATAGCCAGAAGTATAGCAGTGAAACAAAACTAAGGAAAGATTTTCTAATATTGTCATCTTGCCAGTGAACGTTAAACTCACTACAATTCTTGAACCCATAAAAGTCAATGGAAATCTTGCCATTGACTTCAATGGGTCAGGATTGTGATGTAAATTTGAAGGGAGATGGAAGATTTAAGAGGTAAATATGAAAGACCTATGAAAACAACTTTTAATTACTAAAGATAGATACTGTTTTTTTATAAATTGGAATAAATGTTCATTACTTTGGATATTCTCCAGTAGAGGACCTATTAAATTCTTTTTATGTTAGCTTCTAATGTTTCCTAAAAATAAAATATAAGACTTTTTAGTATTTATGGAATTTTTTGTTGGGTTGCTTTGGTACTCTTCCTCTTTGGTGTATTATCTAACATTTCAAAATACATGAATTTGGAAAAGCCTGTGTGTCATGTGAACTCAGTTTAGTACATGTACCAGAAGATCTTAAGGTGATGGTAATTTTAAATATTTTGGCAGGTGAGGTTCCAAAGCAGGTGAAAGTGAAAAAACTGAAGAACCTAAAGACTTTGGATTCTAAACCTGGTAACTTGTACACGATAAAAATAGATTTTACAGCACGCTCTTCTGGGCTTAACATACACACATGCGCACGCGCACAAAAAACCCCACAATTTTAGGCTCCATGTTTTTTTCCCCCCCCTTTTAGGTGTTTATACATCTTATAAGCCGTATTTGAACAGAGATGAAGAAATAATAAAACAGTTACAAAAGGTAACTTTTTAAATATGCTTTTAATTGAAACACATATCCTGGTAGATGTTTGTTCCCTACTATGGGAGACATCAGATATTTAAATAGACCTCTTTGACTGAAATGAGAAACTATGAAAATATGGACTTCACCTGTCATCCTACAAAGGCTGATTCAAACTCATCCTGTCTGATTTTGCCGCCTTTTCAGCTGTTGAAGTATGTGTTTATATAAAAAAACTAGTAGATAGTGCAGCTTGAAGGCTTAGATGTGGCACCCAGAGAGCTCAAATGATTAGCCAAACTTTATTCATGCTTTTCAAACATTGAACAGGCTTCCTCAAAAGACAGGACACTTTGCAGAATAGTTGAGAGAACACAATAGCTGCAATACTCAAACCGCTTATTCAAAGCAACCCCAATGAAGTCAGTAAGGTTGCTTTGGAATAAGTGGCTTTAGGATTATGGCCGCAGTACAGTTTTTCCTATAGCATTTCCCCTTCCTCTCCTGCTTGAACCTAAAAAGTATAGAAGATTGTAAAAACAAATCAAGCAAATACAATTTTACGGTCCAGCCTATTTATGGAAATGGTAGTTTCCAGAATTATTCACTTTATTAAAGTTTATCTTGAATGCTATCAGCAACAGGTAACATTGCTTAACACCCACACCTCAGTTTATGGGCCTTTATATGAGTGCAAAACCTGTGTTTTAAATATTGTAACCAGAAGAACCAGAACTTTTTTGATTTAAAAGCCTGTCTAAAGAGATGTGTCCAATAATGTATAAGTGTAAATACTTAAATCTATATAAAATTTTAAACTATTAATAATCCTTGGTGATTTCTTGGTCAAAAGCTGCAGCTTTAAGCAACATGTTGGAATAAAAAATGCATAACAATCAACATAGTAAATGGTTATGTGTTAAACTTTTTTTGTAATTTTGCATTCATAACGTATGACTGCTTACTGAATGGGTGAACAAAAGTGTGTCTAGTTGGAGTAATTTTCAGAACAGAATGAACGTTGGATGAACAGGTAGGAGAAATATTTTAAAAACTTTTCCAAATGTTGAGACAATAGATTAATACTGTGGTTGTATCCTTCAGGGTGTACAACAGAAGCGTCCTGCAGAAGCCCAAAGTATAATTCTTCGACGCTATTTCCTGGAACTGACACAGAGCTTCATCATTCCTTTAGTAAGCTGTCGTATTGTGTCGTGCCTGCTCGTACTATACACGTACCTTCTTTCAATATAAAGCTGTAAAGGCAGTGATTATAACTTTCATATAGTTGAGTTCAGGGCTACCTTTGCAATATAGAGTTGGTCCTGTGTTTTTTGTTAACTTTTTAACTGCATGTCTACTCCCATGATGATTGCTTGGCATTCTAAGCATCGGGTTTGAAAACTCGTAAACTCTCTGAGGCCAGGAATTCAAGTTGCAGCAGAGAAGACTTTTTCTGTGCATGCTACCAAGGTTACTGTGGAAAATGTCTTTCACATGAAATTTTTATCTGATCCTAACTTGATGACTCTTAATAGCCTCCTAGATATACTCTGGCCCTTTGCATTGTAGGGCAGGATTTTCCCACCATGTAATGTCAGGTATACTGTGAGCTGGTTGATTCTCTCTTTCTCCATCCTGGGTGGGACTGGCTGGATATCGGTGGTGAATTTACAGTTTGTAAATTATTGATGAGAGAAGAGCATTGTAAAATGAATGTAATTTGTGATAATTACACAGAAGATTGTCCCAGTTAGCCTGGCTTAGACACATGAAATATTTATTTATTTTATTTATTTATTTTAAACATTTATTAGTCGCCCCATATGCCTACGGCATCCTGGGGCAACATACAATCAAATAAAAACATTCATAAAAATAAAAACAATTTTTAAAAACCAACACACAATTTAAAACCTCTTTTAGCGTGCCCCCTCCAGAAGGGGAAGGGACCAGTTAGGATGGTCCGCCCTCGGAGGCTGATGGAACCCCAGCGGTTCCAGGAGGTCCTATGGGAGCTTACCCTGGACGTGGACGGCCACTCTGTGGATGAGCTGGTCCGGCATTGGAACAACTTGCTGGAGGAGGCCATTGACAGGGTGGCTCCGAGGCGCCTTCTGCCTCGGTCTCGTCACCGCAGGACCCCTTGGTTTACTGAGGGGCTGCGGTGTATGAAGCGTGTGGGCAGGAGGCTAGAGCGACGCTGGCGTCGGACTCGGTCTGTCTCCGATCGTCTTCTCCATAGGGCCCATTTGCGGTCCTATGTGGAGGCTGTGAGGACGGCGAGGAAGGAATTCCTCGCCGTCCTCATAGCGTCTGCGAAGTCGCGTCCAGCGGAGCTGTTTCGGGTGGTGCGGGGGCTGGTTAGTCCGGCCTCCCTCCGCCTGGATGGGGACTTGTCCCGGGCCCGCTGTGAGGAGTTTGTCATCTACTTCGCAGACAAGATCGCTCGGATTCAGGCCGATTTCGACGCTGGGTTGATAGCAGTAGGGGAAGAGCGCGGGGGGGCGGAGGGTCCGTCTGGTCCATCTTTATGGGGTGAGTTTCAGGAAGTGACGCCGGCCGATGTGGTGGATGTCCTGGGGTCTGTGAGGGCCACGTGTTGTCAACTAGATCCGTGCCCGTCCTGGTTAATAAAAGCTTCCGGGGAGACGTTGGGGACGGTGCTGGCGAGGGTGGTGAATGCGTCCCTTCGGCAGGGGAGGTTGTCGCCTTGCTTAAAAGAGGCTGTGGTGCGCCCCCTGCTGAAAAAACCATCGTTGGACGTAGACGCGCTCGCCAGCTACCGACCTGTCTCTAACCTTCCCTTTTTAGGGAAGGTTATTGAGCGGGCAGTGGCGCTCCAGCTCCAGGGTCATCTAGATAACATCGGGCTCCTTGACCCTTTTCAATCTGGGTTCCGCCCCGGCTATGGCACCGAGACGGCGTTGGTGGCCTTGGTGGACGACCTCCGCCGGGAGATGGATGCGGGATGTTCGACATTTCTCATCCTGCTCGATCTCTCGGCCGCTTTTGACACCGTGGACCATGGGCTGCTGTTGAGACGACTGCGTGACCGGGGGGGTCTGGACGGGACTGTTCTTGAATGGTTCCGTTCATTCCTCTCGGGGAGGAGCCAGCGGGTGGTGTTGGGGGAGGAAACATCGAGCCCCCGCGCCTTACCGTGTGGCGTTCCGCAGGGATCGATCTTGTCTCCATTATTATTTAACATCTATATGCAGCCCTTGGGGGAGGTCGTGAGAGGGTTCGGGGTGCGATGTCACCAGTATGCTGATGATACTCAGCTGTACCTCTCGTTTTCTACCGACCCAGACCCTGCTGTCTCGGTGCTATCCCAATGTTTGGAGGCCGTGGCGGATTGGATGCGGCGGAGCAGACTGAAGCTCAACCCAGATAAGACGGAGGTGATGGTGGTGGGGAGGGCGAAGGGGGTGGTGGCCCCCCTGATTGGGGGGGTTTGCCCCCCTGTAGCTCAGCAGGTCCGGAGTCTGGGGGTCATATTGGACGCAGACCTGCGGCTGGAGCGGCAGGTGGAGGCAGTCGCTAAGGCTGCCTTCCGCCAGCTTTATCTGGTACGTAGGCTGCGTCCGTATGTCTCTGGCCCGGACCTGGCCTCCCTCATCCATGCCTTCGTCACCTCGCGGCTCGACTACTGTAACGCGCTCTACGTGGGGCTTCCCTTGTTCTTGGCCCGGAGGCTGCAGCTGGTGCAGAATGCGGCGGCCCGTCTTCTTACGGGGACGGGTCGCCGGGAGCACATTACACCGGTGCTCCGAGCGCTGCACTGGCTGCCGATAGTGTGCCGGGCCAAGTTCAAGGTCCTAGTGATGATCTATAAAGCCCTATACGGCCTTGGCCCCTCTTACCTTAGGGACCGCCTCGCCCTTCGCGCCCCGGAACGGCTCCTGCGGTCTGCCGGGGGTGCCCTCCTGGAGGTCCCCCGTGTTAAGCGGGGGGCCACGATGGAGCGAGCATTCTCGGTGGTAGGGCCGTGGCTGTGGAACTCCCTTCCGGAGGGAAGCTCGCCTGGCCCCAAGCCTTTTGACATTTTGGCGGAACTGTAAGACCTCGCTGTTTGCCCAGGCCTTTGGGAGGGAGGGTGGGGGGGGGATGATTTTAGTCCCCCGCCCATTTATTTATTTGTTATTTTCTAGCCCTGTTTTTATATGGTATATTTTATATTTAATATTTTAAAAGGAATTTTATTGTTTTTATTGTGGACTGTTGGAAGCCGCCCCAAGCTGCGTTGCAGGAGGGGGCGGGGTATAAATTTGAAAAAATAAATAAATAAATAAAACCCAGGGTTAGGAAAAATAAATAAAAATAAAAATAAAGATAGGGGTAGGGAAGAGCTAAAAACCCTAACCCACCCTCCCCAAAGGTCTGGGCCGAACAGCCAGGTTTTACAAGCCCGTCAGCGTTAAAAGGCTTGGGGCCAGGCGAGATTCCTCCAGGAGGGAATTTCAAAGATGTGACCCGGCCACCAAGAATGCCCTCTCCATTGTGGCTCCCCGCTTAACCTGGGTGACCTCCAAGAAGGCACCCCCAGCAGATCGAAGGAGCCGCTCTGGGGCACGGAGGGTGAGGCGGTCCCTGAGGTATGAGGGGCCGAGACCATGAAGGGCCTTATAATCATTGCCAATACCTTGAACCTGGCTCGGCACGCTATTGGCAACCAGTGCAGAGTCCGGAGCACAGGTGGTATATGCTCCCGGCGACCGGTCCCCATCAGGAGCTGGGCTGCCACATTCTTGCACTAGCTGCAGCCTCCGGACCAGGAACAAGGGCAGCATCACGTAGAGCGTATTACCGTAGTCCAGCCTCGAGGTGACAAAGGCACGGATGAGGGAGGCCCAGAGACGTACAGACGCAGCCTCCGCATCAGATACAACTGGTATTGATATTGAATCAAGTAGAATATTACTATGAATTTATGAAATACAGTGACTCCAAAGTCAGGAGGATTTTTTTTCATTTTAAACTATTTGTTCATCTTCAGGAACGATATGTAGCTAGCCTGATGCCTCTGCAAAAAAGTATATCACCATTGAAGGTGAGTATTATGATTTCATGCTGCCCTTTTCCCAAAGTACTCAAGGCAGATTACAGTATGTTAAAAAAACAAACCACCAAATACACATAAAATTAATTACAATATACAAAATAAAACCTGTATATATTTCCATACAATCCACCCACACTCTCCCCTGTCTCTCACCTGCATGAGGTTTCATTCGGTCTGTTAACTACTTTGTTTTTGCTGTAGAGTCCACCACAACTCAAACAGTTTAGCCAAGAGGACTTTATGAAAACACTGGAGAAAGCAGGACCACAGCTCACCTCTAGATTAAAGGGAGACTGGATAGGACTTTACAGGTAACTTCTTTGGAAATGAACATAAAATACTAAACTGGCTGTAAACTCAGATTAACATGCTGCATGCATTTTTATTCTGGAGTCTAGTTTTTAGGGAAATAGTATATGTATGCAAAAGGACTCAATATAGTTCTTTCTGTAGCTTACAAGAATACATAATGTTTGCTACTAAACTCTAAATAGATGTGAGGCGGTCTGTTCCACCTGCATTGAAACGTTTTGACCTAAAGTCCAAGCCATGTGTTTTGTATAGAGCTAAACTATGGGGGTTCCTTGTTTGACACCCTTGAGCCCCTCCAAAATTATTTTCTGAGATCACTCCTGGGGGTCCCTAATTTGTACCCTAGCTTGTCTGTTATGGCTTGAAACAGGGACTGTGCTGATGAGAATTAAGACCCTTATAGTCCCCGTAACCTGTTGGTTTAGGGTGGAAGACATGCTGGAGGACAGGCTCCCACGCTCTTGCCTTGAAGAAGCCAGTACATGGTTGGTCTCAAGGCTGTGGAGGGGTAGAGCATTGAGGCACTTTCATGGTTTGGGGTTGACTCCGACTATGTTAAGGGTCCTCCCAGTGAATAAAAGGAAGCTGATGATAAAGAAGCAACTTGAGGATCAAGCCATCCAGGTAGACTTGGGAGCAATTCAGCTACTCAGATGTGCCCCATTCTATGGAGCATTTAAGATCACCTCTGGTTGCAAGTTGTACTTAAAATTGTTAGATGATCCTAAGCTTTGACCCTACTTCATTTTGATTTATTTCCTTCAAAATTTCTCTCTGGGAGGTGAGATGGTACTGCCTATGAAAATAGGTTATTCCTTTGTAATTCAGGTCAAGTGGAGGATTTATTACATGTCTTGTTCCTATGCCCTCTTACCTCCATATTTGAGAGAGCTGTATTTGGTTCCATGGCTTGCTTCACGGCCTTGTTCTTCCCCTTTACAGCTTCTTCAGTTCTGCATGGGGACTAAAACTCTCGAGTTGGTGCATAATATTGCTAAGATAGCTTGTGAGCTTAGTAAGCGCTGAAGTAATTATCGGAAGGTTTTTGTCAGTGACAATGTTAATAGCAACAACAAATAAATGCATATGTTATGCAAGTTATGTGGCTTTTTTGACTGAAGTATGTATAGAGCTTAGGCATAAGTTACCCAATTTTTTCGGTTAAAAAATGTATGGACTTTGGGCATTTAATTGAATTGGTTTTTTTTAATGTTTTTATTTTTTTTCCTGAAGGGGTAGTTTATGCTCCTTGTCCTAACTAGTACTGTGATGCCGTATAGGTTTCAGTATTATGTATATTTGGATATGGATGGTATGCTCTTTTTAAGCGTAATGCTGTTTGTCTTTTGTTTTGTGTATTTGGATATGGATGGTACGCTCTTCTTAAGCGTAATGCTGTTTGTCTTTTGTTTCATTCGTGTTCTTCTTCGAGGATCTCCGCGATTCTCACTCTTGGGATTTACTTCCTGCTCCGCAGGTACCGGAAAACCTCTCGTCAGCAGTATCCAGGCAGATTACGCCTGGAAAAGACTAGAAAAGGTGAGGGCTCCGCCCCCT
>QEPC01011258.1:4665853-4680065 GCA_003113815.1 Sphenodon punctatus | reverse complement strand
CCCCCCCCCCCCCCCCCCCTTTCACTGAAGGATAAATGTTTTGATGAAGTAGTAAGCTCCGTTTTAAAATGGTTTCTCTAAAAATGGTGCTGCTAGGATCTTCCTGATGAAGTCATGCTTTTTCACCTGGCATTCGGGGGAGGTTTTGGTTTTTTTTCCTTTTTACCGCAGTCCTATATTGTATTAATATTTTTAGTGTATTGTATTTTAATATTTGTTGTGCAACTATAAGCCACTCCAGGTTGCCAGAGGTGAGAGCAGTGGGATATTAAATGTAAATAAATAAATTACCACCTCTTTCCTTTCACACTAGACACAAGCTTCTTGACCTAAGGCTTTTCATAGTGTAGTCCCAGCTTACCTAGCTGATCTAGTAATTACAACACAAGCTCCCACTCTTGTTTTGCCAACATGGTCTGTTGCTTCCTTGACAAACGATCTGATAACCTCTTACAAGTGGGTGTTTCCATGGTTGTCTGTCAGGTAGTCAGGATCACCCAGCACATAGCCACCACCCAGTGATCACCCATTGTGTTGGTTCAGAGAATGTGGAGCCCAGCGTATGGGCTAACGTGTGCCCATGTGTTGGCATGCTGACACCTACGAGGTGGTGGAGTTGAGGTGTGTGAGGGAGGGTTAAGTGATTGGGTGTAGCTGCTGCTGCTGTGCTAGGAAGCGGGTAGCTGAAGAGCAGGATTGGGGCTGGCTTGGGTGTGACTCGGTTGGCAAATCAGCTCGGATTGGGTTTGTGCGTGAGATGAAATCCTCTCACAGGAAAGTCTCTTCCCTCCCCCCCCCCCCCCCCCCCAAAACTCCCCTTCTGCCTTAAAGTGACTGCACAAGGCTCACAAGAGAGGGAGTGCTGTGTAGTGTCTGAACGGGAGGGGAGGAAAGTGGAAGCACCTCCCGCTGCACTTTAGGGCATATCCTCACCACCTCGCCCACTCAACCCCCTTTTGTTTTTTATGTTCAGCACTCGCAGCATGTGCATGAGTGCAACACACACACTCTCTTCTTACTGTGTCGTTTAATAACAGCATTTCTTTCCACAAATTCTTTGCACGTGACAGAAGGAGAGGTTCCGTGATACTTTATCCTCCAAATTCTCCAGAACTCATCTCTGTCATGCCAACTTACAGATATGTAACGAGCTGTAAATGTTTCTCTTCTCCAAACATAGCCGGGGTACATAGTGAGGAGTGCAGCTTTTACACACACTTTCTCAGTTTCCTGCACCTTTCATTATCTTGGCATTTGAGCAAAAAGAAGTGTTTGCATGCATATAATATCTATATATATTAATTGTGCTTGAAGTCTTCATTGTATAACAATTCAGTGCAGGAAGCAAAAAAGGAATTGTGGACATCTACTTAGAGTAGCAAAGTGTGTGTGTGTGTGTGTGTGTGTGTGTGTGTGTGTGTGTATATGCACACTTCTCTTTGCTCAAATGCTGAGACACACACACACACACTCTGTCTGTCTGTCTGTCTCTGTCTGTCTGTCTGTCTGTGTGTGTGAGAGAGAAATATTCATTTTTTTATTTATTTAAAAACTTCTACCCCACTCCCTCCAGCCTTACAGCAGCTCGGGACAGCTTACAAAACATTTTAAAACAATTAAAAATATAGGAAGGAGTTACTAAAACAGTAAAAAGAGGTAAAACCACTGGCAAAAAAAAGTGTGTGTGTGTAAATGTGTATGTAGACTCAAAGTTTGCTACTCTGAAGTAGAACCAAACAAACTAACCAAACTCTGAATTACATTTATGTCCACAGTTGCTTTTTTGCTTTCTGCACTGAATTGTTATACAATGAAGACTTCAAGCACAAAGATTCCAGGATCCAAATGACAGTATTGCCATTTCAAATGGTGTCCCTCTGCCATTGTACATTTAGATAATGGTGTTTCCACTGCAGTTAAAGATAAATTGTTGAATGGTGACTTGCAAAATCTAGAACTTTTCAAGTTCGGTCTCAGGTTTAGAACCAATACAGTAGATCTGCATTCCTCCTTGGATGGCCCTCTTTTTCCGTACTGTGCCAGTAATGGAGCAGAGACCAAGCAGGGAGAAGTGAGAATGTACAGCACCGAGTGCTGAACATGGCCACTGTTCCACTCCCTGCATCGCATGCACATTGGCTCTGGGCTTAATTATAACACAAACGGTCAGCTAGGTCCCTATATATACTTCTCTTTGCTCGAATGCTGAAACAATGAAAGGTGCAGGAAACTGTGTGTGTGTGTGTGAATGCTGAAACAATGAAAGGTGCAGGAAACTGTGTGTGTGTGTGTGTGTGAATGCTGAAACAATGAAAGGTGCAGGAAACTGTGTGTGTGTGTGACACACACTCTTAGTTTCTTGCACCTTTCATTGTCTAAGCATTCAAGCAAAGAGAAGTATCAAGGTTCTATTGCTGTTCCTGAATAAGATCAGTAATATTTGCCCTAAGTTGAAGATTTAGTAAATGGTCTTCACATTCTCTTCCGCCCTACATCAGAATGGGTATACAAAACTATAAACTTGTTTTAAAACTAGAGCGTGTAGCTGGAGAGGAGAAAAAAGAATGTAATTAGAGGTTGCAGGTTGCTTGGGTGCGAACGTAGGTGAACTTTGCAACATATGACTAATAGGAGCAGAAACAAGGCAAGCTGACTTCTCAAGCCAGTTGTGCAGTTTATATCCTTCCCACCTACCATTTATCTAGCACTAAGTGCTTCCCAACCCATTGTCCCAGCCCAATCCCAGTTGCCAAACAAATGTCTGTACTCCCACAAATGACTGACCATTCCCAACTGCAGTGGAGCCTCCTGGTTCCATTCATTCCTCACCCTGTGCTGAGGGATGACCATTCTGACACCAGAAGTAAATGAATTTGTTACCACCTTCCCCTATCCCTGGTCTGGCTACCATAGTTCTGTTGGCTGTATGAGTTGTTGAGAAGCAAGAGAGTAGGCACACACATGAAGGGTTCTCAGAGTAGTGTCCTTTTGGGTTTTCTGATTATTATTATTTTTGTATTAAAATTGATCTAGTTTCTGAAATTACTGGAATTCATCAACTGCAGTTTTCAAAAGTTATTGTATGCGAGACAGGCAAAAGGAATAGTGTGATTGAGTTGAGTAAGGGTCTTCTCTCACTTAACCAAATAAAAGAAATTAATTTTCTCTTTCCTTTACAGGCATTTCTTGAAATCTGTGAACTTTGATGGTTGGTTCAGGCCACGGCGGAAGGAAATGACACAGAAGTTGGAGGCACTCCATCTAGAAGCACTCTGTAATGAGGTTAGAGAAATAAGTTTTTTGCTTTTACTGTCCTAAAAAAAAGGACAGGAAGAGCTTTATGATCTTATTGTAACTATACTCCTTATTCCCAACGTGCTCTCTTCATGCTGCCCTCCCTATCCTTGAACCGTAGCTGTTAAAAAATATTAAGTGACATCACCAAAACATGCCAATTTTTAGGAAAGTTCAAGGTACTAAATAAGCTAGAAAAGCCTGAGATCCCTAGTCTTTGAAACAAGACTATTACTACTGGTGGTGGACCATTGAGGTTGGTCTACCCTAAATAGATCAAATAGGATTCCAGAACACTCTTGAGGGATTTACCTGCTGACATTGATGGCCTCTCTGTCAATGACCTGGTATTAATGGTATGTTGACTTGGGCCATTGACACACTGGCACTCCATAGCAGCAGCGGAGGTCTCTTTGGTATACAGAGGATGTGAGGCTGCTAAAGTGGGAGGGTTGGAGGTTCGAGCATAGGTACTGCTTGACTTGCGCCAAAGCCAAGTGTCTGTGGCATAGGTTATTTTTTAAGGATGCTATGGCCGTGGTAGCAGTGAAGAAAGCTTTCTTGAATCCTGTCTTGCAAATCCTTTATTATATGCTGCAGTTGAACTTCAGGTGGTTCCAATCTACATGACGGAGCACCTACCCTTAATTTTGTCTTTTTACAATCCAAATTACGAGCGACCAGGTGTAGGGGAAAGAGAAGGGAGTAGCCCAGCCGTAAAAAAGGAGGAGCAAGTTGTAGTGCAGAAAAAATGGACCAGTAAGATAGAAAAGGCTTTTTCGAAATTAATTGAGGCAGATACAGTGATTGAGCTCTGTTAGGCCTTTTTTTGTTCTCGGGTTGATAAAAGTTTTATTTGAGAAAATTGTGAGTTTAATAACCCCATTGCTAGTATCGGGAAGGTATGATAGCAAGGTTTTTCACACCCACTCTTCATGGTTCAACGGAGAATGCCGCATCCAGAGAACTAAATTGCGTAAGTTGGCTAGGGAACTGAAAGTCCATCCTACAAGAGAGAATAGAGAACGTTTGCAACTTAATAGGAGGTTATATAGAGCAACTCTAACATCTAAACAACTGGAGTTCCAGAAACAGTCCTGGAGGGAATTACAACAGGCTGCCAGGCAAAATGATTCAAGGAAATTCTGGAAATTGATAAGAGGCAAAGATAGATAAAAAGGTTGAGTCTTCCCAGTTTATATCCTAAACTGTGGGAAGACCATTTTAGGATACTTTTTTCAAGGCCAGATAACCCTGATTCCAGGAGGTGGTTTTTGACAACCGAGACCCTGCAGAAGTGGCCACCGGTTAACCAGAAGGAAATCCTAGATCTGATTGGAGATCTAAAGACAGGAAAAGCGCTGTGTGGTGATTTTATCCCCCCTGAACTTTTGAAGGCAAATCCGGAATGGTGGGCTAAACTTTTAGTTCCATCATTCACATTTATAAATAACACAGGAACTTTTCCCTGTTGTTGGCTAAATAGTGTGGTGATCCCAATTTTTAAGAAGGGTGATCCTAGTAACCCACAAAATTGCCAATTAGCCTTCTTTGCTTAATCTCCAAAATATACTCCAAGTATCTACTTGATAAATTGCTGATCAGGCAGGCAGAACAGAACATACTAGAAATGGAGCAGGCAGGCTTTAGGGAGGGGCAGTCTACTGTAGATCAGGTGTTTATCATCACTCAGTTGATTCATAAATGTACAAAACAAGCTAAGAATTCATCTCTTTATATGTGTTTCGTAGACCTCCAGACTGCTTTTGATTCTGTTAACAGAGATAGATTATGGTGGAAATTAAGTAATTCCTCAATCGATCGTCACCTCCTGTATTTAATAGTAAAACTTTATTTGAACAACTCTCTACAAGTCCGTTACTCTTATGACCAGAAATTGATGAGAAAAATAGGGGTAAATATAGGAGTAAGACAGGGATGTATTTTAGCCCCTGCCTTATTTAATTTATTCCTAAATGAGGTTGTTTCGAGTATGAAAAGGATGAATATCATTCGCCAAAACTAGGGGGAAGACAACTCCCCATACTTTTGTATGCAGATGATACAGTCCTGATTTCTACCACGCAGGTAGGCTTGAAGTGGATTATGGAGGGTTTTGCCTAATTTTGCTCTTGTGAAAGTCTTTTGATAAATTATTCAAAGACAAAAGTAATGGTTGCAGGGGCTAAAAGGAAAAAGTACCACTTGTCTATTGACCATTATGAAATAGAGAAAATCAATTCCTTTAAATACTTGGGTGTGATCATAGCCGCCTCCTTGAGCTGGAAACCCCATTGAGGTAATAATCCAGCAAGCCTCTAGTATTGTGCAGGTTATTAGTTATTATTCGAAGGGGGGTAAATTGGTGGAGCCAGCCCTTCGTTTATTTAGGGCTAAAATTGTGCCTAAAATCTTGTATGCATTCCCAATTTGGGGGAATAAATTTGTGGATCAGTTGGAAAATCTCCAAAACAAATTTCTTCGTTCAATTTTGGGCGTCCCCAAGTGTACCCCACAAGTTTTGCTGAGGGCTGAATCCTTCTCCAAATCCTTAAAGTCCCAGGCCGTAATTGCAATTTTTTTCCTATTGGCTGAAGCTATCTTTGGATACTCCAGGAAGTAACACCTTAGTAAAGGAGATCTGGAGCATTGAACCATTTGTTTCTTGGGGAGTGGTTGTTGAAAAGGAATTGCATAAGTTGGGTTTTTCAATAGATTATGTCCAGCCGGATGGGAAAAAGATAGCTCGGCAATTGATAAGAAAGCGTGTATTTGATCAAGAGGGCCAGACAGAATCGGCATTGCTACTCGCTCAGAAGGTAGCTCTGAACTTCCTCAGCATCAAGCTTCAAAATAATATATCAAGCTATTTAGTTAATTGGACAGGTTGGCAGGCAAGATATGCTTTAACCCTGTTTCGTTTGAATGTTTTCCCCTCAGCAATTCTTGAGGGGAGATTTAGAGGAATCCCTTATAGTGCTCGTGTTTGCCAATCCTGCAATAGTGGTGAAATAGAATCGTCTTCGCATGTTATTTTTGAGTGTGTAGCATATGAGAGTTGGAGAGTGAGGTATCTCAGCAGTACTATCCAACGTTGTCCGTTATGGAAATTTTCTTGTGAAGTTGTTTGGTGGAGGGGACGCAGAGTCATCTAAGCTGGTTGCCAGGTATTGTAAACAGTTTTTTTGGTATAAAAACGCTCTAGCCAAGGGACAAGCTTGACAGTGTCCTTTTTTAAATGTTTTCTGGATTATTGGACAAGATCCCTGGGTAAAGCAATAGATAGATAGAGAGATAGATAAGTTTATTATTATGCGTAGCCAATGGCCATAGCATATAAACAAATACAAAATTCCAAAACAATTAAAACAACAATTACATAATAGAGAGTTATTGACTCTCGTAATGAAAACCAATAAAAGCATAACCACCATATGGCAACCCAACCAATATACCAAAAATTTGGAGCAGAATGACATGACAGGTCATGAGTATAAATGGCATAAAGACTGACTTAATTTGGGTTGCTTTTAAATGCCAAGAAATTTTCCCTAGCTTGAGTCATCTGGGTCAGGAAGATGGCCATGTTTTTGATAATACTCCTGTCCAAACTGCCCAACAGGAAGGAAAGAATTACGGGTTCTGACCGACCCGGAAGCTTGTCTAAATATTCACTCAAGTACTGCTGCCTCAAGCCATCGTAAAGATAACAATGGAGCAACATATGTCCAATTGTTTCCACTGCCTGCCTATCAAATGGGCAAAGCCTTAGGGCAAATGGAATGCCCGCCACCCGCTCCTCAGTAACCTGGGGAGGCAGTGCGTTACAGCGAGCTGTCAAGATTAGGTTTTTGCCCCAGCAGAAATTTGTGCCTGGAGGTAGATGGCCATCTGCCCTAGGTCGGAAATAAGATCAGAATATAGTGACATATGAGGGGAAGTGATGATTGTACCCGTTTCCGTTTGTCTAAATATATTACTGACCTAGTTTTGACCTCCCTTGCAAGGGCTGCCAAGGGCTTACGGGCCAGATATTCTGGTGACAACGCCATACGTGTCAAAGCATCCTGTATGCTGTCCTGCCAGGGATTGTGATATCCATCCAGGCCCACAGCGCGCAAAAGCTCAGGAGAGTGGATATCTGTCAGTCTGCACCACAAGCGAAAGGCACGTTCCATTGCAATTTGGTGCCAACTAAGCTGGCCACATTCAGCTCTTATTGCTGCATATGGCGTACCTCTGAGCGCATGCAAAAGGGCCCGTAAGAACCCTGCCTGTGTTGAATTAAGATTTTGGGCCCAAAGTGGGGCCCAAAGTTCAGCCCCATACAGTACCTGTGCCTGCACTTTAGCGTTATAGGTCTGAATGGCAGGTGTAACAGCCACCCTACCAGCCCGGGTAAAAAAAACCAACAGTGCTCGGGAAGGGCCCTTAGCGGTCAAACTGGCACGCTGCACATGGGACTTCCACGATATCTGGTGGAACAAAAGGCCCAAATAACGATAGCTAGGGACCTGTAGAAACTTTTGCCCCATTATGGTCCAATTGTAGATTCGCCTCTTAGCACTCAAAAATCAAGGGTAGTGGTATTTTCCACTAATAGTAAGTTTCATGTCCTTGCAAAATGACATGAATGCCACTATCTGTCATTTTAGACCTACTTGCGTTTGTGACAACAGAACTACATCATCTGCAAATAGGAGACACCCTATCGTTTTATCTGCTATTTTTGGTGGAAAGAACCTTGGGGCCATCATTAAAGATGCAACATCATTAATATAATAATTAAACAGGGCTGGTGCCAAAACGCAGCCCTGCCGGACACCTTTAGTGGTAGTTATGGGTGGCGTCAAGTGCCCCTGGCAATCCACCTTGACAGAGCAAGAAGAGGACCTGAAGGGAGCGAATTAAATATAATAACCGCCTATCTAGTGTAGATTCTGTCAACTTGTCCCATAGGAGTGTCCTGTCGATGGAGTCAAACGTGGCCTTTAGATCCAAAAAGGCCGCAAAGAAATGACCCATTCCGGGCCTCATATTTGCAGATGACGTGATAAAGGGCTAGGCTTAACTCGATTGTCAAGCGTCCCTGCTGAAATCCAGCCTGCTCTATAGCGATAATTTTTTTCCTCAACAGCCAATTGGTAAATCTACGCAACAGAAGTTTAGCATAGATTTTTGCAACTATGCACAAGAGACTGATGGGCCTATAATTGGCCGGATCACTGTTCGAGCCCTTTTTAAATATGGGGATAACTATGGCTCTTCCCCAATCTGGTGGAATCACCCCAACGTTATTAATGGCTGTGAACAGTGCGGCCAATACCGGAAACCACCAGTCCCTGTGGTTTAGGAACTCGGCGTGAATTAGATCACAGCCTGTGGCTTTCCCATTTTTAAAGGAGTCTACCAACAATTCTACTTCATCTATGGAAATAGGTGTCCAATGGGGTCCCAAGTTGTTATTTCCTAGAGCAGGGTCCCATCCATCGTTCCCCAAAGTAGAATTGAATAGACCCTGGAAATGCTCCATCCAGGATCTAGGTGAAACAGGTGACAATATAACCACAGGTTTGCGAGTTATACTGGCATTCATCAGTTTCCAAAATTCTTTGGTGTTTTTCTGCTTGGCCGCTTCCTGGAGCCTGTCCCAACAGTCTTGATCGTATACCCTTTTCTTTTCTTTTATAAGTTTCCTATAGTCTGACTTGGAAGCATGATAAAGAGCTGGAAGCTTAATCGCTGATGACCTCCTATATTCCCCATATATAGCAGCCAGTTTTTCTTTTGCTACCTTGCATTCTTTATCAAACCAGCCCTTGTTGTTTGTTCTGTAGGGTTGGTTAGGTTGATCAGACGATCTTGGCCGTAGAGTCTCTAATAATTGGCCACAATTTCTGATTAGCTGATTATATAGTTCTATTGTACTCAATCCCCCAGGGTAAAGCAATATGTTTTCCTATATATGGGGATCCTATAACTATAATAGGTTGTCTCCATGGTACTATTGTACAATTGTATTTTATCTTATGTATTGTCAAATGACCTTGTAGGTCGGGACAAAATAAATAAAATTTGATTTGAAATTCTATGCTCCTGTCAGTGTCTGCGATGTGCCATCCAGTGGAGCACTTCTAGGTGGTGATTAGCCTGCTAAATCCTGGCTATCTCCACCTGGAGTTAGTCATTAGTTACCCGCTGTGATGAGTGTGCCACCTACTACTTTGCAGATAAAGTCACTTGTATTTGACTCAACTTGGGCACTGCTAGTTTACGTGCGGATTCCAAGTTTGGGGTTGAAGGCTCGGTCCTGTCCAGTTTGCTTGGATTAACTTCAGTTCATTTCACCCACCGATGCAGATGATGTGCTTGGAGTGGTGTGAGTGACCATTTGAAAATTAGATCATGCCTGTCCTGTCTGGCAAAAACTAGCTGGGAGACTTTGGGACCATTTCTGGCTGGGGTTGTCAATGTCTTCTTTCTGGAGAACAGGGTGCCTGACTGCCTAAAAACTGCATTTGTCAGACCCATGCTGAAAAAAAAATCTCTTGATGTTGACTCTCCGGCCAGTTACCACCCTGTCTCTTATCTTCCTTCTTCAGGGAAGGTTATTGAACGGGTGGTTGCCTCACCGCTTCAGGTACATCACATTGCTATTTAATTCCTCGACCCGTGTCAGTCAGGATTTCACCCTGGGCATGGTGTGGAGACTGCGCTTGTGGCCTTCGTTGATGATCTCTGGCAATAGACAAGGGCAGTTGTACAGTTGTTGATTTTGTTCTTTCAGCGGCTTTTGATACAGTTGATCATGGGGTGGTGATATCATGCCTGTGTGTCCTGACTGGGATTTGCAGGACTGCTCTTGAGTGGTTTTGCTCATTCCTGCCTGGGAGGATCCAGAGGGTAGTGTTGGGGTGTGTGTGGCTCGTTGTCTCCTCAGGAGCTCCCTTGTGGGGTCACACACGGTTCCATCTTGCTCTCTTTCATTTGACTTGGGTCCTGCAGTCTCAGTGCTTACCCGGTGTTGGGCTGCCATTGGGGACTGGATATAGGCGAGCTGAATAAAAATAGGACTGAAGTGGTGGTGATTGGCCAGTCGTGTAATCTGGGAGACGTAAGGACCCCTGTTGTTGATGGGGTTCAGCCTTGTTCGGTCACTCAGGTTCCGCAGCCTTGAGGTTCTCTTTGATCCATTGCTGCGCCTGCATTGTCAGGCTGTGGCGGTGGTGAGAAGGCTACAGCCTTTTTTTATCAGATTCAGATCTGGCCACCGTCTTCGATATCTTTGTAACCTCAAGGCTAGACTATGCACTTTGTAGGGCTGCCCTTGATGACTGTTCAGAAGCTGCAGTTGGTGCAAAACCCGATGACCTGTCTTTTGTTGCGTGCAGGTTGCCGGGATTTGGAGCACATTACTCTGGTGCTTCAGAGTCTGCACTGGCTGTCAATAGCTTTCTGAGCACAACTCAAGCTGCTGGTTTTGACCTATAATGCCCTAAATGACTTGAGCCTTGGGTATCTGAAAGACCACCTCCTCCCTTATGTCCCATCTTGGTCTCTGAGGTCAGCTGGGAGTGCCATCTTGCAGATACCATCTATCCATAAAGTTTCTACAACAAGGGCATGCAGAGAGGTGTTCAGTGCCTGCTGCATGATTATGGAACTTCCTCCCATTGGAGGTTAGTCAAAGCCAGAGTATGGTGGTCTTCAGGAAATTATGCAAAACCTTTCTATTTAGCCAGGCATTTGGCCAGCAGGGATAGAGTTGGGAAGGGTGGGGTGGTGGTGGTGAAGGGATTATTATTTTATATTGTAAGCTGCCCTGAGCCTTTATGGGAAGGGCAGCATATAAATTTAAATAAATAAATTCTTTGTACTCTTTTTATTTATGACTTCAACAGTACCATGCACATCATTTTAAATCGGTAGCATGCTTCCTGTGCATCATACTAATACCAAGTTTGACTGCTTATTTCAATTAAAACCATACAAGCAGAGTTGAGTAAAACCAGATGCATTGTAAAAGGAATCATAGTAACTTTTTGAACTACAACTCGCTCCCCTCAAAACAAGATTTGCATGGACTTTAACAAGAGTTGTGGGATATTCCATCTGTCTGTTCCACAGAACCTTCCTCTTGTGCAGTTTTAAATACGCTTAAATGCTGTAAAAAGTAGACTTGGAGAACGAACTTGTTTTGCCCATATTGATCTTTGTATACAAGATCTTCATTTGCGTAACACATTATTTTTGTGACTTTTGTGTTTTCCCCCCAAAAGGTATTTGTGTCAGCAGAGAATTGCTGTAACATGTAATAAAAACTCATGGAGATGTCAACAGAACCGAGCATTCTACTACAAGCTTTTAACAAAATACAGTAAAAAAAAGTAAACACTTTTTTGAAAGAATGTTGGCATTGCCATCAGGCAAGATGTATCTTGCAACTCTGAGTAGATAAGGGACTCCTCACCTAGTCATGCAGAAGACTGTCCATATGGAAAAGTTCTGAGACTCTCCAACACGAGTTGGTCCAATAAAGAGATCATCAGAACTTTTGTCATCCTATGGAAACACATTGCCTGGATAGATGGTAAGCTTGGACACTAAGGCTGTTTTAAAACAGCAGCAGCAAAAACTTGTGTGGGCAATAATAATGTCAATGGTAGTTTTCCCTGTATTTAAGTTGCTGTTTTTATTATGATTATTATTATTTTATTTATATAGCACCAGCAATGTACCTGATGCTTACAAAAAATAAGATAGACATGGTCCCTGCTTGAGAGCTTACAATCTAAAGACGGGGAGGGGAGACAGGGAAGGGGAAAACAGAGGGAGAGACAAGGGATGTGACATCCATGAGGATGCGAGAGCTCAGGTACACATTCTTGGCTTGGTTACAGTAAACTGGGAGTTTGCAGATAACAGGTGGGTGATAATCCTGGGTGGGGATGCTTAGCAAGAATTAGGAAAGGCGGAGCAGAAGAGGTGGGTTTTGAGGAGGGACCTGAAGGTGTGGAGGGTGGGGGCAAGGTGGACGAGGGCAGGGAGGGAGTTCCAGGCGTGTGGGGCAGCGAGGGAGAAGGGGAGGCGTGGGAGGGTGAGGAAGTAGGTGGAGGAGGCGCGGAGTGCTCGAGCAGGGGTACAGCGGGAGATCAGGGCAGAGAGGTTGAGGGGAGCGAGGTTGTGAAGGACTTTGTAGGTGAAGATGAGGAGCTTGTGCAGAATATACTTGGGAAGAGGGAGCCAGTGGGGAGAGGAGAGGCTGCACATGGTCAAAGCGATGGGCTAGGTGGATGATCCTGGCAGCAGAGTTTTGAACAGAGATAAGGGGAGAAAGGTGGGAGCGGGGAAGGCCAGCGAGGAGGAGGAGGTTACAATAGTTAAGGCGTGAGATGACTAGGGAAGAAGAGATGGACAGAAAAGGACGGATCTTAGCCATGTTGTGGAGGGAGAAGTGGCAGGATTTGGCAACGAGTCAATGTAGGGTTTGAAGGTAAGGTGCGAGTTGAAGAAGGAACCCAAGCTACGAGCTTTGGGGACAGGGAGAATGGAGACCTCGTCAATGGCAATTGACAGGGAAGAGGGAGAGGAAAGACTAGGAGGGAAGATCAGGAGTTCAGTTTTCGCCATGTTCAGTTCGAGTTGGCGTTGAGACATCCAGGCGGAGCTATCAGAGAGACAATTGGTGAGACAAGCTTGAACAGAGGGGGAGGGGGAAAGTGGAGAGAGAGAGTTGAGTGTCGTCAGTGTAAAGGTGATATTGGAAGCTGTGGGAGGCAATGAGTTTGCCTAGAGATTGGGTGTAGATAGAGAAGATGAGCGGGGGCCAAGGACAGAGCCTTGGGGAACCCCGACCGAGAGGGGGAGGGAGGGAGAGGAGTTAGGAAGAGGTACATTGAAGGAGTGGTCAGAAAGGTAGGAGGAGAACCAGTCAAGGACAGAGTCCTGGAATCCAAGGGAGTGGAGTGATTGAACCAGGAGTGAGTGGTCAACCGTGTCAAAGGCAGCAGAGAAATTAAGGAGGACAAGAATAGAGTAAAGGTGTTTGGATTTAGCCACAAGAAGATCGTTGGTGATCTTAGCAAGAGCTTTGGGGACAGGGAGGGTGGAGTGAAGGGGGCAGAAGGCAGATTGGAGGGGGTCAAGGGAGGAATTGGCAGAGAGGAGGTGGAGGCAACGGGAGTAGACAACCCATTCAAGGAGCTTGGGAAGCAAAAGGGAGGAGCGAGACAGTCCATGCAAGTGCATTGGGTTAGGTAGTGATGTAAAAATTAAAATGGGGTTGAAGACTACTCTTGGCAGGGCAACTTCGGTACAATTTGAAGCAGTCATCTTTTAATAATAATAATTTAAAACTCGGAGCAAAAATCCCGATTCTTCCAAAGTTCACTGTTCTGTTTTTGTTGTGTTTTGTGCTTTTGCATCCAGGGTCAGAAATGCAGATAGAGGCGCAAACATTGGCAAGTTGGCTGTTTTGTAGGCTTGAGCCTGGAAAGCAGTTTCAAGCAATACGATAACTGATTGATTAGTAGCTATTACATTTTCCTGTGGTAAGGGTCTGACTTAGAAACTTCTACCTTGGAGAGTCCCCAGAGGGTTCAGGCCTGTCTTTCGGTGTTAGCAGCATGCTGTGCAAGTTAAGGACTCCAGGTGGCTCGCCCAATGCATCTGTGGGCTCTGGTAGCAGAGTTTTACTTGTAAGTCCTTGGTTTGAATCTCACCTTAGCCAGCTGTTAGAAGGTTATTGGCAGGGCCCCGAGCCAAACGCGGGTCTGCGATTCACAGATTTCCCGCAGAATTCCCCTCCCCCCATGGAATCTCCTGTCCCACTTACCCCAGCACAGAATTTCTAGCCTGCGCTGCGGGGACGCGGGGCAGGAGATTCTACGGGGGAAGGGGAATTAACAAACCCTCGGGG
>QEPC01011258.1:4628340-4665753 GCA_003113815.1 Sphenodon punctatus | reverse complement strand
CAGGTGACTACCAGCATGTAAATATGCCACCATCAAACAACTACATGGACCAGTTATGTCCTTACATTTAAATTCCCTTTATTTCAGATCCGCACCTATTCTAACCCACTACTTAGTTGCGCCCCACTGACTGTGGCCCAGTAAGCACCACTTCAGTGTTACAAGATAGAAAAGTTTGGACTTCAGCTTCCACCCCCCAGCGCACCCCCAGTTTAATCTACTACCTTCCAACCTGATGACACACAACCCAGACGTCTGGACTACCCAATAAACTCCCAAAAAATTACAAGACTCCTGACCAATATAATGAACATCATCTCTAATACAGAATGCGACACATTGTGTGAGATGAAAACCCCACCCACCCCAAAAAAAACACTACCCAGAAGAGGAGTTGTAAAACACGGGGCAATACAGAGTAGAACAACAAGGACATAACTATGGTGCTTAATAGAACTATGGTGCTTAATAGAACTATGGTAGTGTTTCCCATACTCTCACTGCTCCCAATCATTTACATCACCAACAATCTCGAGATTCTACTAATTTCTTATGTCATTCCTCCTATTATTCCACCAAGTTCTTTTCTCCTGTACTTCATCCTTATATCCTCCTCCCTGTCATTCCACCGTCTCTCCCTGCTGCCTTTGTTATTGCACATCATCTCCCCTCTCTCACACACACACACACACACACACACACACACACACACACACACACACAATTTAATTCCAAATTAGGATTGTTTCCTCCATTCCTTCCATTGGCCTGCCCATTAATTTAGTGTACCCAAATTCTTATTAAACACTTACATAGCATTCTGCTTAGCTTTAGTGTTGCCCCCAGCCTGCAAAGGAAGAGGATTGGAGCTGAAAGACCAAGGCAAAGTGTATGGAGCCTAAGTTGTAAGCGAGCACAGTATGCGAAGCCATACATCATCTTTAAAGTTTGCTTGGTATGAATCTGCCTTAACTAAGTTTGTAAAACAGTAGGTTTTTTGTTTCTCTAATCTGTACCTGAGCCAGGTGACTCTCCTGAATGAATCACGGGGTGGGAACTTTTAAAAAGGCTGAGCCACAGGCTCTTTCTCTCTCTCTGGCACACTCTTAAGCTCGCGTGACCTCTCTGCCCAAGGCACACATGGACGGGATGGCTTGGCTTTGAACTCTGTAACTCTGGCCTTGCCAGGACAAGAACCGTGACCCCATAGGAAAAACATTACCTATGGAGACCAGACTAGAACTTACCCTGCGCGAGTACTTACTAGTCTGCCTGATACATCAGATCCAATTGTAGAGAGATGCGTTCCAAATGGGCTACCATGCCCAAAAGACCGACTCGCATTGTTTTAAAGGATCTATCACCTCTTGGTTCTCGTGTAAGGTTTGCTTTTATTCCTTTTTATATGCACCAGTAAATTCTACGCTTTGTTCCGACCCTACTGGTAGTGTGTGTGTGTTTGGCTGACCAGTAAACGTCTCCCTTGGCCAGGTAGCCAGGCCAAACTACTAAAGAGGGGAAAACTCCCTTTTTTGCTAAAAGCCAACAGCTTTGGGACCGAGGGAAGCCTTCCTTGGGTGACTCTGGGGTTCGGCCTCCAACATAGGGGAGGAAACCCCGGGAAGAGAGTGCTAGGAAGGGGGAGTGCTCTTGGGAAGCTGTGAGGCTTATAACTTTTGGGGTTCACACTTCCTGAGTGGTGTGAATGCCCTCGGGGATACACTTGGGTGGTGGCAGCGGAATATCTATCTATTTATTTATTTATGTAAAGCATTTTTTTAGCCACCCCCTCATGCCTACGGCATCTCGGGACGGCTTACAACAATACAATCATAATACAATAAATAAAAACAATATTTAAAACCATCAACAAATAAATTTAAAACAATCCCATCCAACCCGCCCACTCCCCCATATTCCCAACTACCCAACCCTCCCCTCCGAAGGCCTGGGCGAATAGCCAGCTCTTGCAGGCTCGACAAAACGCCAGCAGACCTGGGGCCAGGCGGGCTTCCTCCGGGAGAGAGTTCCAAAGTCGCGGCCCGGCCACCAAGAACACCCTCTCCATTGTAGCCCCCCCGTCTCACCCGGGGGACCGCCAAGAAGAGCACCCTCAGTGGACCGAAGAGATCGCTCTGAGGCATGGAGGGTGAGGCAGTCCCCGAGGTATGAGGGGCCCAGACCGTGCAGGGCTTTATAGATCAATACCAACACCTTGAATCTGGCTCGGTACACTATAGGCAGCCAGTGCGGAGCACTGGCGTTGTGTGCTCCCGTCGCCCAGTCTCCATAAGGAGATGGTCTGCCGTATTCTGCACCAGCTGCAGCCTCCAAACCAGAAACAAGGGAAGCCCCACGTAGAGCGCATTGCAGTAGTCCAGCCTCGAGGTGATGAAGGCATGGATGAGGGTGGCCAGGTCGGTCTTGGAAATGTATGGGCACAGCTGGCGGAAGGCGGTTTTAGCCACCGCCTCCACCTGCCGATCCAGACGGAGACCCGAGTCCAACACCACCCCCAGACTCCAAACCTGCTGGGCAATAGGAGGATGGACCCACCCCACAAGGGGGGCCAGAACCTCCTCCACCCTCCCCACCACCATCACCTCCGTCTTATCGGGATTCAGTTTCAGTCTGCTCTGCCTCATCCAATCCGCCACAGCCTCCAAACACTGGGAAAGCAATGAGACGGCAGGACCTGAATCAGTTGAAAATGAGAGGTACAGCTGAGTGTCATCAGCGTATTGGTGACAACGCACCCCGAACCCTCTCACAATCTCCCCCAGGGGCTGCATATACACATTAAACAATAGTGGAGACAGAATTGAACCTTACGGAACGCCGCAAGATAAGGCCCGGGGGCTTGATGTTTCAGCCCCCAGAACCACCCGCTGGCTTCTCCCTGAGAGGAATGAGCGGAACCACCCAAGGACAGTACCATCCCGGCCCCCCAGGTCTCGCAACCGTCTCAGCAGCAGCCCATGGTCCACGGTGTCAAAAGCGGCCGAGAGATCTAGCAGGATCAGAAATGTCAAACATCCTGCATCCATCTCCCGGCAGAGATCGTCCACCATGGCCACCAATGCCGTCTCAGTACCATAGCCGGGGCGGAACCCAGATTGAAAAGGGTTAAGGAAACCGGAGTTGTCCAAATGTGCCTGGAGCTGCAGTGCCACTGCCCGTTCAATAACCTTCTCTAAAAAGGGAAGAGTTTTGGGGGGTTTGCCAGCTCGTCAGAAATTTGGGGAAACAGTGAGGTGGGTTGCTCAGCAGTATAGCGCCCCCTGCTAGCGTTTTGCCACATATGGAACCTACTCAGGAGAGTCCACATGTATCAGAGAATCTACTTGGCCTGCTTCCTCTGTTTTGACATGGATTTTGCAGGTTTGGAAACTGTATTAGCAGTACAGTTCCCTGGACTTGAGTTGGGGGTGGGTGGGTCTCTGGTTATGGTGAGACGAGAGAGGTAGGAGCAGAAAGTGCAGTGGGGTCTAGTGCTCTGAAGAAAGTGGGAGATCTGGGCTGGTGGTTAGAGTGAGGCTTACCACTTGAAAGGAGCACAATAGATAAGAATCCTAAAAGTATCGATAACCTGTTACGTGCACTATGTCAGAAACTAGAGATTGGTTACTCGACCTTGTGTGTTAAGTCATAGTCTTCCGGTGCTTGGTTTTCATGCTGAAGACACTGATTTGAACCCTAATGGAGCAGGAGTTTTTTGTTATTCCAAGCTTTAGGGAGGAGAGGTTTGGCTTTTAATTGGAAAGATAAGTGGTTCACTGAAAGCAAAGGGAAAAGACAAACCTGACAAAGCCTCACCCCCACCCCGTTCTTTGGATCGACCCATGTGGTTGGCCAGGCTGCGCTCGTCTCTATGTCCCCTGGGTATCTCAGGGGTGATGATGGAGAGGGCATTCTCAGTCACCATACCTAGGCTGTGGAACTCCCTCCTGGCAGGAGATGGCCAATATGACTTCATAAACCTGGTTCACCTCTCCAGCCACAACCATTTCTGTTACTTACCTCACTGAACTATGGATTCCCAGATGTGTATTGTAAAAGCTAGACCCAGTCTATTAGTGTTTCCACAGTCTCATGATTTATCACGTCATCTCTTGATTTGGAGATGAATTCATCATGACTTTGGAACATGCATGCTTGCACAGAGCAGTATGCAGGCATCACTGCACAGTGTGCTATATATACCAACCACCTACAAAGCATATATGAAAAGGGAAACCAATTTGCTTTGGTTTTGTAGTCTTGGGATTTGAAAGTGAATCTCAGTGTTTTGGGGGTATATTTATTTATTTATATGAATTTATACGCCACCCCTCCTGTAAAAACTGCTCAGGGCGGTTAACAATTTTAAGAGTGAAAAATACAATAATATAAATATAAAATGATCATAATGATATAAGACATGGGAGAGGTCACAAAAAGAACGTACAAAAACCCTACCACTCTAACCCACAACTCCCCACCCATTTCCCTCACCAAATGCCTGGCGGAACAGCCAGGTCTTGCATTGTCGACGAAAGGAGGAGAGGTCCTGGGCCACCGGGGTTAAGGAAAACTGTTAAGGAATTCCATGCCTCTCAGGCCAGCCATGCCACTTTAACTTTGCCCTTCTATATTTATTTATTCATTCATTCATTCAAATTTCTGCCCTTCTGCTAAGGCTCAGGGCACCTTACATATGACTTATGCAGCTTATCCACAATGTGTACAACCACCACTTTACACTCTCCTACTAACCATATGAAGCACTACCACTCCACACACAAGTGCATGCCCATTGCCAAGACTTTGTTCTCATAGATAGGAATTCCAGATGATACATCATGATCTTGTTTCTAGCACCTGGTAGTAATTAGATTGTGAATCCATGAAAGTGAAAGGGAGGGAGCTTGGCCACACTGAAATGTCAATTATGGCCAGGGACCCGTGTTTACTGCATTTTCCCCATGGCACCAATGGGTATAACTCAGTGAATTCAGGTCCCTGATTTTGACCAACCACCTGGAAAGCAGCTGAACCTTTGACAATGTATGGCAAGGTGATAATGGACTAAAATCCTGACTTCTTACACACTTGCTTTACCTGGAGTGAGGGCTGCCATTTATTCAGGCAAAATACATATTTACACACCATACACTTGAGTCCAAGCCTCTCCAACATGGCAAGAGATGGCCAGATACAAACTTTTCTTTGGCAACCCAGCGGACAAGGGAGAGAGCAACCTAGAGGCACACCCGGAGAATAGTATCGCTATTACAGCTTGCTATAAAAGGTCTGGAAAAGTAAATCTGGGAAAGTAATGTTAGTGCCATTTGACTATTTTTCCCTATTGCATCTCATGGTGATAAACCTTTTTCAGGTAGAAAAATATAATAAAAAAGGGGGGAAATGGTTGAAAGCATAAAATCGCTCGGATTCACCATGAATTCAATACCTTACTCAATACAATGGATATCCAGATGCTATGAAAGTGCCATCCTATCCAGTTTTGTGGGATCAGGTTCAGTGGGTATCGCCCGCTGATGTGGATACTGTTCTTGGTGCGGTCAGAGCCACATCTTGTGAACTGGGCCCATGCCCGTCCTGGTTGGTCAAGGCCAACAGCCATCGGGATGTCAGGAGAACTTGGTGAGGTCCAGTTCAGCGAGGAGCTAAACAGTTCTTTCTTTTGAATTCTTTTATGAAGATCCAGTTTTCTGGCTTGAAAGGATGGCAGGGTTCTGTGAGCGGTGGCGCGTGCGCCTCCTTGGCCTGGTTGTGGACAGTTTTTAAGGCTTTGGAAAGAGAAATCACATTAAGCTAAGTGGTCATTCAAGTCAGACAGATCACGTACATGAGGAGGGCGCATTTCAATGCCCACTCGCATGGCCCGGCCAAAGACAAGTTAATAGGGGCTCATGCCATGTTTCCGGGTGGGATTGGCTCTGGTGGCCATCAGGACTAGAGGGAGTGCTTCTGGCCATTTCAGTCCAGTTTCATGAGTCAACTTAGCTAGTCAAGTTTTGAGATCTGAATTCTGAGTATGAGAAGGGTTAAAAAACTGACAGGTAGGGCAGGAGTGGGCAACCTTACTTGTTTCAGTAGTGGCAAAAGGAGCAAACCAGGAAGCTGAAATCATGGCCGCCATCACTCCTGGCGGGGACGATAGGGAGCCTGATTTGGGGTCCTGCAGGACTGGAGGGGCTAAGGCTGTACTTGCATAACACACATTTTGGCAAGTTGCTTTTTATCTGTTTCTTCCTATATTATTTTCCAAATCTGGGAACAGGCAGAGGTAACATTCAAGGATTGGGTCCTATAAGTAATCATAGCAGTCTGTAAGCAAGTGCGTACCACTGGCTGAAGGCCAGCCACTGCATCAGGTTTTAATCCTGAGTGTAATTTAAAAGCAATAAGGAGGAAAAAAGAGACGAGCACTAGGACCCTGCGGAAAATCGCAGGAGAAACAGCCAGGGTTTGCCTTCCGTCTCAAGTTTCAACGCAGCTCGAGCAGGAGAAAGGAGAGTCGGGGAAGTTACAGGTAGAGAACATGTAGGAGGGGATCCCGGTGTCTCGGGACGAGGAGACAAACATTCCTGAACAGTGGATTTATTGGCTTCATCCTCCCACAGACACCAGGCATCCATTTGTCGGGGAAGGTTTGAGTCAAGATTTAACCCTAAGTGAGTACGTATAGGAATGCAAAAAGACCTAATTGAAGGAAACTGCAGTTCTGGGTTATCTGCAGTATAAAAATACAATTTATGCACATAACGGCACGCTGGCCGGTCATCTGTTTGGGCCATGTAGCCTACCGGGGTATCACCCGGGGGCAACTTGGACTCCTCTGAGTCAAATTAACAAAGTAACAATAAAACTCACACTATAATTTTTACAAATATAAATCACATTCCATTATAAAAAAATCAGACAAACAAAGTTAAAACACCCATCAACAACCCATTATTAATCTAATAACCACTGCCAGCAGCAGCTTCTAATAACCACCAGAAACAAAGTTAAAAAAAATCAACAAACCAGATATCAGTATTTCAAATCAAATTCAGTATCAAACTATCAATTACAATATCAAACTATCAGTATCATATTCAGATTCCGTAATTCAGACTCTATAAAATTCAGTAATTCAGACTCAGTATAAAATCACTCAGTATAAAATTCAGGATCAGATTAACAGATTCAGTATCGGATTCAGTAACAGATTATCAATATCAGATTATCAGTATCAAATTCAGATTCAGATTCAAATTCAGAAGCTAGCTTTCAATTACAGATCTTAAAACTTTCAATTCTCAGGCTCTGAGTTAGTTAGAAGGAACATCCTGTTCCTCCATATATGAACATGTCCAGATAGATAAGAGAATCAGGAGACTTTGCTCAAAGCTGAGTTTCTTCTTAGAAACTAGCAACGGACCAATCATAATGAAGTTAAAGTATGTGTAATCTTTCTTACTGCGCAGCTGTGAGTTTGTAAAACTGTGTAATCTTTTGTAATGTGCAGAAGCGAATGTCCCTCTTTGAGGGTATATATGCTGTGCCCCATTTCCCACATCTCATCTCAGACTCCCTTTGTGTAACTGAGATCCTCAGCGCTGAGTATGTTTTATTGGTCGCTTAACCAAATTGATCAAATTATTTGTTTTTTGATCAATTTGGAATAAACTAATTCTTGGATCCAAAGCAGCCTCCACTCTTCAATCTGGTGGGGGGGATATTTTTCCCCAACAGCCTCTGCCGTGAACTAGATCAGGGTCATTCGATCCTGCTCATTCTGTTAGATCTGTTGGCTGCCTTTGATCTTGTTGATCACGAGATGATGGTGACTCGCCTGCAGGGCCGAGCTGGGGTGGGTGGGATTGTTCTCGAATGGTTCCACTCTTTCCTGGCTGGAAGAACTCAGCGAGTGATGCTGGGGGATTGCTCTTTATCCCCCAGCGACCTCTTGTGTGGAATCCCGCAGGGTTCCATTCTGTCCCCTCCCCTGTTCAATGTGTATATTCTGCTGGGTGAGATCGTGAGAGAGTTTGATGATTGGTGTCCTCCATTATGCTGATGACACCCAACTCTACCTCTCTCTTTCATCACACCCAGGCCTGGCAGTCTCTGTGCTTACTCAGTCTCTGGCTGAATCCCGACAAGATAGAGGCGATGCTAGTGGGGTGGGGTTGGCACCCCCCATCATTGATGGGGTTTGCTCTCTGCTGGTCCCTCAGGTTCATAGTCTGGGAGTACTCCTTGACTCTCAGCTCCACCTGGATGCCCAGGTGAGGGTTGTGGTGAGGAGCGCATTCTGCTAGTTATATCTGGTGCGGCGGCTTCAGCCATACATCTCTGATCTGGACACTATCCTCCATGCTTTCATCACCTCAAGACTGGACTATTGTAATGCACTCTACATGGGGCTACCCATAGCGATGGTTCAGAGGCTGCAGCTAGTGCAGAACGCGGCAGCCTGTCTTCTTAAGGGATGGATCGCCGTGAGCACATAACACCAGTGCTTCGTTCTTTGCTCTGGCTGCCTATAGACTTCTGGGCCCAATTCAAGGTTTTGGTGTTTACCTATACAACCTGGGCCCTACCTATCTGTGGGACTGCCTCACTCCCCGGGCTCTGGATCGGTCCCTGCGGTCGACCGGGAGTACCTTTCTCAAAGTCTCCCAGTTAGCTTGGGGGTTACTATTAAGAGGGCATTCTTGGTGGCTGCACTGAAACTGTGGCACTCCCTTCTGGCTAAGGTCCGTGTGGCTCTGGACCTCTCCTCCTTTCGACGACAATGTAAGACTTGGCTGTTCTGCCAGGCTTTTGGTGGGGGTTGAGGGTTAGGGATGAGGGTTTTTCTTTTGTTTGTATTTATTTGGCACCCCATTATGTGGATTTTATATTGTATTTATTACATTATATTGTATTTTATATTTTTTATGTATTTGTTAGCTGCCCTGAGCTGCCGTTAGCAGGAGGGTGCGGGGTACGAATTGGTTAAATAAATAAATATGCTGGTTGCCTAAATTACCAATGAAAATCTTTTGCCCCTAAACCTTTCTACTTGTAAACAGGATTGCACAGCTGTGCTGTTTGGGGATTAATTTTTTCCACAGGTTTCGGTTCTCAAACTAGCTAGGATAGTCGTCTCACTTGTAAGTCTTTGACATTAGTTTAATTTGAAAAAAATTAAATTGCAAATTTAGTATTATGATTACTTCGGTCTGAGATCAAGATTGTAGGCTAGAAGGAAGTACATTTAACAAACTCTTGCAATTTACTATGGAGTAAAGAAAACGATATTTAAAAACCTATTTAACAAGTATGATGCAATTAACAGGAATTTGAGTTCAGGGTGCCACTCTTAGGGTTTTTCAGACAACTGCCTCCTCACCCAGTACCCACTGTGCTTGTGTGAAAACCCCAGTGGTTAACCAGTGAATACTGGGGTGGGTGTAATGTGCTTGTCTGAAAACACTCTTAGGCTGCTTTTAGATTAGCAGGTTGCAGTTGCGTGACCCGCTTGCACAACTTTTCAAAATCCCGTGAGAAGGGATTAGACATGACGAGGGATGGGATCATGCGCATTCAAGGCAGTCACACATTGTTTACTAACCGCGAAAGAAGTACCTCGATGTAGGTGGTATTTAGTTCGCGGTCGGTAAACGATGTGCGACCGCCTTGAATGTCCCTCGTCACATCTAATCCTGCCTCGCAGGATTTTGAAACATCGCGCAAGCGGGTTGCATGACTGCAGCCCACTCATCTAAAAACAGCCTTAGTCTCTTAACCAAGCTAAATTTGACTTTACAGTTCATCGGTTCTTTTAATGTCATTGGCTCCCTCAGAAATTTAAGCCTGGTAAGGGACAACTATAGAATTATGTGTAATAAGTGCTTAGGGGTCTCAATGAAGGCCCTACCATGCTAGGCATTATGTATGCACGTGCGCACACACCTTTTGCTGTTTAGAGTTGAGGCATTAGAAAATGGCATGAAAATACAATAATATAAACTTCAAAATAGTATAAATTGACTATTGTTGAAAGTACAGTGTGTAAATATTTAAACATTTAATTGTTTTTTATAGGATTTGCTTTTCTGGAGTCAGAACCATACTGAAGTAGAAACTGTGGATCTTGTCTTAAAGCTAAAGAATAAACTGGTAGGTAATGGAGTCTTGCCAAAATGTGCTTCATTTCATTTTGTAAAGATACTCTAGAATAGGGGAGGAGGGAGCTCCTCCAACATTAAATTTAATCTTCTTCAAAAGGCCTTTTTAGTTCAGACCCTAACTACTCCCTCGCAAGACATTGCCTTTTTAATATAAACCTGTCCTGTGTTTGCTCGGTCTATAGTTTTGAATTGTTACATGCCTGAGGGAGGGGCCCTGTGTGGCCTGAAAAAACTTGCAATATCTACCTTACAAAGTACAGTTGGTCCGATAAAAGCTATCATCTGACCTACTTTCACCGAAATTGTCTCTGTAGTACATGAGCAGAGACAATAATTTAGGTCATTTTGTCATGTGTGGCCCAACTCAACAGTGAATTTCCCCATTAAACAATACCCAGATAGATGAGTTGATGATCTCGGTTGAGTGCATAGCTGGGATCTCAAAACCCACCAGTATTGGCAGTCTGAGGATAGAGGTCAGAGTTAGAGCTTGAGTCCTGATTCCATTAAAGCTGGTGGAAATCTTGCCATTGAATTCAGTAGGAGCCTAAAATAAAGCAAGAAATCAAATTTCCTTTGTATTCCTAGCAGTTCCTCCAAATGGGTTTGAAGTACACTGCTAGTTATGTGGGGATGAAGCTTGCACTAACATTACCCGTGTACTTATTATGTAGATAACTGGAGGACGTTAGTATCTAGATCCTTAAGTTTGATCCTCCTGCTTTCATGAGTATTAATTAAAATGGATTCCTTAAAATTAAGGATGATTTTAATTGTACCTGCTATAGTTACAGACTGACAGAGAACATCTACCTGTGAACGCTGACACTATGGAAAAGCTACAGATGCACATTGATTCCATAATATTAGCACTGCCAGAAGACTTGCAGGGCATCCTGCTCAAAACTGGCACAACGTGACTTATGGTTGGATTTTTTTTGCAATGGATACAGAAGATATTTCAAGGCTTCACGAAAGACGGTGGCAGTGAATGGAAATGAAGCTCTGAATACAACTTGGTATATAACACTAACAATGGAATGTGCTAACAGTGAAAACCCTTTTTAAATGGAAATCTCGGAAGGTTCGGGTTGAATACTGATGGAACCAAAAATAATCATGTTAATTATATTCAAAACCAAGTGCTCTTAAGAAAAACCTATAGGCCTATGAAATGGAGACATGCAGGACCACAATGCAGTGCTGGCACTGCCAAAGCTTGTCTGGATTGGTACTGCTTTGCCCAATCACATTAAAACTCAGGGGAAGCCACATTCTTATTGGTTTTATTAAGAGAATGTCCCACTAAGGGAATGCCTAATAGTTTTTCAGTGACTACTTTCTTCAGCCATTTTTAAAATCTTGTGTTAAGAGCCCAACTGATAATCTTCAAAACATTATGAAGTTGGAGTACATAATAGCTGAATTAGTGTGGCAACTAATCACTGTTATAATCACTAGAAATTGATTTAACCACTTTTTATAAATCCATTTCTCAAATCATTACAAGTAAAGATTAGCTAGATTATACCAATGGTATATGTAATAATCTACCTAATCTTTCCATTTCATTTCTTTAAAAATTGTTTTACTTTCACCTCCAGACAGAGAGAAGGCATCTGATAAATCTATCTTGTTGAGTAGTCAGTGTCTTTTCCCTTTTTAATTTGTCCATTAGGGTCAAATTATGTGGTTAATTGTCCTTGGAGGCCTTACTTTTAATTTCAAAATGACTGCTTTTTATCGCCCACAAGTTAATTTTAAAACTAAACTGCTAAAATTCAAGATTTTAAGACTGATAAATAAAACTTAACTATATATAGTCTTTATCACAAAATATACATACTGGTGTTGCTTATTAAATATAATAGGTTAAATATTAGCATTTCTTATTCTTTAGTAGATACTAGTAGTGCTAGCTAGCATACAAATCACTGGGTGTTTTTAAATGAGGAAGGCAATTGGGGGTGGGGTGGCCACTGAGTGGCATTGCCATGGAGCACCCACTTGGTGGAGAGTGTGAGGAGGGATTCAAACAGGTGGCTCTGTGTGGCTACCCAAGTCATGGAGGCCAGCCGCCCTGCACTCCTTCTGCCATGGACCATGGGTGAGGAGGAGGAAGCACGCTGGGCTGGCCTTTGCAGTTCACATGTCCACAGCATGAGCGCTGGGGAACCCAGGCTCTCCAGTGCTTCCAGACAGTTCTTGTGACTTGCAAAGACAGTGCCCCCCCCCCCCCCCCCCCCCCCCCCCCCGCTCAGTGCCTATGAGTGGCAGACTGGTTGCCCCATTTTGTACGGGGAGGGGCTCCATGGCTGCCTATTGCCACGGAGCTTATTTGGCTTCCCTCGCACGGGGCACTTCGGATTTCCCAGCAGTACTCCACGCAGGGCCATGAGTGGGTGCACTATGGCTTGCGGAAGTGTGCATCTCCCCACTCCACCTTCAGATGATGGTGAGCTCCATGGCTCCTGGGTGGTAGCATCTTGTCTAAAAGCACCCACTGTGTGCATCCCCATTTAAGAAATATCCTGATACGCTTTCCTATCATGTCAGGAAAGCATGCTTTTAACTGACATTTTTAAGAGGAGGAAGTGATGGGTGGGGGAGAAAGTTGCTTCCAGCTGGATTGTTCAGCATGTCCTGAGTGTGTTTGTAAACAGGAATAATTTACAGTATGTGTGTGCAGGAAATGCGCATCATGAGCCATTTTTCTCTAGCAATGTTTTGTTGCTTAATATGTAAATCTCCTTACAGTAAAAACCCTAAGTTTCTTAAAAACTCTATTGCTCTGCACAAGAAATACAGTTTAGAGGATCCATTACAAGTAGAGTAAACCAATGCTAAAATGTACCATTCTCTTAGATGACAAATCAGAAAGTTGATTAAGACTCCCACTTCATCAAAAGATTCTGCCTTATGAGCTTGGGTAGAATAAAAGTCCTGTAACACTGCTGTGCTTCTGGGGGTGGGGAAAAAGACCTTTGTATGATAAATATTGTATGATAAATATTTCATACCATCCTTCTGGCGACTTATTTAGGTGTAAACTGTCGCCTCCTTTTTTTAAAGAAAATGTATTTTTAATACTTGTATAAACTTTCATGACCAGCAACTTAAACATTTAATCGGCTGTCTTAAGAATCAATCTTTAATGTAACAGTGGCATAATTTAATCTCTTATGTGCGATTTGTTTTGCATAGCTGATGAACAGTGTTTCTAAATCGTGACACTGAAAAGTGGCTGTTATGGTAAAAATGATCTTTATTTAATTGAAGCACTGCATAATACCTTGAAACCATGCAAGCTAGAACCAGCTATGTTAGCTTATCATTTGATTGAAAATATGTATTTTTGTAAAGGAAATAAATTTCACTTTTTTGAAAAAAATAAATTGTTCAGTAATTTAAAGAAGCCCAGATTCTCTCTTGCACCAAGGAATATTCTTGGAGCTATTCAGCAGCCTTCAGAAACTATTCTCACTTGCCTTGTTGACAGCTTTTCTTTTTCTGTCTTGCTGCAGCACCAGTGGAGAAAGCACACACCTTCAGCACCTTCTCTCAAGATTGGAAGTGTATGAAACATTGAGAGACACAAGAAGTAGAGAAGTGATTCTTGTGATTTGCTGAGTATTCTAAGCCCAATCCTGCAGGCATCTAAGCACATGCTTAACTTTTAGCACATCCCATTGCAGTTAAGGAGAATACTTCTGTAGTAAGCTTTAATGGCCAAAGTGCTTGGCACCATGTGGAACTGAGTACTGAGTGAGAGAGACAAGGGGTGAAAACAGAGACAACTCAAACTCCACTTTAACACTACTTTAATATTTCTTATGCATGTTGCAGGGTGGCATAGGGCACCAATACAGCTCTTCAACATGCATAAGAAATGTTAAAGCAGTGTTAAAATGGAGTTAGCGTTACATCTGTTTTCACCCAAGGAAAACTCAAGACAAAGGAAGCAGAGAAGAATGTGACTGAAAGAAACCAACAAATGATCAAATAAAGATAAGGAAGAAAAAATTTTCAAGGGTAATGTAGGGATGGGTTAAGTTTCATAAAGCAGAGAGAAGGAAAGGATGCCTCTTGGTGGCGGGAGGAGAAGAGGAGCAAGATGATGTATAGGGAAAGTGGAGATAATCAACTTGTATGGACCTCCTTTTGAAGCGAACAAGCAGGGGCAGCAGTGGATGAAAGCAGAGGCTGCAAGCAGCTGTTCTGAAATGAATCACTGTTGGCTATCGAGGTCTGTTGTGGTTACCAAACTCTGCTCATCTGCATGGACTAAAGTACTAAAAAATACTTTAGCTTCTGTTCTTGTACTTCCACCATGGCTGAAAATGTGTGATCAAAAAAGATGGACTATAATTTTGAAAGGTCATAAAGTTGTAGAATGGGGAAAAACTCATTACTTAGGAATAAAATCCAAAATGTTGTTAAAACCTCTCTTGCATTCACATCAAATCAAATAAACTTTATTTGCCGTAACTTAAAAAGTTGTTGGCAATTGTCCGCCACAACATACATAATATATACAAAATACAGTTCACGACCCTGGCTTTAAGCGAGATGTATCCTTCATGTACAAATACTTTTTGCTCTCCGCACCAATCTGGGACACTTTTAATACTTCTGAGCCTTGAGCAAAATACAAAACCAAAATTCCCCCACTGAAGCTGCCAGCACCAGGGGGGTTACTCGCACTGGGCAAGTCCACCTACCATGGCCCTGTTCCCCTTGTGACCCCTGTCACCCTTCATCGCTATGATCCCAAGTGCTGCCACCGACCGGGATAAATCAGAATCTCTAGCATCCGTGCATAATTCCTGGGGATCAGTCCAAGGATGTTTAGCCTGGGAATGGCCAAGTGCCCCAACAACCTTACCCCTTGATTTCTCATATCTTGGGCAAACTAACAGGATATGATGCGTCGTGTCAGGTACTTGCATACAGCAAGAGGGGCAACACGTGTATCGCCCCTCCAAAACTGCTGAGGGGAATACTCTGCATCGTACCCATGTAAAAGCCTGTCTCAGGGGAAATTTTGCCCAAGCGGTTAAATAGTTGGAGTCACAGAGGGGTCTGGGCGGCGGTTTATATATTGGGTTGACCTTTTGGCTTTGAATCATTTCAGAATCAGTTTGAAGCTGTTGGTCACTCAGCCTCTGTTTACCCAAACTCATCGCATGCTTTACACCGACAGATAAGGACCCCCTACAAAGACTAAGTTGTCCCAAAACAGCCTCCACCTTCTCCAACCAAGGAGTCAACAGCCCCTTGTCTCGAGCTTGGCCCAAAAGGGAGCTATCTCCCGATGGTAACAATTCCACCTTCAACCAATAATGGACAAGGGATTGAATGGCCGATACCCTGATTGGCAGGGAGCCAGTCTCTGCTTGCAAAAATACTTGCGGGGTGCCTTGAGGAACACCCAAAATGGCCCTAAGGAACCTGTTTTGAATTGACTCCAGTTGTTCCAAGAGATGGAGGCCCCACATGGGAAAGCATATAACATGTGGGTTACAACTTTGGCCTGGAACAGTCTGAGCGCTGACAGAATCATCCAGCTACCCCTGCCAAAGTAAAACCCCCGTATCACTCCCACCATTTGCAGAGCCCGTGCCTTTGTCCTAGACCAGTGGGCCCTCCAACTAGGGGAGCTGGAGAATGTCGCTCCCACGTACTGAAAGTTATCTACCTGGGCTAACTGATTGTTTCCAATTTGCCACCTGTGCCTGACCCCATGACTCCTACGGCCAACAACCAAGACCTTGGTTTTTCCATAGTTGATTCGTAAATCCTCATTGCTACAGTAAACCCCCATCTGCTGCATAGCTCGGCGGAGGCCCACTATAGATCGGGAGATCAAGGCCGTGTCATCGGCGTATAGGAGGGCAGGCACCCTCCTGTCTCAAGGGGGATGGGTATCTACTTCAGATATGAAGGGGAGAAGATCGTTAAGAAAGATGTTAAACAGAGCGGGTGCCAACAGGCACCCCTGCCTCACCCCCCTACCCACCCCCACTTTCTGTGACAAATTCCCCGCTCCATTGATCTTAACCTGAAGAGTATTGTTTGCATGGAGTCGCGATATCAAGAAGAGGAGTCTCGGCTCCATCCGCAGGGCACGAAGTTTAGCCCACAATCATGTCCTGCAGATGGAGTCGAATGCCATCCTCAAGTCCACGAAGCAAAGATAGAACTTTAGTCCCTGGTCCAAGGACTTCCTAATCAAGTGGGCAAGAACCAAGGCATGATCGGTCATCATGGAGTGGTTCCACTGGAACCCCGCCTGCTCTGGCATAATGACCTTCCTGCCCTCCAACCAATCCTGGAGACAGGACAACAGGAGCCTTGTGTAAAGTTTCCCAACTATACTTAGAAGGCTAATGGGACGATAATTCCCGGGGTCCCTGGCATCCCCCTTCTTATATATTGGGACCACAATACTATTGGCCCATGAGCTAGGAAGTCTCCCCGTGGCGTTGATGTATGTGAAAATAGGAGCCAAAAGCCCTGCCCACCATTTTGAGTCCTCCTTCAGGATCTCTGCCGTAATTTGATCAGCACCAGGCGCTTTCCCCCCCCTTGCAGTCAGAGATCAAATCCCGGACCTCTGCCTCTGAAACTGTGGGCCAGTGCGGGAAGCAGTCGGCTTCTTCAACATACAGATTAGACTGAGGCAACTGGGGAACTGAGAAAATGGATTCATAGAATCTCTCCCAGACCCTTGGAGAAAGCGATATTGAGGACATGACATCCTCCCCCAGCTTCATCAGGCGAATACAGCCCCAAAACTGGGATGCATTGGCCTCCCTGGCTGCTTTTTCCAACTGGGTCCATTGGCGTACCTGAAAAGCCAATTGCTTGGAGACTAGCAATTGGCGATAGCTAGGTAGCTCTCGTTCTCAAAAATGCTAGTTTGCTATCTGCCGTAGGGGTGTTCTTAAGGTGACCTGCCCTTTGTCTAAAATGTAAACGAGCTGACTGGCATTCAGCGTCAAACCATCTCCCCGACTTCTTCCCATAAGAAGGGGCCGAAGAATCCCCCGACTGTAAAAAGGAAATGAGAAGAGAGACGATCTGCTTAAAACCTGGCTGAGGGTCCAATGCCCCAGATTTTATTGAGGAATATAACTGTATGGTACCGTGGTCCTTTTTAAAATCCCTAAAGCGCTGGGCCACTCTAGATGACCAACGGATTCTGCTATAAACTACCTGTTGGCCTGGCTGGCAGCCCTGCCCCTCAACCAGGGCAGAAGTCCTCTGCCCCTTCAGATCATTCCACATTATTTGCAGGGGGAAGTGGGCTGTGCCAATACTTGGGAGGACCACTAGCTTTGATATCCTTGGGAAAAGGGAGGGGGAGACTAAAAAAAAGTCGATAGTACTTGACCCCTGATACGAGTGAAAGGTATACGAGCCCTCATGGTCCCCGTCCAACCTGCCATTTAGTATGATCAGCCCCAGCTCTTCCATTAAAGTTTTCATATATCGAGCATTCCCATTCAATAATTTGTCCTGGGCCTTGGGAAAGCTCAAAAACCGCCCCTCAATCGCAGGGCCCTGCCAATGGCCCAGTCTAGCGTTGAATTCTCCTCCTAACGTGGTGGGCAGTTGGGTAAATCAAACAAGCATTTCCTACCCTACTGACACTGAAAAAGGTGGAAGCGTAAGGGGGGATATACACATTCCCTATCAATATTTCTGTTAGTGATGGTAACTTGCAGTAAACAAGTGCAAAATAGGATTGATAATTATTTATTAATTTAAAAGATGCGTTAAGTGATTTTGGCATTACAAAGGCCAAACCACCACTCGGGTGCCCCAGTATCCTGGATGGGGTAGCCCCCACAGAAATTACTGATAAGCCTGCCAGTTCTAAATACTCAACTGCCCAAGTTTCCTGCAAAAGGCAGAGGTCCCAGGATCTCAGTCTTTGATAAAATTCCAAGTCCTGGCAACGAGTCCTCCAGCCTGCGATGTTCCAAGATGACACCTTAATACATAGGGACTGTGACTGACTACTATCATAATGGGGCACACATCCCCAATGAGCCCAACCCCTGGTCCTCCAAAACTGGGGGGACTAAACCCCTAACCTCCAAAGGGGGTTTTGAGCAGGGCTCCTCTACCTCATCCACTGATCTCTCTGTGCACCCTAATTCGGGCACAGTCCCGCTTAACCGGTCGAATTTCCTCACCTTGTCAGGGGGCTGCAGTCTCCCCTCTATATGGCATCCAGGGGCAGGAACACCTAGTGCCCCCTTGTCCCCACTCGCAGCTCTCGGGTGGTATAGGGCCACTCCTCTAGCTAAGCCATTGTTACTCCTACCAAACGAACACTCCGCTTCAGACAGCTGAAGAGAGCCCCTCTTTAGTTTGTAAATAGACTGATCTTGTGAGCCCCGTATATCCTGCGATAGAGGTCTACTCTGGGCCAAGGGGCTCCGTGGGCCACCCTGTCTCTGATGGAGATTTACCATAGGATGAGGCTCCTGATTTAATTTGTTTTAATTGTGAGCACAGACCTTCCAATCTAGACAACAGGGTAAGTTCAAGTGGAGGTTCTTCAGTCGGTCTGCTGTTACAGTTGAGACGCGGACATCTTAAGGGCTCTTGGTTAAGGCTTTGTGACCCTAAAATAAAGCCCTGGGGATCCCCTGCTCCTATTTCCATACTCCCCAGTGAGCCCTCAGCTGGCTTAGAATTTGAAACAACCAGAGACTTGGTTGCGATCTGATGTAAAGGAGAGTGCAAAAGGGCACTCACTGGACATACCAAAGCATCCTTCTGGGCAGCTATCTCCATGATTGAGGGCTCAGGATGAACCTGGCCACTGCCCTGGGGGCCCTGCCTATTAACTAACAGGATATCCCCCTCGTTGGATTGAAAGGCTCGGGAGAGAGAGACCGCTCTTTCCTCTAGTGATACCTTAGCCGCCCAAATGGCTGCAGTGATCTCTGGTGATCGTTGTCAGGAGTTGCTCAACATACTTAATTTCATGCCTAGTTATTGGAAGGTGCCTCATAATTGGAAAGTTAAGCAGGAGCCTTAGATGTTCTGCTGTATCGAGAACCGAGCTCCAAATGGGGGGCTGCCTCCCCTGGATTGGTAAAACTGTGAGGATTAGGTTAGAAGGGAGCAAATTATAAAGCACAACCTGCTCTGGGGTGGGGTGGGGATGCCGGAGAGCCAGCAACAGGGCCACTACATGAAGCTGTAGATTGTATTACCAAAGGCAAAACAGCTATTGGATCTTCCCCAGAAGGGGTGGTGCCGCGCACCGGCTTCCCCAAAGCAGTCAAAAAGGGCCGGATAGGGGCTGTGGCTGCCCCCGCACCCAGAGCCGGGGATGCTACCAACTTGTGCCCTATCCGCCCCCCACCTGAAAGGACCATAACATCCAGCTTCTCGTGGGTTCGACGGACCTGCGAACACATGTAGCGCACAGAGTCAGCGGTTAAAGCTACATGGTTTGTTAAAAAATCTGTCAAGGAGATATTCCCATATTGGCACCTCAGCATTTCCTGGGGCTGATTGCGCAGGGAACTCCCCTGTCTACAGTTAACTGGGGAGGAATGACTCAATGGAAAAAGAGACTCATGCTCCACCCGAGGGGACGGGTGGCAGAACGAGGCTTCTGAAGTAGAATCCGGGGATGGAACGGTTTGTACTCTGAGTCTCCGGTGATCTGACCGTAAGGGGAAGTGGTCCAGCCGGCGCTGCTTAGACTGTTTTTGAGCCGCTGGAGGCATCGACAATGGGTCCGAGCGAGGTCTTTTGGTTGCAGACATGCTATTCCCCCCACTGACGCTGGTTCTTTGTCCACCAACCCGGTCAAAACCCCACCGCCCAGACCCACAGGCTCGAGTGGTTTTGGGGCCACTTGACCAAAGCCCCAGCCGGGGACAAAGATCCGGGCTCCTGCTCCGGATCGTGTCGAAGCAGCCCTTCGGCACATGGCCCTGGCGCACGCCTACAGCGATGCCGTAGCCTGACCATGGGTTTTGTACTTGCAGGTCCGAGGCTCCGCCCAGCGCTCCGCTGCAGCACAGGTGAAGGTGAGTAACAGCGGGAGGGAGGGGAAAGTCGCCTCCGGGATGCTCTGCTGCGCCCTTGCATTGTATACATGGATTATTCAGTAGTTCTCTTCTACACAAGTACCACATGTATGCCAATGAGACTTGATTTCTAAAAACCACGCCAGTGGCCAAGAGAGCCTGTCTCTTATACACATCTAGATGTGTATAAGAGATAACAGCGGGAGGGAGGGGAAAGTCGCCTCCGGGATGCTCTGCTGCGCCCTTGCATTGTATACATGGATTATTCAGTAGTTCTCTTCTACACAAGTACCACATGTATGCCAATGAGACTTGATTTCTAAAAACCACGCCAGTGGCCAAGAGAGCAATGACAAAAGCAGTTCTTTACAAGCTCATTTTCAGTGTTCTGCCAATGCAAACACCCAGCTCGGTGGCAGAGCATTTTGAGGATTGGTTGCTTTGTTCATGACATGTGAAGTTCAATCCAGCTCCCATTAGATCAATGTGTGTGTGTGTGTCTTTTCACCTAGGTGGCATCTGATCTACTTATGCTGCTGGTCTAATGCTTTTTAAAAAGCATTACTGTATGTGGAAGAAATATTCCAAGCCACTATATCACAGGGTTAAAAGGTTTTAAACAAATGACAACGATGATATTGTCATTCTGAAAACAAGTGTTACAGATCAAGGAAAAGATTGTTCAACTTTTCATGTAACGAACAGTAGTTACTGAAATATGTATACATAAAGCATTACCTTTTTTAATGTGTAGTGCAGAAACATGATACACATTGTAAGGCCTGTAAAAATGTATAATTATTTCAGAAGACTATATGTCAGGCTATGACTTTTAAAGCCCAGGGCTTTGAAAATGTACCTGCCAGCTCAAAAAGTATAAATTTGCCAGAGAAATATATTTGCAGAGCCCTGTTTATGATTAAAACATCTTTGGGTGTAATCCTCTATCCATTAAAGTCAGTAGCTCAACACTCATTGGACATATCCAGAAACCCTGCACGTGCAGCTTATGTGTGCATGTGTGCATATGTTTCCGTGCAGTTTGCGCACGTGCCACAGTCCCTATAATGGAGGTGCGCAAGCACATACTATGCTTGTTGGGCGAGTGTCTACAGGGTTTAAGATCGGTTCCATTGACTTTAATGGTAAAGGACTCTGCCCTAAGCATGTGTGGTAACAGAATGAAATTTAACTTATTTAAAAGGATGAATTAGGGTTCTTTTTGTATCTCTCTCAAATCCATACAAATTGGATTTGGAATTAGCTGCTTTACCCTCTCCTCTCTCAGTTGATTCTCCTTTCCCTTGCTTTCTCTCTATGGTAGAAGTCTTGAGGGAAAGAGGGGATGCTCCCTATAAGGATACTGTAGCTGTTCTGTCCTATGCACCAAAAAGAATGATGTGCTTTAAAAAAAAAAAATGTCAGGAAGTGGAGATCCTAATCTTCTCTGAGAGTCTCCCAATGCTAAGCTTTAACACCATACTAAAATGTGACAGCTAGTAATCCTGTGACACCTTTGCTCCTCCTTGTATGGCTGTTACATCATTATTTGTGTGGTGTAGACCGATTTCAGTGGGATCACTTTGTTTGGTTTGATCAAATACATGCTGTACTGTAGGAGTGGGGAACCTTCACTCAGCCAGGGGCTGGATCCTTCACTCTGCAGGACTTCATGCCCCACCTATGTAGGAGGTGTGTCCTGTCAGCCAGGAAATGCTCTGTGGCTGTCAAGCAGTTGGACTACTGGTGGCCTGTGGTGCGCAGTCTGCTGGTCCCTTTAAATGGGAGTGGAGGGGAAGCCTCCATTGCCCATAGGTGGGTACCAGTGGGCCAGCGGTTTTCCATCTCTACAGTATTGCATAGGTCTTTCAAATCCCTTTTTTGATACCTTACACAAATGTCTTCCTTGAGGGTGTGCTCAGCTTCCTAGGTAGTAATTATTCTGGAATTCCTGACGTACTTGAACCATTCTTCTGATGTGTTGTGCAAATTCCTTATTGGTGGTGTGATTCTTTGGTGGGATAGCGCATGTGTTATGAGGTGGCATGGGGGGGTACAAATCCTATTAACTTTCAGTGGGCCTCCTACCTGTACTACTAGGGTGCATGCTGTCGTTGTAGAGGCTCACACCCTAAAAACCATGATCCTAAGAACAGGATGGTTAGTGTGCTAATGGGCGTTTGGCAGGGGAGGTGGGATGAGTTGGGGGGTGGGAATGTTCTGTGTTTTGTTTTTATATGTTGGGGTTTTATAATTTTAAAAATAAATTTATAATATGATTTATTTATCGTGTGATTGTTTTTACCGTTTTATAAAATTTTGTAAGTCACTCAGCGTCATTTAGGAAAGAGGGCAGGGTAAAAATACAATAAAATAAATCCAGGAAGCATGAAGTCAGCCTTTGAAGGTGTGTCTGTAAATAATGTTTGCTACCTTTTCAGCCACCAAACACAGGGGCAAGCACTACATGTGTTTTTAGACAAGCGCCTTCCCCTACTAATTACCCACTTATCATGAGGGCTGTGTTGCTGCCCTCTGTAACCCTACAACATGCATGATTGGTGGGTAATGGGGGGAGGCACTTATCTAAACACCTTACATCTCCCCCTCCCCTGCACAAAAAACAAAAAACTTGTGTGTGCCACAGAACCAATGTCTTGACAATGATGTCATTCTTCCACTTGCCATTCATCCTTTAAGCTACTTTAAAAAAAATAAATATTTAGCTTGATTTTTATCCTGCCCTTCCCCAAAGGCCTGGGGTGGTGAGCATTATTATTATTATTATAAGCATTTATATAGTGCCAGTGATGTACCTGCCACTTTACAGAGAACAAGATAGACACGGTCCCTGCCTGAGAGCTCATAATCTAAAAACATACATCTAAACTACAAATAGGAAAAACCTACAAAACCCTCACAACTCCTATCTTTCCTTGGTGAATAGCTGGTTTGAGAGTTAGGTTTGAGAGTTATGGGATCTTGCGCACTCTCGTGTGTCAATTTCATTGTGTGTGTGTGTGTGTGTGTCAGTTTCAGTGAAGGGCCTGAGGGCTGTTTAATGCCATCTATTCCAACGGGCTTCTTTCTGCTGATCGTGGTCCCTAGGGTTGTTGCACCATAAACGCAGAGCAGCTTAGGTCTCTGGCCGGAGCTACCCGAGACTGACCCTAGAGGAGTGATTCTTCGTAAAAGCAGCTCTCCTGGGGTGTGGTATGTTAACACACACGCACTCTCATGTGTAGACAAGCGCTTCCTCCCAGAAAGAAGGGGAGCAAATGTTCAAACCCACGTCCCTAGGAAGAGAGTCATCAGCCCCGCCCATTCCGCGCTAACACTTCCACGCGCTCCAGAAGCTGACCCTTGGCTCACAGCAGAATGCGGGAGACTACAGAACCCAGCGCTCACTGCGGCAGTGGGAGGAAGAATACTGCAATTCCCAGCACGCCACGCTCTTCTCTTCCCCAAGGGCGACCCGGTAGCTGAGGAGACGCGGGACTACGTCTCCCGTGGTGCCTTGTGGCATGGAGCTGAAGCTATCCGGTTACAACTAGCGCGGAGGATGCTGGGAGCTGTAGTCTCTGTTTCTAGGCCTGTCCGGGTCCGAGTGGGTGGTACCGCGGTGAGGATGTGGCGAGCGTGACGTGATTTTGTCCGCGTTGGAGCCGGGGCGGCCGTGACGTGGCAGAGCGAGCGAGCGAGATATAGAGAGCGAGCTAGGGTCCCCGGACACAGAGCAGCACTCGCCGCCGCCTTTTCTATTAGTGCCAGCTGGGCCAGGACCCCGTGGAGGGATCCGAGTTGAGACAGAGAACAAGGCGTCGGGGCACAGGTCGCTTCCTTCCCCTCCACGCTCCCGCTGCTCCCTGCGCCGCCGCCCAGCCCCGAGCCGCCGCCATGGGCCTCACTATCTCCTCGCTCTTTTCGCGTCTCTTCGGCAAGAAACAGATGCGCATTCTTATGGGTGAGTAGGAACCGCCGCCCACCGGGGAGCCGGTGTCTCCGCCGCGTTCTCTGCTCAGAGCTCCCTGTGGGGGAAAGGGGCGGCGAGCTGCTCTCTTGGGCCTGGGGTGCAGGGGTGGGAGTGGGCTTCTCCCGGAGCGGTTCACGGGGGGCTCTGCTTGGTTCATCCACCTAGGCCTGCGCCCTTTCCTCTGACTGTGGGAGCAGGCCCCTTAGGGTCGCGGGGAGGCCGCTGCAGTTTTTTGTCCCGCCCCATAAAGCGTCCCCTTCTTCAGTTCTAGTTCTGGGGCTGGGATTTGAAACAATGGGAAACAGCAAACATCAACGTCTCCCCCCCACCCTTTCTCCTGGGGCTGGCTTATCTTCTGCGCTTCATTCTCAATTCAGTAGTTAGCTCCAGGTCTCCCTTATATTTTCGCTGCAGCTCGCAACGTAGGCTTTAAGCCTGGTAGGCGGCTCTATAGCCGGAGACCTGAGTGAGTTTGAGGGGTGCGGGTGGGCGGGGGTCTCCTTGGTTCTAGGGGTTGACTGGATTTATTTCCTTGTGGGGCTCTGATGAGGCTGGTATTGGAACAATGTGGCAGTTTGAGAGAAGATGCTACTAGGCCTAAATGTGCGTTCAGTATTGAGACCTTCAGGGTTTTGTTGGCTGTATTGGGGTGGAATGACTGCTGAACAGATTGCATCAATTTTTAGCACCTTAGTTGGGGTTTGTTCATTCTTTTGTTTTGTGGAGGCAGGCTTACTGTGAATCACTTGGAAGAAGGCTGGGAAATTGATACTGTTTTAAAAGTACACAATTTTGTCTAATGTTAATTTGATACTATGCCAATTCATTGGTTTAATACTGCTGCATCGTGGCTCTTCTCAAATGCCCTGTGTAACAGTTTTAGTCTGTCACTCTTGTGTGAGTGACCTTTCTACAGGCTAAGCAAAAGAAGACAACTATCTGGAATAGGTCAGTCTTATTATAATGCACCCTAGTGATTCTGAAGTTGAACAGGTCACACGAGGCACGTGCCTCGTTCAGTATCATTTCCTGTCTCCAAAAGAAAAGCTAGTGTTTGAGGTGTCGAAGCGTTGGGATGTTATTCCTTATTCCCTGTTAACTTCATATGCTTCTTTTCAAATTCTCAGGAACTTCTTACTTTCTGGAAATGTAGGTTTGAATCCAGCGTGTGTCATTGTTGGTTCTTAGTTGACTGAAGAGGCTGATTCTCAGGATCTGAGAATCTACCATGCTCATTTCTCTGTGGTTCAGTTTGACTTTGTTATTCATAGGTTTGTTGACTAGAGAATGGAACAGGATCTTAATAGTAAAACTTTTTGGAATACTAGACTTAATGATTAACATTTCAGATTGTCCAGAGGGTGTGAAAATTAGCATTTTGTAGGTGAGATTTCACTAACTCTTGGGGAGCAGCTTTATTAGTTTAGTTTGTGATTTCTTAAAAGTCTTGAACATGAAATCACTGTAAAAATGACTTCGGAAAGCAAACAAAAATCTAGACTATAGCAAACATGGTACAGTTACAATAATATGTTATAGGGCAACTGATTTGTTGAACTACTTGTATATGAAGCTGAGTGACTATAAAAGAAATACTCACATAACACCGTAGCGTGATGCATGTAGTACCGTTGTATTTACTCTTGCGTGCATGGCGAAAGCCAAACCAATAAATACTTATTTACTCTTGCAAAGTTACTTAAATGGATTAAACTTTTATGCTGCCCTTCCTGTAAGCCTCAGGGCGGCTCACAATCCACAAAAAAACAAAACCCCAAACAAAAATGTTGAAATTTGCACAATAAAAACATCCTCCCTTTAAACCTCTATCCCCCCTACAACCCCACCCAGAAATCCAACCAGACCCCACCTATTCCTGCCTGCTAAATGCTTTTCCAAATAAAGTTTTGCACCACCTCCGGAAGATAACAAGGCTCAAGCAAACCTCCTGGGGAAGGGAGTTCCACAACATGGGGGCAGCAATCAAGAATGCTGTCCTGCGTACCTCACGGACAAGAGTGACAGACTGAGACAGTTGAGGGCTTTAAAGGTCAAAACCAGCACCTTGAATTGCAGCCAGTGCAGACTTCGGTGTACTGGACCAACTACAGTTGGTGGAGGTATGCAAGCTTTTGGACCTCACAGGGTCCCTAAGCTTGCATACCTCCACCAACTGTAGTTGGTCCAGTAAAAGAGATCACTTTACTACTTTGTCTTTATTGTCTCTATTTGGGACCAACACAACAAGCCCTACTTTCTCTACCTAAATTAATTGGTCATCTGTCTAGTTGGTAGGGGTTTCATGCTGCAAATACAGGTGGATCAGGGATTAAGCACTTTTATTGAACACTTCTATTTTGTGGGTGCTCTGGTACAGCTATGGCTTTAGCCTAGTTTAGGAAACCACTTAAGTGTCTAAGCTAGCATGGGAAAATGGTTGAATGGGGTTCTCTGACTTAGTTATATTCAGAGTGCCAGGCTTATAAACAAGCACCCACATATTTTACACTGTTGGTAGTTTGCACGAACTTAGTTTAAGTTGGCTTCTGATTCAGAAGTGGTGGTTCGGCCATGTCTTTTCACATGGGTTGAACTGCGTGTGAAGAGAGGGAGTATGTTTGACATTGCTTGTCATACGTTTCGTAGATAAATTACTTCAATTTCCAGTGTTGTTGCTTGTCTCCTTGACTGGCAGGAAACCCTTTAAATGAATTTAAGTTACTGCCCTGTAGGGAGAATGTATTGAACCATAGATATAGATATGTATAGATAGATATATAAAATATTTGTACCAAGTGAAACTTAGTGCTTTAAGGAAATTTTTGTTTATACAAAATTGGTATAATGTAGACATTATAGCACATCTTGTAACAACAGTGTATTTTGCAACCTCATTGATACTTGGCACTTCTTGCCAAGTATTTTGCAAGCTTACTGAATTGTACAATGTAATTGGAGAATGTCTCTAAGTCACCTTACATCACCATGGCGACTAGTGCCTTGCTCACTGGAGACTCTTGAATACATAGCAAGAAGCTTCCCTGCATGGTTTGCGGATAATATTTAACTGGCTTTCCTGAAACACTGGTACGACTACCGAGTCCTCTGCCTTCCCTTCAAAAGTTTGTTCAAAGATTTGTTCCCTCTTCTGAAGCTGGCTGCCTGCCTACTTAGTTCGATTCCAGCCACGCCTGGACCCTTCTTGATTTAATAACCTCCAGCAATGCTCCTCAGTTGATTAAATTCCATTGTCAAAAGACAAGTGCTCTCCAGGTATTTATCTCTGCATTGTATTTTACCTCGCTTTACTCCCCTTAAAACGATATGGCAGTTTGTTTTCTTCAATAGGCAATTTCAGTTCTTCAAATTCAGCCCAGACAACATATGCAATTCCTTTGCTGTAATGAAATGCAACACAAATCCTTACCCAAAATAGGTAACTGAAAAATATAGGGATTAATTTTGAAATGACCAGTGAATTGCAGCAATCAGACTTCGACCTTAGATAATCGAGGCAGCGGGGAGCAACTTTGTTCATATTTTCAATATGAACACAATCCATAATCAGAGTGAAGAACTGAACTAACTTTAACATGCTTTTAAGCTTTAATATGGATGTTCTTAAAGTTGGCTAAACCTAGGTCAAATGTAAGAACCTATTTGTCAGTTTGGCCAGGCAATGAAACCTCTGAGTGCTGGAAGCTGAGAGAGAGAGAGAGAGAGGGGATCACTCTGTGTGCCTTGGTTTTGTACATTTTTTCTGAGAAGTTTTAGGTGCTGGTCAGGGACAAGATACCTGGCTAGCTGGACAATTGGTTTGACCAGAATGGCTAGTCTTGCATTCTTAATACTTCCGTGCCAAATGTATTAATCCTGTAAAATAATACATTTCATCCCTGTGACCAAATTTAAGTCCTTGAAGGACCAGGCCCCAAACTCTGTGTGTGTGTGTGTGTGTTTTTTGGGGGGAGGGGGGTTAATACTTCGGGAGAGCTGGCCCTTTAAGGAAGATACTGACCAAGGAGCCAAGCTAAGAGCATGGTTGATTGTGCTCAGCTGAGCTACAGATGTAAAAAACTGAATCAGAGAGCTCTAAGGGGACTCCCAGAGAGAGAGAGAGAGGCTGTTGCCTCATGGGAAGAAGCCTGCTTCAGGGAAGGGTGACTTCAGAGGCTAGACCCTGATCGGGAGGATTTCCCTAAGAAGGGTTTGCTAAATCAGAGGCTTACTTTTACAGGTGCTCAAATTCCTCCATGTCGTCAGCCAGGAAAGCATGGCTGGGGAGGAGATGACCAGATCTATGAAGGTGTGACTCAGGGCAGGGCTCAGGCCTGCTCTTTCAGGGGCTCTGCAATGCCCCACAAACTGAGTCTCAGCTGAAGCCAGACTCGGGGCAGTGGGTAAAACTGAAGCAGATAGTGCCCAGCTGAGAATAGACAGTATATATGCGTGATGCGTACTTCGATGTAAATACAGTACTCTGAAATGGAAAGAGTGATGTGGACTTCATTGAGGGATGGATTCTGCAGGGATGGGCCCATGTAGGGAGGTTCCCCAAGGCAATTCCTCAGAATGATGTAGAATTTACTCTGTGTGTGTGCAAGGATTCAAATTTAACAAGATCTTAGCTATTGGGTTTTGACTGCTGAACAACTTTAAATGTGAAAACAATGTATAATTTTTTCATGATAGGGGGATTTCATCGGTGTACAAATGCAGTTTCTTATTTAGCCAGACAGGATCAGGGAACATAACGGGAGCTGGGGGAAAACAACAGGGAATGGATCCCCCATTATGTTGAGTGCGTCTCCCAAGCCACCGTGATTGGCCACTGTCGGAGACAGAATGCCGGATGGACCATTGGTCTGACCCAGTAGGGCACTTCTTATGTATTTTCACTGTAGAAAAATCAGTTGAAAATATTGGTATTGACACTGACTGCTAAACTATTTCTAACTTACTTATCCAACTTCTGTTCTTCTCCCATACTGCATGTTCCTTTAGTTACTTGGACAAAAAATATCAAAGAATCCATCTTGGCAATCTGTGACTATTGAATTTTTAGCTTCAAGTTTATTTATTTTCCTCAAGGTCTTGCTTTACTGTTGGCTTTATTATTATTATTATTATTATTATAATAAACATTTATATAGCGCCAGTCGTGTGACCTGGTGCTGTACAGAACATAGAATTAGACACGGTCCCCGCCGGTGGCTTACAATCTAAAGGACAAAGGGGGGAGACAGGGAGAGGGGACAGTGGGAGAGACGGGAGAAGACAAACAAACATTCAAGCGGATGCGAAGTCTCAGGTGTGTATGCTTGACTTGGTTACAAAGAGGTTGGTAGCAGCAGTCAGCAGAGGAGGGCCGACAGTAAGTGTACGGGGAAAGACTAGCAGGCATTGGGAAAGGCAGCAAGGAAAAAGTGGGTCTTGAGGAGGGATTTGAAGGAGCGGAGGGAGGAGGCAAGGCGGAGGTGGGCAGGGAGGGAGTTCCAGGCATGGGGGGCAGCGAGGGAGAAGGGTCAAAGGCGGTTAGGTGAGCAGGAGAAACGAGGGAGGGAGAGTGAGGGAGGGGACAAAGGAAGAGCGGAGAGCGCATGCAGGAGTACGTAGGGAAATTAGGTCCGAGAGGTTTTGTATTTTTCAAAAATATTGTAGCTGTGTTTTTGGCTGCTCTTATTTCAGTACTTCAACTTTTGTAGAGAGAGGGGTTTTTTTTGGATTTTTTTAAAGGCATGGTTTTTAGACCTCTAGGGAGAGCTAAGTATGATGATTAGGCTTCAGACAGGTCTAGGCTGTTTCTTCATCTGGATGCTAGTGTGGTAAAGCTCTGAGATGATCTCTTTAAACTGTGATAATTTAAGGTTAAAGACCTTCTTTCAGCATAGGTGGCTTATTGAAATGAATTGGGTTTTCCACCCCTACAGGCTTCCTCTTTGAAGGCTGCCTCATGCTTCATTGTCCTAAGGGGTGGTGGTGGGATGATAACACGATAAAACTTCTAACCACCTTCACTTTTTAAAGCTTGCAGCAAAATTTCAGTGTCCCCATCCTTTTTCTCCAATTCCAGAGGATGCTAATTTAAATATTTTTAAATTTTTTTTGAATATTTGTGCATATGTATCTCCCACTCAAGTTTTAACATTTTCTAGTAAGAAAAATGTCAGCTAGTTCTTGAGATTCCAAGATCAGCCAAAAAAAAGTTGATTTGTGAAGAGAATCAAACTGTCTGGTAGTAACTTTTGTATATGTCTGCTGCATAGGGAGGCTTAAGATAAGCGTACTCTAAATAATTATGTATTCTGAAGGACTGGTTTCATTTTATGTAAATAGCTGAGTAATGTCCAACTACGCTGTATTGCAACGCTAAGTAAGCTTCCATTCTTATCAGTCTAAAACTTCGGTGTTGGATAACCAAAAAGTGCAGAACAGCTATGAAAATAATAAACTGGATCATAACGCACACAGTATTACAGAATATGGAAACTGTAATGAGCTGCTGTGTATGATAGTGTTAACACTTTTTTACTTTTATCTTTAAGAAAGTATAACCCAAGCACGCTCTAGTGCTGTTTTAATTAAAAATTAGTGTTGTATGCATTTGAGCACTCGTTCAGTGTACTACATAATTTCAGTGTACACATTTATTATGTTAATCTTCTGGGTAAGACTCTGTATATTTTAATAGCTTCCAATACTACCTAATTTTTTGGACAAAATTATTCTTAGAAATGCCATTATGGCTATTAAATGTTTTAAAGAGCAACACCAACAGAACTGAAGATCCTATGCTCACTGAGCCTCAAATTTGTACTATACAATTGAAAGACAAGATTAAGAGTACTTCTTTTTTTTTTTTACCGTCTCCTGTTGGTCACAATGTAAACCTCTGAGCTTCACAAAATTATTCCTCATATTCTTGCCTGAGGAAAAGTTTTGCAAAGCTCAAAAGCTTATGTACCTTTCACTGGGCCTAGTTGTGTTGGTGAGAGTGTCATCTTGACTGCTTTTGTCTCAATTCTGGGACCAATATGGCAACTGCGCTCTATTAGAAACAACAAACTGACAATGTTCAATTCAGAAAGGATCTCCCAGACCACAAAAATTTAGTACCAATCTATCATGAAGGCCAACACACTGGTGGTGGTGGAACAGGGAATCCAGTCTCAAAGCACAGAAAGTTAAAAGCTGAAAGTCTGCTAACAAAGGCAGTCTATCTTCTCGGGAGACTGGAGATGGGTCTTGATAGTGGTGGCCAGGACACAAGGTGTGTAAAACTTCAGTTTCATCAGGAACAAACTGATGGTCATTGTAGTCAGAACAGTAGTGATGCATGGTTAGTGTGAAATGCTCCAGCTGACTGAGTTGTCCCAAGGGAGGAACAGGGCAGTAATTGGATATGGAGGTAACAAAGATCAGTGAGATGCAATGACTTCTACCAATGTGCTGAAGGATACGGGTGAGGAAACACTCCTGGCTACTGCTTACAGAATACCATAGGTATTTAAAGTACAAGGAGTTAGTTTGGAAGAAACTCCTGCTAACTTGTATGATAGCTAAAGAGGGAAGAAGAGCATATATTTATCTAAATGTGTAGGTGGGGAATGAAATTCTGGTATTAGAATCTGAGTTGCTAGCTGCTTGGTGCTTTGTATTGGAATGTTTTTGCATTGGAGGCATCCTTATGTCTAGATCAAACCTTTAAAAATATTTGCAGCTTGGGAACCATCTAACTGAAAAAATGAGCCACTACCCTCTGGTCTTTATCGAGAAGACTTGTAAAGAGTATGGTTTTTTACACTCTGAAACTGAAATTACATTTTTTCTTCTAGTTGGCTTGGATGCTGCTGGGAAGACAACTATTCTGTACAAACTGAAGCTAGGAGAGATTGTCACCACAATTCCCACTATTGGTAGGAGAACTAATTAATATTGATTTCACTACTAATGTTAAATGAAATTGGACGACAAATACATTTTAAATTCTTTAAGTCTACTGAAATGCGCACACAAAAAGCAAGGTTTGGAATATTTTGGGGTGGAGGAAGGTTTGAAGGATCAGTCCCCACTTTGCAACTAGTATGAAATGATCCACCTGATTGAGTTGTCCCAAGGGAGGAGCATGGCAGTAATTGGATCTGGAAGTAACAGAGAGATCGTTTAGAGTTAGACTTATGAAGTAAACTTAGGGCACAATCTTTTGTCAGTCATTAGTCAATGGAAATTTTTCCATTGTCTTCAATGGCAGAGGTTTGTGTCCTTAATCTGCAGAACTTGATGTCATAAGAGTGCACCTGTAAAATTGCCCATTTAAGCAAGTTGGAATTTCTAGAAAGTAAATCTGACAAGTAACCATTTGCAAAAGAAAAGCATGAGAAGGCTGTCAACTATACTCACTATTGACCATGACTATATCTTAACCACCTTTTTTTTGTTTTAGGTTTTAATGTGGAAACGGTAGAATATAAAAACATTTGCTTTACAGTTTGGGATGTTGGTGGTCAAGACAAAATTAGGCCTCTTTGGAGGCATTACTTTCAAAACACACAGGTAAGAATTGTGATACTTTGCCAGTAAAAAACTTTCTAGGCATTCATTATGAAACTGAATATCAAAATTTGTGGCATTCACGGAAAGGTGCAAGTGATGTTTCCTATCCCTTCCCTTGAAAGTCATCCCTGCCATATTTTCTGCTGGGGTAGAGCATCTCGGGGGTATTTTTCCTTTCATGTAGGAAGCCCTGTCGTTAGCACAGTCTGACTGCACAGAATTATTTTGGTGACTTTGAATACTAAACTTGCAATGCATTAATCCCCCCCTTAAACTGAAGCAAGAGTTCCAGATGTTAAAGCTAATGCCTGACTATCACTGTTATCTTTTCTTTCCCTTCTGACAAAACTTATTGATTTCTACCTGGTGCAGATTAATATAATTTTGTGTATTGCACAGCAAGGCTAAAAATAGACCATTTTTCTAACTTGTACATATGGATACACATGATTTTTTCGGAGTACTTAGACCATGAGTACCTTACTCTGCGGCTGTTTCTATTCCTTATCTGCAAATATGAGTAGCAGCAGAGAATCCTGGCCGACGGCTGAGGTAACCGGACTCTTATCAGCAGACTCCCTTGGGCCAGTGAGGGCATGATGCCGAGACACACCAGAGAGCATGGTTGGAATGTGGAAAGGCACAAAAGACCTAGATGATAGACCAATGCTGGCACTTCAGTGGTGTGTTGGAGTCCTCTCCAGATCCGTTATCAGAGAATCATTGGTGACCTCTACAAATCTGATCTTGGAGAAAGGTGTCTGAAATACAAGACCTTTTTGGGAGATGAAAATTAATAATAAATTATAGGGGAAATGTTTGTTAAAAAATCAGAATAGCTCACCTAATACTGGGACGAACAAGTTAGTTTAAGTAACCATCATACCTATCAGGGTGTGCACTGCATAGTGTCCTTGTCTTCTCAGCTGAATAATATACTTGGAGGTAACTACGGTTGCAATAAACTGATGTCAGTAGCAAAATTGCCATTCAGTGAGGATTGCTCCCATTATCTACTTCGTCATAACTGTCTCCTTTCTCTTGCTTTTTTTTTTTTTTTTTTTTTTTTAAAAAGTAGTAGTGTAGCAGCTGGGAACAGCACAATTTGGCCACCTGACTGACTAGGAGCTATGGCCATAGACTACTTAAACAGTTTCTATACTTGCCTCTTATAGTCTCCACCACTTCTGCACATGTGAAAACGTTCTTTTTAAAAAAAAATTTTTATTGCAGCATCCTAGATGGGGAAGCAGCGAAGACTTACTTCTTCCCAACAGTTCATTGTTTTATCTTTTTTAAAACAGTGCTGCATGCTTATGTTGTGTATGACTTACCAAAGCTGCCTAATTTCTTTCAGGGTCTCATTTTTGTGGTAGACAGCAATGACAGAGAGAGAATTCAGGAAGCAGCAGAAGAGTTGCAGAAAATGGTAACTAAACCCCTTTAAAAATGGGCACGTTCTGTAGTGGGCTTTTTGCCAAGATACATTATTTCCAAATAAGTTATTTAATATTTGGAGGGGTAAAAGTTATGAAATCTAAGCAAAGAAATCATAACAGGTATTGGATACCATTTGTAACTTCAGCACTACTGCTAAAGAAGCGCACCCAGAACATTAGTGGTGGGATTTGGGTCCTGGTCCAATGTCCTTTTGAGAGAGTGAAATTTTATCCTGCTGCAGTTTCTCAAAATTTTCTAGTTTTGCTGTTGAACAGGATACATTTTTTACTCTTGTTGCTGTGGCCTTAGGTGGAACAGTTTGAAGCTCTAAGTGGAGCATCTGCTATGGCAATGGTTCCCAGTGTGTGAGGGCACACTGGGTTGCCTTGTCAGGTGTGCCTTGAAAGTGTAGGGAATTATAGTTGCTGTTAAAACCATTGCCCTCTGAGGCCATGTCACAGCTGTTCTAGAATTATCCATTACACCTGTTTATTGAATAAATATTAAATTAATACCCATTCATTTTGTCTTCAGTTGCATGCAAGACGTGTGAGGGTATGTGGTGTGTTCAATAAGCATGGGTATGCCATGTAAGCATTGCTGAAGCATAAATGTGCCCAAGTCCAAAAAAAGGCTGGAGACCTCTGTGCTATGGTACTCAATCTCACTTGGTAGCTATTAAAAGTGAGTTGGGGAAGGAAAGGAGACTGCAAAAAGCTTAATGCTTTAACTGGGTTTCCTTCTGTACTGGTTGAAGTAACTTAAATACTTAAATGGAATAACTAACATGGTCTCTTCTTCCGTTAGCTTCAGGAAGATGAACTGCGAGATGCAGTGCTGCTTCTCTTTGCAAACAAACAAGACTTGCCAAATGCCATGGCAATCAGTGAAATGACAGATAAATTAGGTCTTCAGTCTCTGCGTAACAGAACTGTAAGTATTAAGTTTGAAGTTATATGAACAGAATTACTTTTAGAGCTGTTCTTACAGTAATAAAAGTGAGTGAAGAGATGTTATCTTCCCACTGAATTTGATATACAGACAACTTCTGTAAATAAAGCCTAATGCACTCATTGTTATGCTATGGATTGTACTAGCTGCAACTTCTGGAAAGTATTTTTGTTCTTTTGACATTTTTGTTAGTGCATAAGCTGGCCCCAGACACAAGAACACTGCAGGTGCGCACAGGAGCTCACCCTCCTCCCCATCCCCTACATGCAGCAACCTGTTTTTTTGCAGGTTTCTTTATGCAGGGGTGATGGGTGCAGGTGCGTGTTACACAGGAGTGCACAAGCGGCTGCTTTCATACGAGATGCACCCACCCATGCCACTGCAAGGCTGCGTCTCCTGTAAGAGGTCTCACACTCATTGACACGTGCTCTTCTCACATTCTAACTGATCACACACTACCATTCAGGCACAGTACACACATGCTCTCACCTCACCTACTCCTTCATATTGATCAGTCACGCACACTAGACGAGGGCCGTAGCTAGGGTGCAGTGGGCCCGTGGCCAAGAAGTCGAGATGGGCCCCCCTCTTTGTGTTCTGCCAGCGGGCCTAGGGGTGCTGCTATAAAACAGACAATACCCAAAATGCAGCCAGCCTATTAAGTGCATTTATTTATTTATTACTTATGCCTACGGCATTCTGGGGCAACATACACTTAAAATTTATAAAACATTTCTTCATAAAACATCACAATTAAAACATCCAGGGATAAAAAATAAGGGCAGAGAGAATAAAAACCCTAACCCACCCTCCCCAAAGGCCTGGGCGAACAGCCAGGTTTTACAACCCCGCCGAAATGTTAGGAGGCTTGGGGCCAGGCGAGCTTCCTCCGGGAAAGAATTCCAAAGACACGGCCCAGCCACCGAGAATGCCCTCTCCATTGTGGCCCCCCGCTTAACACGGGGGGCTTCCAGGAAGGCACTCCCGACAGACCGAAGGAGCTGCTCTGGGGCGCGGAGGGCAAGGCGGTCCCTGGGGTATGAGGGGCCAAGACAGTGAAGGGCCTTATAGACCAATACCAATACCTTGAACCTGGCTCGGCATGCTATTGGCAACCAGTGCCATGAAAAGAGATTTTTTTATATATATATAACCAGTTCACTTGTGCCCCATAATCCATTCATGCTGCCCCCACCCCCTTATAATCGATTCATGCTGCCCTCCACCCATAACCAATTCATTTGCACCCCTGGGGCAGCATGAACTGACTATATGGGGGTGCAAATGAAGTGGTTATGGGGTGTGGGTTTAAAGACCGTATTCTTGTTAGCAATAACTTAAGAGTTAGTGAAATAGCAGCCATAATAATCATATTTGTAGGTTTTCCAAAATAGAATAGATATTGCTTTACATCCTAAATTCCTACCCAAGATAGTATAAGTAAGACAGTTGTGGAATGTGGCCCTTTTTACACACAGATTTCTGTGTGTTCATGAGTAGGGGAGCCCTGTGTGAACTACATGCATGCCTGCCTAACATGCATCACCACACACACACACAATCTCATCTCCATGCACAGAGCAACCAGGGAAATGGCGGTTGCTCCATGGGTGTGGATGAGTGGGGGGTAAATGGGGATGCATGTGTGGCATGCCCATGGACCCATCACCTGTTGGAGCTGTGTAAAAACAGCCTGTGAGGAGCCACTCGAAGAACAGAAGGTTGCTGCCTTGTAAACAAAGTTCTTTGAGATGGCTCCGAACAGTCTCACAGCACTCACCCTTCCAGCCCCGCATGGCATTGGGTATAATAATGACCTGTCCCCTCGGTTGTGAGGGTGAACTGACGATGTATTGTAAAGCACTTAGAACACTAAGTGCTTTAGAATTGAGAAATAATAGAGCAGCATGTAGAAGGACACAAGTAGAAAACATGTACAATTCTTGTGTTTATCACCTTATTCATATAGTCTTAAAAATACATTACCTGGGTGCTGCTGCTTCTTTTTTTTCTTTTTGCACGTACATTAGTCTGGTTCTTGTGTCCTGAACCGAGAAACTCTAGTTTGTAGACACTGTACAAGATTCTTTAGAACAAAACTATTTGTTGAAATTAAACTCTTTTTATGTGAGTGTCTTATTATCATTAAGTTTTGTTAGAGTGGAAATAGTTTTGAAAAACTATACTCCTGGCTCTAGATCTTAGGTTCTAGTGTCATGGGTAGACAAATTTTAGTTTGGATGTTTGTTTAATCTTCCCC
>QEPC01011258.1:4595041-4628240 GCA_003113815.1 Sphenodon punctatus | reverse complement strand
ACTGTTTTTGCCGAGTGTATAATAGTTCTGCTGAAGTTTTACTGTTTATTGGTGAACATATCTTCATAAAGAGATTTTGGAAAATTCATCAAACTCAATGGATTAGTTTCTTCATAACCCACTTGGATTTATTCCTAATAAAATGATAAAATGTATAGCTTTGTGTATGCTTTTCTTGAACCTTAAATGTGTGGAACTGATAATATGAATGTGTGACAGACTATTCTTTTTCCATAAACTGAGTTTCCTGTACTTTGAACATGAACATAAATCTGAATAAATTTTCAATTGTTTGGATTTGGAAAAAAATGATGGGCAGTTAACTTCTGTACAGTAAAGCTGGAAATCATCATGGCTTAAATAATCCTGTAAAAGTGTGTTTTGAAGCTGTAAATCTAAAAATCCATAAGATGTCCAGATATGGAAAAACTAATAGTTAAGATTGTAATAAAACAAATACAAACTGCCCAAAAAGCATGCATGTCTGTTTCAAAGTTGTAAGAAAAGCAACAACCAGAGTTAAGATTTGACAACATATTTTTGTTTTGCTTTGAAAATCCGCATGGTATCAGTTTCACCTCCTCACCTCTAGAAAGTCTGAATTCATAGCTTGTGATATCAAACGAGCTGGAGTTTTCTCACCTCCCATTCTCTTTAGTGTTCCTTGCACATGTTACTGGGGGAGGGAACTACCATGAGGGCAATCTCTGTTCTATTATCATGGGAATTAGTGCATGTAAGAATATGCTGTTCTGCTTTTCTCCTGAGGGAACATTCGCATATGACCGGGTCCCCACATTTCAGGGGGGGAAGAGTGAAATAGAACATGCACAAATTCCTGTGAGAATAGAGCCATGATTACCCTCATGGAAGTCCCTCCCCTGGTAATGTGTGCAAGGACCCAGAGTCTGATTTAAACAAAAAATAAATTGAAATCTTTGCTTACTATTTATTCAGCTCCTCCTCGCTGATTATACAAATTAAACTATTTCAATACTCAAACTTGGTTACAATAGCAATTGAGCTAATACAGAATCAAGGTCTACCACCAAACCCTTCCATTTAAACATTTTAAGCTTCATGCTGCTCCCTGTGTGAAAACAGGATCTTGGCTTCTTTGGGATAAGTATCCTAAAATATGCTGAGCAATTGAAGTAATGCTTAAAATGCTTCCTGAGCCGATGGTGCATGGAAGCATGCTGCTTCAGGGATCAGAACTATGGCCCTATTAATTGGGAGCATTGTAGGGACAACATGATCTTGAAGAAATACAGGCTGGGGGGTGTTTCAAGCAGTGTTCTTTGGTAGTGTTGATATGTTCTTGGGAGGGATACAGTTTATTTAGTATGGTCTTCAATATTGTTTAAACAATGATGAACCACATGTTTGAGAGGAACAGAATAATCTGCCTCTTCCTTTTAGGATGGATGTAAATATGCTGGCATCCTGCATCTGTCCATCTTAAATTCGTAAAAATGCAGAAGAAAGTTGAAGCTTCCTTTTTAGATGGTCACGTAATCCTTTTGTATTGAAGGAGACTAGTTGCCAACAGAAAGGAAAATGTATAAACCCTAACTGAACAACCTTAACTAGGGATTTTCTGTTTTTAGTCACTCTTGATAGGGACAGAACACCAGTAACTTGGGGATTTTATCAGAGTGAGCATCTCTTGGGAACTTTTTCTGTACTGTATTTAAGAGGGTGTGCACTGCTGCTGAGACAAGCATGGCAATTGCATTTCAGTATCCTTCCTAAAAGGATATACATGGAGAGAGCTGGCAAGTAGGCCATGTGCCATCTTCAGAAGAGGTGGTCACTGGGAAGAACATTCTAAGGTGGTTTCAACTTGTTTTGGAAAAAATAAACTGATCGTTGATTTCCAAGTTTGCTCACTGAGTACTTGAACCTGAGCAGTTGGTGAGCTGGCATCAGAAGCCAAAAAGTAACAACTTACTGCAGATGCATTAAATAAGCTGCAGCATAGCATCCGTGCTTAGAGCTGTACAGTAATTGATGATAAAGTAACCAGTGTGTCCGCAGAGCTGATTGGTTATGTGGTGCTGGCTCCTTCTTCTCATTTGCTAAAATTCATGATTACTTTTATATTTCCATTTAAACTTATCTATAACTGCCCTTCTTAACCCTGATCCTCAAAATGCTTGTGTAGATCCACTGATTTCAGTGGTCTTGTGTGTGTTGCCTGAGGACCCTTGTTTAAAAGTTGATATGGTGAAGAGGGCCTTTATCGGTACAGGGGTAGATTAAATGGTTTTTAAGTTGCTGCCTTAATAGTTGCCTAGTCCTACTGAAAAGCCAGTGTATTTATAATTTTATGACTGATTCATCTTCTGTGGGCTTAGAGCCTTTATTCAGGCAGTACTCCCACTGAAGTTGCATTAAATCTTGCTGTAATAGAAGAATTAACCATCTAACAGGTCTTCTCTGTCTCAAGGTAGTTCTCCAGACCATGATGATTCTCCCAACCCTGCCATTGAGAATATTGTAGCCTAAATTTATTCATATTTATAATTAAAATTATATGCTGCCCCCTCCTGCTATAAGCATGTTGGGGTGGCTAACAACATTTTAAAACACGTAATAAAATACATTAAAAACAACATTAATAACCCCAAAGTTAAAATAACCCAATACCAAAATTTACAAAAGACTGGCTGAAAACGTTGCTTGTAAATAATGGAGTCTGCATGGTCATTCTCCAGCTTTAGGCCTCTGCTACAACACACTCAAGTACCAAAACTCAGGACTTGTGCAGTCTCTTCACCAGCTCGTTGCTTGCTTTATTCTTTGCCCATGTAGTCCCTTAGTTTCCTGTAACCCGTGGGCCCATCCTCAGTCCAGGTTTCTAGTCCTCCTAGCAAACCTAACCCTTCAACCAGCTCCTTTTCTTAATGGACTAAATCCACACACTATTCTCCTCTGGCCCCCTCAATGCTCTGCACTTCCCTGCTGGGCCTTTGAGTTTTAAACTAGGTTTTATCAGAACGATGACACCGTCTGCCCCACTTGTCTAGCATCTTTCTCCCTATACTGGGATAATTAGGCCACTGCAGTTAACTAATGTAGTCATTGGTGTTACTAATTATGGCCCAACTCCCTCAGGGCCATGCTTTAGTACAGCTTGCCCAGCCCTTTCTCTAGGTCTGATCCTGTAGTATTTTATTTATTTATTTATTTCATGGCATTTTTAGGCCGCCCCCTCATGCCCACGGCATCTCGGGGCGGCTAACAACATGATAAAACAATAAAATACATTAAAACCAGCATCACTTTAAAAAATTTTTAGAAACCCCAACCCTAACCCTACCCTCCAATTCCCCACCCCACCAATCTCCCCAATTTACCCCTCCCCTCCAAAGGCCTGGGCGAACAGCCAAGTCTTGCATGCCCGCCGAAAGGCGAGCAGACCCGGGGCCGGGGGGCTTCCTTCGGAAGGGAGTTCCACAACCGTGGCCCGACCACTGAGAATGCCCTCTCCATGGTGGCCCCCCGCCTTACACGGGGGACCGCCAGATAGGTGCCCCCAGTGCATCGGAGGGCCCGTCCTGAGTCACGGAAGGCGAGACGGTCCCTGAGATAAGTAAGAGGGATATGTTAAACTGCAATAATAGAGGAAATACTGACACAATGTGTGTGTCATTGGAGGACATGGCTCAGAGCAGCTCAACAGGCAAATTCTGCAAGTCTCTGGAGGACCCAGAACATGGATCACTGTGATGGTAGATGTGTCCCCTATCTTCGTGTGCATGCCCTCATGTCTGCTGACTTAGCTTGAGCTCAGTTTTCAGTGGTTGGAGGTAGAAACTGGATCCAATGTCCAGGAACTGGAAAGGGGCCACATTGAGGTTACTCACCCCTGTCAAAACTATGTTATGCGCAATGAAATTAACAGACAACCAAGTTAAAACAAAAGGCAGTACTTTTTCACAAAATCAGTCTCTGGATTTTATTGCCATGGGTGGTTGTGATGGCCAATATTATAGCAGTGTTCAAAAGAGGGATTGGATAAATTCTTGGAGAAAAGGTCCACAAATGGTATGGGGATGAGACTTCTGACTCCTGCTAGTGAACAACAAGAAATGAATAATTTCACATGCTGTTCTGGAAATCTCTGTTACTGAAGATAAGCTACTGTGCTAGTGGACCATTGGTCTGACCAAGTGTGGCTGGTCTTGTTTGAAATTACGTGTGTAATCTCACAGTATTTCTATACCACAAAATACCAAAACCATCCAGTATTAGAGCTGCCAAATACTGTAAAAGCCTTTTGTTTGAGTTCTGAGCAGTTTTTCTGTTGACTCTATCTGTATTCCTTATCATTCACTTTTTGCAGATATTTGCATGCATAGGTTTACACTTGAAGATGGACTATTCTGTCTACAAGTGCCCATATCTATATGCCTTCAAGAATATTTGGGATTTTAAATTTTCTTGTTTATTTATTTTATTCAGCTTTTATGCTGCCCCCTCCTGCCACAGGCAGCTCTGAGCAACGTACAACAATAAAAAACATAAAACAGCTAAAAAATGTGTTTAACAGTTTTATTCATCCAATTAGTGCAGAAATTTGTGATTTTAGCTAACTGGGTGTACGCTATATGTGGTAGATGTTTGACTGAAGAGCTCAGCAATAAAAAAAATAATGCACATTTGTTCCCATAAACTATTTTGTGAATGGTCTGGGAGCTGATCAAGAACTTGTAAACATTTTTAATTAAACAGAAAATTGAATACATCATATGACTAACTCTGCTATAACACTTTCTCTGTAACAGATGCTTACTCTTTACCTGCAGGATACTGCCTTGGCCTTAAAAATACAATGAGAGACTCAAAGGCTAGGAAGTGAAGGGATAATTGAAACTCGGAGGCTTACAAAGAAGTGCTTAGAGGGAAAACTTGGTTTTGGGGCCAGAAAGGTATGAGCTAAGGATGCATGAAAGAGAGGGAGGGCTATATTTTGTTTGGCCAGTTAAGATTAATGAAGGACTTGCCAAGAAGAGCCCTGTTTTGCTGGAAGGAGGTAGATTACACCTCAATAAATTGTAGACTATAAAATACTTTTAAAAACCAAATGGTTGGGGGTGGTTAAAGAAAAATCAGGCTGATGCCAAAATAACCAGTGTAACCTATTACAGGACTGGCCCATTTGGGCCAGGTCGCACCAAAATCTCTCATTGTACATCCAACGTAGATGGTCTTTTTGAGTGCCAAAGTAGCCAAACCCTGTTTACACTTAACACAGACTAGGTGAGTAAAACATGCAGAGCTTGATGCTGTTCATTCTGGAAGTTTATATATTTTATTTAGGAAATATGGATATAATTGGATTTTAACACTGGGGGATAGAAAGAACTGTACTGCAGGCCACCAGCTGTGCATCCCATGGACATAGCAGATAAGGTGTTGGATTAGGACCACATTCACACCTCCCCTCATCCCCGGGTGTATATTTTGGCTGCTGAAAGGAATGTGCAAGCCAGAATCTGCACGTGCTTCAGCTAGTCTGAAAGCAGCCCCGGCATGGTTTTGCTGGCAAACACACGTAGAGATACAGAGCTGGATTTCCTTCTCTGTATCTGCGCATGTTTGCTGGCAAAGCCACAAGGGGGTGCTTTCAAACTGGCCAAACCCCGCACAGATTCTTACTTGCAAATTCCCTCCTGCAGCCAAAATACGCATGGGGGAGGGAGGAGGTGTGAAAATGGTCTAGGAGATGACCAGAGTTCAAATCCCATCTTAACAGGGACTCAGTGTGTAGCCTTGCTCAAGTCACTATCAGCTTCAGTTCCCCCCAATGTAAAATGTGAATAACGATTACCTACCTCACAGAGTTGGACTCAGGGTGAATAAAGACATAAAAGCACTTTGAACACTGAAAGTCTTTAGAAGTTATAAATAATAAAAGATGCATATATCCTATTGAAAAAAATAAAATAAAAATCAGGCAACAGTAGAGCTCTGTGTGTGTGATGTATAAACTTACTGCCTGAATCCTGAAAGTTGTTTGTTAGAGCAGAGTTTTCTTGCATGACTGGCTTAGTCTAGAGAGGGTGTTTGTCTCCATCTCTTACAATTGGGACCAACATGGCAAAGCAGTTCAGGCGAGATCTTTTATTAGACCAACTCTTGTTTGGTGAGATTATGTAGCCCTTTATAGGCCACACGGGGACCTTCTTCATGCATGTAACAAGTTAAAGCTATGGACGGAGCGAACACAGAACTGGTGTATATGAAGAAGCGGTAGCATTTGCTCAGTCTATGTAGACTCAGTTATAACTACTTGTATGCCTGAGCTGAGGAAGAACCTGGGGTGTGTGCCAAAAGCTTGCATAATCTCACCCACAAGAGTGAGTGGTCCAATAAAAAATATCACCAGATTTTCTCCAACTCAAATCAGTTTAGGGCACCCGAGACTTCACATTGTGTGGGCTGCTTGAGGTGCTTCTGTCCCCAAGCCATCCCAGAGAAGGAAGGACTCTTGTCTCCATCCAGTCAAGCTAGAAAACCCATGCCAACATGACTTCAGTGGGAATGTGATGTCAGCATGATCCCCCTATACACAAGTTCTCTGCAAGATGAGTATTGCCAAGGGGGAGCCCTAGATCTTTCAGCATTAATCCGCATGGGATGGGTGGAGCAGTTCATTCCTATTGGAGCTCTCTGCAGCCTCATTTGGACATCACTGCAACATAGGTAGACCAGCGCATCACCATTAAAGTAAATGGGAATTTTGCCATTGGCCTCAATGGGTAAAGGATTGTACTGTTTATTTCAAGGATTTCTTTAGTGTGGAACTGCCTTGCTCCAGCTGTCTGTCTCAGTTCCTCATTCCTTACCTTTAAAAAGAACCTGAATACTTGTTTGTTCTCTAGGTGCTTTTAGGATGCCCTGCTGGTTCCCCTTAATGTGTTTTCTATGCACTCTTTCCTTTCCCTTTTAAATTGTTTGTATTAAATGGATTTGACATTGTTTTATCATATTCCATTGTGAAGCACTCCAAGTGCCATTTGGGGGTGGGCAGGGGGAGGCTATAGAAATAACATTTATTACTGGTAAAACTGGCCACACCACTGGCCTTTTGGACCCTGAGGGCATGAGCCTCTACTATTTTCAGGTTGCAGTACCTGCCTGAAACTTAAATGCATAACCACTCTCCATTATAAACGGGGGAGTGCTGAAGCCCCAATTTTGAGGAAACCGCTGGAGCTACATTGCTGAAAATTTATCCATGGCTATATGTTGTGAGGATCAGCATATGTACAAGGTCTGAAGAAGATCCATCAGGAAAATAAAATATCATGACTGTTTAAACGTTAATTGGTTGTGGTCAAAATGCACAGCGTCCTCACAATTCTGAATCATCTATCTCCTCCCCCTGGATGAGTTGAGCCCCCAAACTTCACAGAATTGCAGCATGAGATCAATAACAAGTGCTTCTGAAATATGATAGTAATTGGTGCAGCCAAAACCAAGTTGTTATTGAATAAAAAATCAGTTCTGCAGGCTTGCACATGCGCAGATGAGCTCCTTTCCTGTCAGAGAGCTGGGGAAGCTGCTGTGTCGGCGGCATCCCCCTGCGAGCTCCGTTGTCTGCTGCTGCTACTGTGGCTGGGTCCCCTGGTGGCAGCATGGCCACCACAACCTTCTTGCCCCGTGGTGTGTGAGCCAGCTTGCTACCCCCCCGTCTCCCCAGTCCTGCCTCCCTCGCCAACCCCATCCCCTAGCTCCCGTCCCCCCTGCAACATCCCAAGCCCTGACCTGCCCCCCTCTGCAACATCCTGAGCCCCAACCTGCCACCCCAATCCCCGGCCCTAGCTCCCCCACACACAACATCCCGAGCCCTGACCTGCCCCCCAACACCCACCTTAATGTCCTCATATATCATATCCCACAAAACCAAGAAATTAACCAAAAAAACCCACGTAAGTTTAAAAAAAACCTTAAATGCACAAGTTTTCTTAAAATATATTAAAAAAAAAAACAACCCCAATTCAGTACAATTACAATTCAAAAAACCTTCCACTCCATACATTGCAGCAAAACATAAAAGGCCAAAACCCAGAAATTATTTCAGAATTTGAGCAATATTTAATATTTTATCCTCAACATACATATGTACTTAATTCCTTACCATACGTACTTTAATTCATTTTTATCAATAACTAAACTTTCACATTTTCCCATTATTAAACTTTAATTTATTATAATTTGACAAGGAACAATTTTTCAGAGTGCATTAAGTCTGTTTCTACAGAACTTCATTCTGTACAACTAATTGTATAATGTTGTCTACACTCACATTAAGTTCATTGTATGAACTGTATACAACTTGTATACATGTAAATAACAGACTTAATGCACTCTGAAAAAATAGTTCCTTGTCAAATTATGACAAAAAATTAAAGTTTAATAATGGAAAAATGTGGACGTGTAGTTACTGATAAAAATGAATTAAAGTATGTATGGTAAGGAATTAAGTACATATATTACATGTATGTTGATGAGGATGAAATATTAAATATTGCTCAAATTCTGAAATTTCTGTTTTTGGCATTTATGTTTTGTTGCAATGTATGGAGTGGAAGGTTTTTTGAATTGTAATTGTACTGAATTTGGGGTGTGTGTGTTTGTATTTTAAGAAAACTCTTGTGCATTTAAGGTGTTTTTAAACTGTTAAGTTTTTTAAAGTCAAAACTCCCATTGACTTTAATGATGGAGGATTGTTGTGCACCTGTGTGATGGGTGAACTTTCCACACTGTTGTTGTAATAAACACCAATGTCTAACAGTGCCATCCTGCTTCCAGTGAAGTTGATGGTTCATCTACCACTGATATGGAGTGAAGATTGCACCCTAAGTCAGGAAAAGGATTTTCTGACTTAGCACATTGTTTCTCCTCCCCCAATAATGGTGTTTAAGTTTGGTGCTAAAGTGTTTCTCTTCCATGTTAAAAATAAAAACTATTCTGGCCAGATGAGAAAGTTATTAGTAATTTAAATGAGAAAAAAACAAGATTGAGCCTCCCTGCAATTCCACCAACAGAATCCAGGCAAACTTAGATTTTTTACCAACCCATGAGCTCCTGGGAAGTTAGCTTGGAGGGTTAGCTGTAGGAGCTCTCCAGCTGGCAATACCTCACAGAAACTCCACAGCATTTTCCAGCACATTCAGCATTAGGTCACTTGATCTGGCTTCAGTCAACTCTGCTCCATCTACATCACATCTTCAGGCTCCCATGCAGAGATTCCAACTGCAGCTCATTGTTGCCAAAGTATTTCCCCTTCCTTCCAAATGCTTTTACAGGCACCCTGCTTTAGTCATCACTGGGCCCATATGGAGTGATACTCTTCTTCCTCTTCCTTCTGGCATTCAGATACCAGGAAGGGTTCATTTAGCATGAACGGGGACTGTGTGGGGAAGCAGAAGATGCTGTGGCAATAGGAACTGGACTATTTTTATTTTATTTATTTATTTTATAGATTTGTATCCCGCCCCCTCCTGCAACGCAGCTCGGGGTGGCTAACAACAATAAAAAACAATTAAGATCAATTAAAATATAAATCTAAAGGACAGTAATAAATAAATAAATAAATGGGCGGGGGATTAAAATCACCCCCCCCACACCCTCCCTCCCAAAGGCCTGGGCAAACAGCCAGGTCTTACAGTTCCGCCGAAATGTCAAAAGGCTTGGGGCCAGGAGAGCTTCCTCCGGAAGGGAGTTCCACAGCCGCGGCCCTACCACCGAGAATGCACGCTCCATCGTGGCCCCCCGCTTAACACGGGGGACCTCCAGGAGGGCACCCCCGGCGGACCGCAGGAGCTGACCCGGGGCGCGAAGGGCGAGGTGGTCCCTAAGGTAAGAGGGGCCAAGGCCGTATAGGGCTTTATAGATCATCACTAGGACCTTGAACTTGGCCCGGCACACTAACGGCAGCCAGTGCAGCGCTCGGAGCACCGGTGTAATGTGCTCCCGGCGACCCGTCCCCGTAAGAAGACGAGCCGCCGCATTCTGCACCAGCTGCAGCCTCCGGGCCAAGAGCAAGGGAAGCCCCACGTAGAACGCGTTGCAGTAGTCGAGCCGCGAGGTGACGAAGGCATGGATGAGGGAGGCCAGGTCCGGGCCAGAGACATACGGCCGCAGCCTGCGTACCAGATAAAGCTGGCGGAAGGCAGCCTTAGCGACTGCTTCCACCTGCCGCTCCAGCCGCAGGTCTGCGTCCAGTATGACCCCCAGACTCCGGACCTGCTGAGCTACAGGGGGGCAAACCCCCCCAACTAGGGGGGCCACCACCCCCTTCGCCCTCCCCACCACCATCACCTCCGTCTACTATTGGTAGGGTACAAGTTGGGACTGGGTAATGGGGAGAGCACGACTGAAAGTAGCAGCTGGAGAGAAAACTTGTGAAAGAAGAGAGCAGCAGGGCCCACTTGGAAGCAGAAGGCTTTAGGACCGGCATGCTCCTCATTCTTCTGCTCATATACAACAGGGGTGAGGAACCACAGGCCCTGGGGTTAAATGCAGCCTGTGGCTAGTTTTTATTTAGCCTTTGGTTCCAAGTCCTAGTCCCAAACACTGAAAGAATGAGCTCAGGGGAAGCAAGCAGAGGTGAGGGTAGGGATGCCTTGCTACTTATGCAGATTAAGTAAGACCTATGAATAATCCATGTTGCAGGGCCCTGCACTGGTGCCATCTGCATAGGTGGCAACCTTAGAGGGCACACACACAAGGACAGGGGACACAGGGTCTGAATCCAGACCCTCCTTTTCCTGAGTACCCCTTAAAGCATCCCCACCTCCAAATTCTATGCAAACCTGAGAGCTCTTACCAATTTTCAAAGTGGACCTGGGAGGAAAAGATGTACAAGAAAGGTTAAGACTGTGACTCTGAGTTATGTTTTACTTTTTAATCAGGCTGATGAAAAACCAGTTACCGATAGTGAAGACTAGAGACTGGTTGTCATGTGGGTCCCAGGCAGAGATGGAGACAAAGTAGTTCAAATGTTATCTTTTATTGGACCAACTTCCATTGGTGAGAGTATGCGAGGTTTTGATCTGCCAGGGGCCTTCTTCAGGCATGTAAAAAAGAGAACAAATGCAGGACAGGTGTGTGTATGTATGTTCAAACACAATGAGGGGAAACCAATAATTAAATGATAAAAGGAAGAGAGCTGTAGGGAACAAACAAATCAAGGAGGAAAAGTAAGATAGGATTTCAAAACATTGAAATACAATGCAAGAAACACAGCAGGAAGTCTGTTATACATTTTTATAGTGGCTTATGAAGCCCAAATCTTTATTTAGTCTATATACTGAAGAAGAGTATTGAGGTGCTTACCATGTCACAAACTAGAGGAATCCTGATTTTCTGTTAGGAGTGTGAACTTAAAAGAAAAAACTATACCCCACCTTTGGCTTTAAAGCACAAGTGGGGCTAAGATGGCAGGGGGTCAGTGTTAGGAGCAAAGCTGCCCCCTACAGTGGTGGTAGTTACTTCACTGTATGGAAACTTACCCTGTTCTTCAGTAATGAACAGGAAGCAAACAAATTTTGAAGAGGGTTATGTTCATTAAAACCAGGATGAAGAATAGATGAGCTGTCACCTCTCTTTCTCCTGGTTCTGCCTTTAGCTTATTTGAACTTGAGTACATCTTGAACCCATTCACTTTACACTACTGAGGCGTGAAGGTGTTTGGAAAGTTAAGAAAAACTTCTAATGATGAGGGGACAGAAATCTTCCCTTGTTGAATTAAAAAATCACTCTAGAGGTTGCTCTGTATATGACCTACCTGCAGGACCTAATCCTGGACACACAGGATCAAGTTCTAGGAGATTACAGTCCTTCACCTCCCACTGAAATCAGCAGCCTGAGTCCTTTAGTGCTTCACAAAAACATTCAGCAGTTATCTAACCCCGGTCTGTAAAACGCTGTACGGAGGTTTGATTCAGCACCTATGCTAGAGATGAGTCAAGTCAAAGAGAACCTTTCCATTGTCTTTTAATCAGGCCTTTAACAAACTGACCCTCAGAATATGTAAAACCACAGATACACAAATGCCTTAATATCACTCCTTGGACACGGATTCTTTTTACAAGCTTTTCTATGAATTCTCCCACCAACAGATGGAGGCAGGGTAATAAAAGTAGTAATGGGTGTTTAACAAACAGCAGTGTAACCGTGCTGAAAGAATTACGTAATCGTGTTGCACTCACATGCCTGTGTTGGTGGGGAACCTAATAAATGGCCCACTCTGTGCAGTTTGCTTTGGTGTCCATGCCATTCTCTCGTCATTCGTGGACCTGGATCAGTATCCCAGCTTGTATTTTGCGCTCTTTGGACTATGCCTTATGGGGCTGTTTTGCTGTGCCTCCTGGGAAGAACCCAGCTGCTCGAGTTTCTAGGCAGTGGCTTGTCATGCTATTCTAACACCCACCCCTACTCTCATCATCATGAACAAAAGTGACACTGGCAGTTCCAAAGTGCTGTATTTTTATTGCATATAAGTATAATCTCACCTGCCATCTGGCAAGCAAAGCCCAGAGTCCTAATTTGGGCCACTGTGCCTTCCCTAAGCCCAAGCGGTCAGTGAAAGCAAAGCATCCTAAGTGCTAGTGTGCTCTGTGTGCGGGCCGCATATTCCCCAGTCCCTGCTCACTGCAAGCATTTGTGCTGGTAGCACGGGGATTGATTAGTATAAGGCACTGGGTGTTAAACAAGACAGTAGCCCAGCGGAGCCCAGGTTCGATCCATGCAGCCCTCACTCACGTGCTGAGCGCAGAGAGCCTAAACGGGCAGCCTCCTGCATGTATTTCTTGTGTTTGGACAGACCCCACTCACAAGGTTGAATGTGCCAAGCCTAATACAGAGGCAGGCGTTTTCCCCACCTTACTCTACCCACCAACGCCCCTTCCGTCATGACTCAGTCTCACCAAACCATAGGAACAAAAAGCCGCACCAGCTGTTTCTTTCTTTCTTTTGTCATATCACTCCAGGAGGCGTTCCAGCACCTGCTTCCCTGCCCACCCACGCAGGCTTATTCCTGGGGGTTATACCTGCCACCACTTGCCAGCTGGAAATAACCTTTTGATATGCACAGAGCACTGATTTTATTGAGCAAACTGCATGCTTTATTGAGCACCTATAGTAAACATTGAAAGCAAAAGAAAAAATTAAAAGTGAACACAATCAGTCTTTTCATGAGAGATCAGTCTTATCCTAGTTTCTCATATCCACAACGATGTACGGGCAGGTAACAGAACACAGTTTTACTGAGGTTTCATCTGCTGTAGGATTGGAAATCCCTCCCAGATCGCATAAAACCCCGAGTCCGCTTGTACCCTCTAGCATCTTCTGCATTACCATACAGTTGGGATGAAAAACATCTCTGCTTGTGAAGGCGCCCTGTACTTCCCTGCATGTCCAAACCTTATGTAGAGCAAGAAGCTCTCCGTCAGTGAGTTCACCCCATAGATTCAGCTCTACCATCCAATCAACCCACTTCCGGTGTCCCACGGGCATCCTCTTGCTGTCATTGGTGCAGTGGTGAGGCGGGAGAACAGCAGGGAAGGTCCAGCCTCCGTTACCAACTTTCTTACTTCTAGCAGCACACAAAGGTCCAGAAAAGTCATTGCCTTAATCTCGTCCCACTCTCTCAACTCATCTAGGGCTTCCACTCTTCCATGCTGAACTCTGACCTGTAGCAGGGTTGTGCGTTGTCTGCTCTTCATCACGCGAACACAGAACCCCACTGTGTTCATATGCCACCCTATGAGAGCATAGCACACCCTCACAGCATGGGTTTGACAGTTCTCTCTGTAGATCAGTAAAGGGCAAATGTCAGTAAAGGGCAGGGTATCCATCACCCACCCACCCCAACTTCTCTGGGACCCTTCCCCCAGGCACCCACAGACAAAAGCAGAAGCTATTTGGCTTTGCTTGGCAAAGCACCCGCAAGCCATAGATTTCTATGGCTTGAATACCCCTTCCTGTTAATTGTAAACAAAAATGGTTACTTTCAAAAGATAAGAAAATATGCAAGTTGGTTTTAACCAACAGGCAGCTTAGCTCCTACATACATTTTGTGTGCAGTGACATTCACTGCTTTGATCCTACAGATTCCCCCCCCCCCCATTTCTTGATCTGTGGCTGGAGTAGTGGGGGGCACCACAATGCAGAGGGGGCTTCTGCTTCGCACCATGCACTTTTTCTCCAGTGACAATGCGTCATGCTGGGGAGGATCAAACCCCTGCAAGGGGAGCTGATGCATGCTGAGAGGTACCTATCAGGAAACACAGCTTCAGTCACCAACGCCTTGCACATGGCTGTACCCACCGGGAGCTTTGTCTGGGTGAAGGGGCAAAGCACAGGCTAGTGAGAGAACATGCTGTCCTCGTGGGTAGGCGCCAAGTGTATGCCCTGTCGCCACATCCTTCAGATGGTCAAGATCCTCAGGCCTCAGCTGGAGAAACAAAGCACAGTGACATAGTTGCCTGTTCCTAAGCATGTTGCCAGCGGAAACTCCAGACACCTGCTGCTGTCGCCCAGAAATTTGGTGTTGGAACCTCCACGGTGGGCACCATCCTTGTTGAGGTTTACACAGTGATTTTGGAAGTGCTGCTGGACCGGGTGGTGCAGGTGGCTAACCCCACAGAGGTAATGGAGAGTTTCAGTGGGCGGGGTTCCAGAACTGCATAGGGGCAATCGGTGGGAGCCATATCATCGTCATCTGCCCACCCCATAGCATTGACAATTACTTAGGAAGTGCATTTAAGTCTTCTTCTGCATGCGCCTTTTGAGGGCAGCTGGGTGTGCTCTATTGGGCGGTGGCAAGGACAGGAGGACATTTTACTTCTACTCCTCAACTTGCATATCTGGCTGTGGAAGTTGCGGGGAGGGGGACTGTTGGCTGGAGGCGTGCAGCTCATGGTGGGACTGGCAGTGCAGGAGGCCTGCTGGGCCCCCGTGGCGTTCAGCATCATAAACGCAGGGCGGAGGGGGCTCGGGTGCTTTGGCTTGAGAATTTTTTGCTGGGGAAACCAGGGTGGGCGGTTGGGATCCAGGTGCGGGGTGTGTGATCACCGGAGGAGAACCGTGTGTTCCCAAGATCCCGCCACAGCACACGGTCCAAAGGCCAGGTACTCATTCACATTTCCATTTTACATGAACAGAGGACTGTAAATTGGGTGCGAAGAGCGGCCATTAAAACGGATGGGAAGGGCAAGCGGGGGCTCAAAAACTGGGGTGGGAAGCTGGGTGGGGTGGTCTGAACTAATGGCTTTCCTTGTTGCCTTGCTATGGATCCGCCACCACTATGGCTACAGACAGAACCGCTCAGGGGTGTAGCAAGGTTGAGAAGGGCCCCTCATGTGCGCATGTGCAAAGCACACACGTGCTCTGAAAACCCAGTGGGTGGGGCTTAAGGGAGGAGTGGGGCTTAAGGGAGGGGGAGGGGCCTGCCCATCCCTGGCATCTGTCTCAGCGCCACGCGGAACCTTATGGCTGGCAGAGCTCTAGGGAGGGGCTTGTACATTGTAGGCGGAGCCTCCAAAAATCCAGCAACAAAGAGTTTTCAGCATTAAGATGTGATGGACAAAACATTCGTTTACACTGGGAACTTCTTGCTGCTGAGTAAAACCCTACCACTTGGAGACAGCAAACCCTCCTACTAGCATCACATCCAGTAAGTGGATGGGACTCCAGTAGGACAACTCGCTCTCTCTCCCTCCATCAGTGGTAGTGCCATAGCAGGATTAAAAAATCCTGTTCACATATTTAAGACAGGTAATACCAGGCAAACTTAAAAGGGACAAGCACAACACAGCAAAGCAGCAAGTCTGTCTGCGAACACAGAAGCGAGAAGGATGACACACACCTATGACCACAATCACAAAAAGAAACATAGGATCACACAGGAGGGAAGGGGGATTGGGACAGGCTAGGAGGGGGAGTGGGGGCAGGAGGGAAGGGGGCAGGCTGGGAGGGGGCAGGCTGGGGGGGCACACGCCACTAACCTGAGGCTGGTCCTGGTTGCCTCCCCTCGGCCCGACCCGGGGTCCCTGGCGCACGGCGACATTGCTCCAGGGACTTTGGACTTGCGGGTGCAGGGGGAGGCAGCACAGCGCTGCCTCCCTCTGTGCCCGCAAACCCAGTCCCTGTGGCGTGCCTGTGGACAGTTGTTTTTTTTAAGTTTCCCGCACCGCGTCCTAGCCCCGCTGGGGAGGGAGAGGAGAGCTCGCAGTGGTGCGTGCTTTCCCTCTCCGGGGCCAGGACGCGGCGCGGGCAATTTAAAAGGAAAAAAAAAAAAGTTTCCTTTGTTCCTTGCGGCTCGAGCTCGCGATGCCTAGGAGACTAGGAGTTGCAGAGGGGGGGAAGCGGAAGACACAGGCAGCAAGGGTGGCGTGGCAGGGAGGGTCAGCCCGAGGCATCATGCTCTCCGCCCCACCCGGTGAGGGGGCCCCCTGCTGCCACGCAGAGTGGGGACGCTGCTCCCTGGACGCAGTGAGTTTTCCAAGTACCGACTCCGCACAGCGAGCGGCAGTGGACGGGCCCCCTCGCTGCGGGGCCATGATGCCTCGGCACTGGCCCTGGGCCTCCACAGGCACGGGTGCAACTGAGCCCCCCCGCGCCACGGTAGCTACGCCCCTGGAACCGCTAGCGACAAGTGCCCAGAGCAACCAGGACCTGCACATTCGCAACCAGTGACGCAGGGAGAATTTGGGGAGGGAGCTGCTCAGGGAGACGTGGTAGGTGGGTGAGATCCAGGATGCAATTCAGGATATGACCAGGAAGGACGGGCAGCTCCTGTGGCAGAGCACCAGGCTTTTGCCGCCAAGGCCTGCCTGGACCACCGGCGGGAGGACAGGCACTAGGCCCACCTCTGGCAACAGTTTGAGTGGTTGAACAGTGGACTTTATTTATTTATTTAAGACACATATTACCTCACCCTTCCTGCCAAAGGCAGCCCTAGGCAGCATACAATATAAAGTATGAGATATATAAAATACAAAATAAAAACATCATCAAAAAGGGGAAACAAACAAACAAAAAAGGGAACACAGCCTCCCCACAATTGGGGGGAAAACATCAAAATATGATATATATAATATAGAAAACCCCACCCTAACCCCCCAACAGAAGAATAGGAAGAGGACAAATAAAACACACAGCTACAGCCTGTATTTGGCTGCTGGCTAACAGTTTTCCATTCCTGATTCAATATACAAGCTAAGACCCCCAAAGCAACCTCCAGCGAAGCCAGGCAAGACTATACTATAGGGTACATTTAAATTCATTGGGGTGGGGTGTGGGAAACAAACAGAAGGTTTAGTTATTTTGTTTTTAAGGAAGATTTTCAAGGTTTGTTCATTAAAGTTTGCAAAACAGAATACAACTTTTTAAAAAAATGTGCAAGTCAGTGCTACTTCCGAAAGAAATAATTAGTAAATAGAGAGCTTTAACTCTGCACTGTGAGTTATAGGTAAAAAGCAGGAACCAGTACTCAAAGTTCTTATGTATTTTTATTTTAGTACACTTAATTCTGGTTTACAATAATTGTTCACTGGTCTTAAGTAGGACTATTTTTAAAAGTCCAAAAACAACCTTTTCATAACTGCACTACCAATAAATGCCTCATAAGAAAGGGTTTCCTAATTCATTTTAATTCTAAATTCAATTTGGGTGACTATTGATTGTACAAGCCTATTTGCTTTTGGCAACTTGTTAGAGAGTAGCAGTCTCAAAAGGTGATAAATACAAGTTCACTGAATATGCTACTAGCCAACAAATTAGTGGCGCAACAACTGCAAATGAATAAAACACTTCTTGAATTTGTTCGCAAAAGGGAGAGGACATTTCCCTGTCATGCCAAACCTGGTTTGATTAGCACAAGCCATTTGAGCACCTTCCCCTTTGATATTATTTATTCTGAATTATACAAACTGGGCTCAATTTACATAAATCAGATTAGATTTATTCATATCTCTTTTTTAACAAAATAATCTCACTGTTAAAAAAACTTATTAAAAAGGTATATGATAATCCAACGTTTGTTTAAAACATCTCACTCTCTTAAGTGTCTGTATTTCCTATTCGCATAGGAAAAAAGAGAGTTGTGTCATGCAAAATGTTAGGACAAGTCTGACAAAATGCTCAATAACCCATTTATAATGGAATTGATGAGTACAAGATTTTTTTATTTTTATTTTTACAATCAGTCTAATTTCCCTCTATTACATACAAACCTGGATTTGAATTGAGATCTCCTAAGCCAAATTCCTTGTCTAAAGGCCAAGAACAAGTGCCATGCAAGTTTAACCTATTTCCATTTCAAGTCACATATTAGTGCTATATGATCAGAGGGATGTGAAACACTTGGCAAGGCCTGATGGGTGGTTACTTCTTCATGACTTGGCAATGGAATTACTTGTTCAACCTCTAAAGCATTTACGTCAATGAAAATGTAGTCCAGGCATCCATGAAAGCCACCAACATAATTAGTATAAGCAGGTTCTCCACAAGCACTTCGTAGTCTGAAAGGATGAGTTAGAGACATATTGCATCGTTCCTCTTCCCCATTACAGACCCAGTCTTCGTGATCCTCTGCAATATTGCCACTGTTGACAAAACTATACATTCCTGTTGATGGTGTACTATTAAAGTCCCCACAGAATATGATAGGTATGCCAGGATACAGCTCACATGTTACGTGCCTAAGGTGAGACAAGGCTACGGTAATTTGGATGAGACGGATGTTTCCACCTAAGACAACAAAAAGTTACTGTGCATAAGTATTTCATTTAGTAGACTACGTAAGTCATCAATTTTAAGCGTTTGCAAGACTTATTCAATGTAAAATGCACACTACCTGCAGCCTATACATCTGCTCCAGTAGTCTCCCTACCCCTACCAGTCAACTGGGAAATCAAGGCTGGGGAACAAAATAGGTATTTTGCTCAGGGTTGAACATGGGCCTTTCATCAGTGGTCAAATTCCCTGGCCTAGTCCCCCATGTCACATTCCCTGGCCTAGCATATAAGTGTGGTGTCAATACTTCATTTCTTCAGTCATTTTGGTGTCTCTTCTGCCACTGCAACATCTGGGGACATCAAGAGCAAGGAAGTTCTCTCCTCTACCCTTTTGTCTTGGAAGGAAAACAACTCACCCTCGCTACTTCCGTTGGCAACAACAACTTGGCTTGCAGAGTCAACATAATAGTAAAAGCCATGCTCTGGGACCCCATCTGCAAAAGTCTATATGCAATATCAATAGCAGAATTACCTTTTGGATGCCAGTACAGATGGGTGTTGGCAATGCAAACCTTTCTGGAAGGATCACTTGTAGACTGCATTACTGAAACCTGCATGAAAAACCAAACAGTCAAATCAGTATGGTTTACAACCCTCAAAGAGATCCTTTATAGCCAGGGCAATTGTACACTAAGTAGTCAGCAAGTACCATTCCCATTTTATAATTTCCCCATACTACTTTGAATGCTATGAACACTGTAAGCCAGTGATTCCCGAAGATTTGCCTGCGACACTATTGTATCGTATATATTTATTAGACGTGATCTTAGATCATTGTCATATTACAAGCAAAAGTACAAAACCACAACAAACATACCAACAGACATAATAACCAACCACCATTCCACAATATAGTAAAATTTAACATACCTACCTCCGCCTTGCCTATATTCCATAGCTGGTAGGCAAATAGTCAATACATTGTATTTGCTCTTCCCCAACAACTAAATATTTGATAGTTTAACACACCAAAATTTACTAATTGAATAGGCAAAATTTAAAAGAAAATTTTGGTCTAAAAGGAGACTTTCAGTCGTTCCAGTGGGCACCTGGATTCAAGAAATTTCCTCCTCAGACTCATAGATAGCAATAAAAACCTCATAACACATGAAGTGACCATGGGATCTACATCCCCGAGAGCCATGTGTGTCAAAAACCCGCCTGTTACTCCTGAAAATTTTCCGATAAAAGGCTGTAATATTTCAGTCCGGATTGCATCATAAAGATGACACTCAAAAAGCACAGGGCACGTGGACTCCACAGCCATATTATCAAAAGAACATAAGCAATCCCCATAGGGGATCTTAGCTACATGTCCTTCGAGCACCTTTGTAGGGAGTGCGTTAACCCTGGCAAAGAGAAATAGGTGCTTCTCTTTAAAGGTTGAGACTACACCAAAATAACTTGACCCTATACCCAACTGCGGAGCCCATGAGGCGTATCCCGCCATATGGCGAGATGTTGCTACCAGCACCAATTCCTCTTGCCGGTCTACATCCCGAAAGCGGGTAACGATCTCTGCTTAGCTGCTTCATAGGTTCTAGTAGCCAGATAAGTCTCTGACAGGCCAGAGCGGGCCAGATGGCCTGCAATGGCCTGGCGCCAAGGGCTGACAAAGGAATCCAAGAAGATATCATGAAGCAAGTTGTCAAAAGGGGCTCTGCTTGCTTTGAGCCAGAAGAGAGCCGCCTGCTCTCATGCGACTGACGTCCAACCCCGGGTGCCCGCCTCCAAACGGATAGCGGCAGCCGGGGTCCCCCTAGGTAGTTTGGTAAGGGAATTAAGGAATTTCAGTTGCAAGGAATTCAAACTTTTCCTCCACAAGGGGGCCCAGAGCGAAGCGCCATACAGGAAAGACAGCTTGACCTTTACCTCAAATACCTTAATAGCCAGAATTCTCTTCCCTGTCCCAGCAAAGAATCTCAATATAGCCGCTAGTTGGCTCTTGGCTGCTACTTCCACCCTAGCCAGATGTTCTGTCCACTGGACGCAAAGTTCAAACCCAAGTATTTATATCCCTTAACTTGCTGGAAGCATAATCCATCCACAATCCACCGGTGGATCCTCCTACACTGAGCGAACACCACGATATTCGATTTGGCACAGTTAATCGTTAAGCAATTGGCTCGACAATAGCTAACAAAGGCCAAGAGTTGCCTCCGCAGTCCCACCTTGGTCTGTGACAACAAAGCGACGCTATTTGAAAAATTAAATTTAAAATTCCATGAGTCCAGACTTCAAAGATATGAAAAGAACATTAACAAAATGTGAATTATGACCCCTTCCACAGAAAGTGCAACCCGCATTTCTGCTAAAAAAAACATAAGGAAATAAAGGCTTGTGAAGTGTAAGAACCCAAGGACTAAGCCTACTATTATAGTATTGCCACACACACACACACCACTGAACATGAACAAGTGGGTGCAGGAACAGGGCCTATATATTTGTAACCAGCTGTGGACAAAACCTCTCAATGTTTGGACTAGAGTCTAAGGGGTAGATTAATGTCCATGGTCAACCTTCACTCATCAGGCCCAGGTTGCTACTGCCTTGGGTAGCCCGCTGTGCTCCTGCTCCACACCACTGCAAAACTATACCTTCCTGCACAGGAAATGAATGTGCTTATTTTGTGCAGTGGTTAATTACATTAGTTTACTTAAAAGTACAATTTACCGCCTGGCCTATCTAAAGAGCAGAAAAGTTCGAGTTCCACCAATGTTTTTGCCTAATATAATAGCCATATTAGGTGTACAGCTGGCTAAATATTGGCAAAAATCTTATCGAATAAGTCAATGGACAAAATGCTGGTGAAATTCAAATATGTTTCAGATACTGTTTACTAAGTTTATGTACCAAACCCGTAATTTTACAAAGATCTGAACTATTCTGTTTCCATCTCTTGAAACCAGGAGCAAGACAGCAACCACCCTCTCTCTCCAGATAAAGGACCAATAGTAACACTGAAATCTGGGTACAATGGTGTTGCTAACTCCCCACACTACCATGCTCAGAAACTACTCACTCAAGAAGTTACCCCCTCATCTCCATACACCCGACTTTCCTCCATTATGCCTGCAACTCCATGAAAATCTCCTATGTAACCCAGGAGCCCATTGCCTACATACAGCTACACCGCTGCCTCTCGAGGCGGCCAGTACCTGCAGGACAGACGATCTTTGCTGCACCTTCTCCTGCGCCAGGGGGTAAGGAACCAGCTTGTCCCGCAGCTCCTTGTGCAGAGGGTGGGTGAGCAAGGCCTCGTTGTACGCGATGTCGTGCTGGCTAAGCAGACTGAACTTGTCTCTGCGGTAGAAGGTGGCCAGACCCTCATGCTGCTTCTCCTTGTTCCTGTAGAGCCCCTCCAGGCCGAAGGCGTCCAAGGCTGGGACTAGGCTCTCGGCGAAGACCGACTTGTCCACCTCCTGCAGGCAGACGAGGTCGGCGCTGTAGCCAGCCAGCTCCTTCTTGAGCAGGTTCTGCCGGTAGTCGAGCTCCAGCGCGTAGGGCGCGCAGTAAGGGTAGAGCACGGTCCGGGAGAGCTCGGTCTGCGCGTAGATGTCCGCCAGGATGTTGTAGGAGACGGTGCGGATCAGCGACTCCCCGGCCACTTTTTTGGTGTAGAGATGCCGCGAGTCAAAGGTGCAGGCGCCAGGCCCGGCCTCCACGGGGCCGCTACTCTCCACCTCCCGCGGGGCCCCTTGGCGCTGCTGGCAGTTGCCCGGGGTGCAGCGGAGCTTGAGCCGCAGCCCGATGTGCGCGTTGCTCGGAGTGAAGACGCGCTCGGTGCCGCCGGGGATTTCTACCCAGGTGGCGGCGGTCTCCTGGTTCCCGCGGGCAGGCCCATCTCCGGTGCCCGGCTGCTCCTGGTACCAGCGGAAGAGGCAGTGCTGGGGGGCGCCGAACTCGGTGTGCAGCTTGGGGCAGACCGGGAAGCCGGCCAGCAGCGAGCGTGGCAGCTGGAGCTCGGTGAGGGTGGGCGGGTTCCGTTCCACTCGGTAGCGGGTCTAGCCGATCTGTAGCACCGCCCCGTCCTGCCAGGCCTCCTCGTTGGGCACATCCTCGGCCACGGCCTCGCCGTCCCGGGAGAAGAGGCGCACGTCCGGAGGCGGCGGCGGCCCGCCGGACTCCCCGCCGGTCGGGCTAGCCTCCGCCCGCGCCTTCTTGCTCTTCTTGGCCGTCTTGGCCGAGCCCTTGTTGGCATTGGTGGCGATGCGGGCGAGCACCCGCCCCAGCGGCTCTGCCTGGTCCCGCTGCATCTGCCGGGCGCTGCCGTCGCCCAGCACGAACGAGAGGCTGAGCTTGGGTTCGGCCGGCACGCAGCGCACCACGGCCCGCTCCATGGAGGAGGCCTTGCTTCGGCTAGCGGGCGGTCGGGAGCCCAGCCACTGCCTCAGGCCGAGAGCGACGCGCAACCTCCCCCACATGAACCAGCCGGAGCCTGAGGCGTAGAGAGCCCAGCACCATTCATCGGCCGCTTCCGGGCTCAGGCCGTGACTCCTCGCCGCCGCCTCGCAAGCGCTGCTGGGAAAGGCAGCCCCACGCCGGCTGCGACGGGAAGGGCAGGGCCCGCTGGCGGGAAGCTCGGCTGCCGAGGGAGGCGCTAGCACAGGCCGGAAATGCATAGGGGTTGGGGGAAGCAGCCCAGCTTGAAAGGGCTCGCTAGTTCTTTCCTAGCCGGCTCCCCGCCCAGTCTGTGTGTTACTGTGCCCGGGGCTCGCCCCGGTGTGGAGACGCTCTGCGATCCTTGCGAGCTCCCCCCTTTGCGGGAGGCAGTCGTGGGCTCTGAAGCAGCTTCGCCTCCCAGGGCTGATAATCCCGGTCAAGGGACTCTGCCCGCGGGAGTCAAGCGTTTGACGGTTCGGGGACAACCTGCTTTGGGATGAAATCCCGACCCCATTGAAGCCAGTGGAAAAAACTCCCATAGACCTTACTGTGTGAGGCTTGCACCCCGGAGAGAGGCCAACAGGCGGGGTCGGGATATCAACCTTAGAAGCCAGCAGCAAAATTCTCCCCCCAGGAGAGTCCTTGGAAGACTTCCTAGTAATGCCTGTTATCCCCAGGGGCGTCTCTAGCCTGATCCCCCCCCGAGCGAGAGCCCAATAAGACGGGACAGGCTGAAAGCTGCCTGCCGAAGAGCCCCACGCAAGGGCTTGCAGTCCTTCCCTACTAAAGCCATTGGGGGTTTCGCCATTGCCTCCAATGGGTCAGGATTGCTGCCTTAGCTTTCCAGGCGCACCCTAGGGAGAAGCATTTTGCAGCCGCCATAGGCTGCGCCGCGCTGATCCCGGCGTGACACTCCCTCCTCCCGAATTTCCTGCTTATTCAACAAGCCCCTCTCTAGTCACTGAAAACCTCGAGCCTCTTCCCGTCGGCCACCCCCTTCGCTCTCCCTGCCCTTGGGCCTTTCTGGCTCCGCTCCTGCCGGGCTGAGACTGGTGACAGGGGAGGCGGAGGAAGAGGCTCTGTGCTTGTGGCCATGGCAACCGCGTTGTTGATACCGGCCGCTAGCTCGGCAGCCTGCCTGAGCAACTCGAAGCTCTCCGGCCTCCTCTCGCCTAGCGTTGCAGCAAGTCCCCTTTGTCCTGCTGGGGCCCAGGCACTAGAGAGAGGTGAGCAGGGCGAGGGGCCTACCTTTCCCAGACACTTTCCCTGTTGCTTTTCCCTCTCTCTCCAGGGTAGGCCCTGGGGACAGTAAATACGGGGGAAGTGGGTGTGTTAAAAGCTTCCATTGCAGGTCTCCGGCAGTGGTTGGGAGCGTTAGAGACTGGGCTGCTCTGCCGTCCTCATGACAAGGTCTTGGGGCAGTGACGGGGTGTTAGAGGCTGCTCTGCCTTTCGCATGACAGGGCCCTAGGGCAATGACTAGGGGTGTTAGAGGCAGTGGTTAACCTATACGAAATGAATTGCTGGGGCCCAGACCTGCCTTGCAAGCTACACCCCTTGCCCCACTGCTTTCTGACAATGAAGCCTGGTCTGCAGCTAGTGATCTAGCTGCAGAGTAACCTGCCTCTCTACAGCTGCATGTAAAACAGGAGTTCTTGTGATTGAATCTAAATGATGGCCAGCACAGGGGATGGGGCACAGAAGGCAGGAATGAAAGCCAAATAAACCATGCAGGGTTCTTCTGACTTTCCTTTATAACCCTGACATGGCCAATATCAGCCTTTCCCATTTCTGGGTGCTCTCTCCTAGTTAGAATATTTCCCAGGGCTCAACTCCACCCCCCACCCCAATTAAGTCCTGGTTAGAGGAAAACAATATTTTACATTCTATCCCAGGGTAATATCTTTCATTCCCAAGAAACCATCACCTACCACTACACAGCTTAGAACTATAAGAAGGCTTTGTCTTCTCTGGGTTGGGATTGGTTAACAGTGAGGTTTGTCTTGGGGTTGTCTGGTGTCCTTGTGTCACTATCCATCTAATCTTTGTGTTTTGTTACAATTAAATTCCAAGATATATACACTTAACTTGGGCTGTACCCTTTCCTTTCCTTTTGTGAGGAAATTGCTGAAAAGCAGCCTTTGCTTTCCAGAATCTGCACATGTTGTTGGAGTCCTAAAAGGCAACTTGCAGGTATAAAATCATGACTTGTCAACCCTCTCTGTAGGGTGAGGAAAGATCTGATTGAAAGTAGGGTATTCTTAATGGCATTTGAACTCAAGCAGCCAGCAGTTTTTCTTTCTATATTTCTATCCAGATACAAGTAGAATCAAGTATTAGGGTTGTGGACAATTTATTAAATATTAATGTAAATAAAGACAGCTTATTAGTCGAAGTCCTTAAGCTCCTGATAAATTGACAGTGATGCTTTCAGTGTCACAAATTTACTGCAGAAAAACCTTCAAAAAGCACATCCTAGAGCGTTTGTCTTATTTATTTAGGGCTTTTTAAACAAGACACTTCCACACATGGCCACCCATTAACCATTTATCCAACTGCTCATTTGAAGATAGAGCATGGGGAGGGGTGGTCCCGTGACCCATGCACTGGCCACTCGCAGGCACTCAGGAAAAGCTGGAGTGCACCGTGAGGTGCAAACCAAAACAGTGTGTGGGGACAGGTGACCACGCATCCCCTGCCTGTCTGAATTGGGGCTTCCACCCACACCAGCAGACAGGTTCACAGCCCAGCAGCCTCCCTGGTACCTCCCACAGTCCTTCCAGGAGCTCCCTGGGGAGCTCTTAAAGGACATGTGTGCACGAAATACAACACTGCGTTGGCTCAAAACACAACAAGCCCCCATCGTGATGCATGAGAGAAGAGTCAACGTCATGGAGGACAGCAGCTTGTATGGCAGCTTCCTGTATGTCCCGCCCAGTAATATGCACCTCCATTGTAGCCTGGGACTGCTAACAGCTGCAGCAGCTGCACCGTCTCCTGGGCAGGAAGGGGTTACTGGCCATTGCAGCTTCATGTTTCCATGGTGTCTGGGGCTGTGCATCATGGCAGAGGTTGGGCAGGGATTGGGGTAGGGAGTCCTGCCAGGTGGGGAGGAGGGGAAACAACCGCTCATATAAATTGTATGCACACAGGGCCAGCCCCGGGATTTGCAGGACCATATGTGAAGTCTTGGTGCGGGGCCTAATTTAAATAATTTGCATAAGGCTGTCACCCCCAGTGCGTGGAGTCTGCCTGAGTGGGCATGATGGCCACCCAGGAAGCCACCCATTAGAATCTCTCCTCACATGTGCGTGAGAAACAGGACACCTTCAGGTGCTACCCTCTGCTACCCATTTTTGGACTTTTTTTTCTTATTGAGTTCTTTACTTCATAAGAGGTATGCATCAGCTTCAACCTTCCCCGGCTGGTTAGTCAGTGTACTCTTTTATATAAATTATGAGGAAATAGCTGAGGGGAATGAGTGTACCACGTTGCTAAGTGTTTAAAGAGAAGGGAGAAGCTATTTCAGTATCTTTGTTTAGAGTCTCCTCGCAGAGTCAGAGAAGAAAATAGACTTCACTGGTGGGTGGGAGATGAAAGCCTATGAAGAAAAATGCTGATGGCCAATCAAGAAATGCCATAGATGTGGATGACAGATTAAAAAGAGGAAGTGTTCTGTAAAGCTTGCAAGCTTGCATACTCTCACCAACAGAAATTGGTCCAGTAAAGGTATCCGCTTAACTGCTTTGCTTTTTCTCTCGTTCGTATTTGGGACCAACAAGGCAACCACACTATAGATTATAGCAGAATGATTCTGAAGCCATTGAAGTCTAAGGTAAAATTCCCAACTGATTTCAGTGGGATGAGGATTGCACCACTAGATGAGGATGACATGGGCAGTTTGGAAGGGTGGAAAAATGGATAGGAAGCCCAAGGGTGTTAACAAACCTGATGGTGGCCTGCTGAGGCCTGTAGCCACTGGCACTTTTGTTGGCCAGGCTGCCAGATGTTGGCTGGGATTGCTCCCGGGTGTGTTGATGGCAAGCCTGGGCTGCAATCCTGAAGACCTCCAGGATTGTATCAACGCACCTGGGCAAAGACCCTTCAAGCCGGGCCTACGCGGGTTATCACGTGTGTTAGCCCACTGTTCCCAGCCCAGTTCATGAGGGCTGTCATGACTAGCCACCTTGACAGGTGTCATTGACCGCCATGGCTACCCATCATGCGGGGGGAGGGCAGGGCCGGGCGGCCACAAGTCCATTCCATCTATCTTCCTGCCCTCCCCAGTGGGACAGCTGCTGGAATGTTTGTTGTGCTGGTGGTCCAGGTTGTGTTGCCGGCATATTCCCGACCTGGGTCGGGCACGTCTATAAACACCCAATGTCTCCATTAACCCCACCCCTCCCGAAATTAGACCGATCTGATGTAGGCCAGGATGAAACAATCGTATTTTCCAGAAGCACTAATCTGGAGACCCTTCCAGCAATCCAGCGTTCACACACAGAACTACCAGAACATAAAGAGCCATATACAGTTCTTTTAGCATGCCATTACTATTTATGATTATTTTGTTTTGCATGCATCAGGGACATAATGGAGCCCTAAATATTGCAACATCCCATAGAATTTGAATGTATGAGGTATACTAGAATCTTTTCCACTGTAGAAACCTGTGCTGTTTTGTTACCCAAATTGAGGAAAGTATTGTGATTAACATGCTGTTTTTCATGCAGGTGTGATTTAATAAAGTAGCCCATCTGATTTTTTCTTTGTTCAATATCCTATTATGGTTTCAGATGTCACTTCCAAATAGATCTCCAGAACCCCCCAATGATGAAGCATGGAACATTCGTTTGCCACCTATAGTCTTACCTACAACATCTGCAGCTGGTGCCTCAGAATTTCAAAAGAAACTGTTGAAATATCGAAGATTTAAGGAACAGCAAAAGATGCTTAATGAGATAGTGTGAGTGTCATATAATTTACCAAGGAAATGATGTTCTAGCATAAATCTGAGGATCCCCACAAACCAAGGAATTAATAAGAGTAACTGTACATAGCACTTTACAAGCATGTGGTAATTGCCTTGTCTATTTCACAGCTTCTCATAATACAAGTTAAACAAATAGAAAATGCAAAAGCTTCCTTAATATTAGAAGCCAAGGCAAGTCAGCCTTACACAAATATTTGTAGTATCAGACTGAGACCACTTGGAAAGTTTGGGAAATTAATTTTTCTGTATTGATCATCCATTGATGCCGATTCATCTTCTCTAGACTGGGAATGTTCTCTTCTTAAACTATAATTTTAAATTCCTTAAATTAAACCTTTTTAAATGATCTTGAATAAGGTTAGTTATGGGTTTCAATCTGGATCCACATTATAATTTCTATTGCATTGGGAGAATGTCTGGAGCAGTGTCTGTACATACCTGTTTCCAAACTGTACAGTGCCTGCACTTTAGATTGTAAGCTCTTGGGCAGGGACCGTGTTCTCTGTAAAGCACCAGGTACATCGTTGGCGCTATATAAAAGCTTATAATAATAATAATATAATATAATATAATAAACAGTGTAAGGGTAGATGTTTTCCTTAGAACATTCATTGCGACAGGCCAAAGACAGGCATCTGGATTGTTCCACTGTCTAGTAATGTCACTTATTCATTTACAATTTCTAAATAGAAAGGAAAGCCTAATATTTGTTCTAGTTATTCAGTTTCACAAATGGGCTACTCCCATAGCCTCCCTTCCTCCAGGGTTTCTTAGCACAACCCACTAGGAAGGGATCTGCTGTCATTGCTTTAGGAAAAGAGTGGTGGTAAAAATTGAAATGGCAATGAGTGTAGCCCATAATTTGCATGTAGTATCTTGATCGTTATGGGTCCCCTATATACCCATAGTAAAAAGGAATAAAATCAACAACAAGAAGAATAGGGGAACCTCACTTTGGCAGAGTTACAGTAGTTAGTAAATATCAAAAGGCGGTTGCGATTTTTGAAAAAAATCCAATTGTATTATTTTTTTTAAAATGTTGTTTACAAGTTTCTAACTATAAACTGCACTCCAGGATTAATGGGGCATTTAAAGACTTTAGAACAGCCATGGAAGAAGATTCTAAGAGAGATCCCAAATCTCCTGTGCCAGAATTACCTTCTACTGTGAGTCCTGAATTTAATGACTTTTCCCCCCATTGCAAATGCTTAAATAATTAGGGTTCAGTTGTGCAAAAACTCCCAGGAATAATTTTACCCTTTTGTGTAGACCTGTTGGAGTCAGTAGGGTTTCTCTTGTGCGCCTGGAGTAGTGTGTCCAGTTTTGGGTGCCTCATTTTAAGCGACAAACTGGAGCGGGTAAAGAGGAGGGTGACAAAGATGTTAAAGTGTCTGGAAATCAAATCTTATGAGGAAAGATTGAAGAAACGGTACGTTTAGCCTAGGAAAGTAAAGATTAAGGGAAGACATATTAGTGGTTTCTAAATATCCGAAGGGTTCATCATTACAGAGGGCAAGACTAGAATGGGCTGAAGTTTCAGGGAGGTATATTTTGATTAAATATCAGGAAAAACTTCTTAACGGTAAGAGCTGTGTGACAATGAAACAAGTTATCTAGGGAGGCCATAGGCTTCCCAGTGCTGGAAGATTTTAAAAAGAGGCTGGGCAGCCAGCTGTTGGGCATGTTGTAGCTGTCATAATCCTGCACCCAAGTTGGGGGTTGGACTAGATGACCCTTTAGGTCCATTCATAATCTGTGATTCTACTTGTATGCAGGACTGAACCCGCAAGTAGCAATAATATATTTATTCACTTTAAAGAGTTGGGATAATATTAATGCCTTCATAAGTTTCCAACTTATCTCTTGCTTTTGCAATCCAAATTTGGTATCTGACTTATTTTTGTTATATTCTTTCTTTTACAGATGAACAGTGAACAGAAAAAAAGAAGAGTGAGTTAAATTTCTTAGTGTTCTTCTTTTTCGAATAGACATAGAATGCAACCCAGCTCCTACTGAACGGATGTTTTGACTCCCATCAACTTCAATGGGAGCTGGATTTCCTCCATATTGTATGATGATAAAATGGTGCCTAAAGAAATTGTGTGTGAATAAGGAGTTAGTGGCAGGATTTAGAAGTAAAATGGAAATTCTCACTTCCTGATCCAGTACTGGATAGGTGTTTCCACACCTGTAGCAAAGGTGTGGAGAGCAACATGTGTGATCTCCCATAGCATCCTCCATGTGTCAGTACCCATGACTCCAATGATAGCAATTCAAGATTCTTCTCAGCTGGGAAGGAACTGGGGATGCTGTGGACAAACCAAGAGAGAAAGTGTGAAATCAGACATGCACCTTAACACCGCTTTCCCATATCTTATGCATGTTGCAGGGCTGCATAGGGCACCAATACAAGCCCTGCAACATGCATAAGAAATGTTAAAATAGTGTTAAAGCAGAGTTACGTGCATGCCTGTTTTCACCCAATGGTTGCTGCCTGCCAAGAATTGATGCTGACTGTCAGAAGTGCCTCCTTCCGCAGCAGCCCTCGGCACATGATTGGGTCTCATGTGGGGGGACTGCTTCTGCATGTTAAAGTGACTACGTGTTGACCAAAAGCTGGTGGTGAGGTTGTTCCAGTTTTTTCTGGAGCAGCTGCCCAGGTTGGGCATGCAGCCAAACCTGTTTGTGTGTTCAGACACATGCACAAACTTGGTCATTGTGCGATTATGATTACGTGTGGGACCTGCCTAAGTCATGGAAAGCGTGTACAGGAATCATTTCGGAGCTGAATCAAAGCTCAGATAAAGTGAATGGAAAGTTGCACTTCTAACCTGTGAGGGGGAAGAAGATATGAGTTTTGGAATCACAGAGGTCTTGCACTTGGTTTTAAGAATGAAATGTGTCTGCACATGTAACTTTTTCCCTAATGGTGGCAATGGGGAAAACTCAGTGAACACAGGTCCCCTTTTACGTGTGTGCATACCTCAGTGAAATGATATGTCCTGTCTCCAGAATAAGAAGCTCTGTGAGGTGCTTTCTTTTTTAAGGCCCTTATTCACAATCCTGTCCCAGGCTCAAGTAACTAGAAGAAGGAGATGAGATTAGACATGTTCAGCCAATGTATTATATAGACTTTTCCTGTCAGGTAAGCTTATTCAAAATGTCTGAGGTTCCCAGGAGTCCAAGTCCCTATGTCAATTGTGTTGACTCTATTTTCCAAAAGTATAAGTCTCCAGGGATGTTACTAGGATGGAATGGGCCCCCTCCCCTGCTGGGGCACTCCACTCCAGTGTGTGTATGCACTCTACATGCGTATGGGCCTCCCCAGGCTCGTGGGCCCTGGTGCAGCTGCACCTTTTATAGCTATGCCCCTGCAAGTCTCTGTCTCTGTGAAGTGGCTCCACCAGCCTCAGTATCAGCCTGAGAGGAAGCTCTCTACTTTGCCATCAAAACCAAAGCATGTGATCTACAAGCATTGAGGTAAGGATGAGTATAACAACTAAAAGTATTGTAAAGCATCTTTTAAGTAAGGTCATGGGTGAAAACCTTTTATTTGTCATCGAGTAGCTTTCACTGTACTAGTAATTATTTTGAAGAGAGAATAATTGCTGTGGAATATCTGTAGAAGAGTATGATATACAAAGGAGATTCTATTGTTTAGTCTTGTATAAAAACCATAGCAGACTAACAATTAGACGTATGTTTAGAGCTGAAATAAGTACCCACAAAAACGGATACATCCATCAAATTTCCAGTACCCGAATCAACCTGACAACATCAGGTACCAATTGGTACCTGATTGTGACCTAATTCAGGTACCCAATGACCAGAAATGTTGACTTCTGGTCCTGGAACGTTGACTTCCAGTACTGATTTTTCAACCTTTTTGTTGATATACTGACTCCCAACATCAATTCATTGGTTTTCCATCAACTTTCATCAATTTTTTTGCAACTTCCAGCACCAGAAAGCTACTTATGATCCCAATTTTAAAAAAACTTTTTTCTGTGACTTAACATTTTAAGACACTTATTTATTGTTTTTCTATCCCAGAAAATCAACTTTCTAGTCCCAGAAAACTACTTCTGGTCACCTCCCACCCCCCCAATTTTCATGCCGATATTTCAGTTTTTCCAACCCAATATACTGATTGGTATACCAATATACCAATTGGGAATTGGAAAATTGAAAAATCGATGCTGGAAGTATCCAGTTTTTCAGATACCCAATCAGCACCCAGGTAACCCGTCCAGTACCCGATGCATTACCCAAAAATGTGAGTATTACCCATGGGTACTAAATTTCGTACCCATTTCAGCTCTACCTATGATGCTATTGTCCTTCCAGACCAATTATCTCTTTATGAAGAAGTGTGTGGAAAGTAATCCAGTGGTTCCGATTCAGCAGGAGTGGTTAACGTCCATGCTTACTCTAGTACCTCAACATCTAATGGAAGGCAAAGACAGAGAACTACTGGTTGAACAGCTTTTAGCTGAGGTAACAAGGGAGTTTGAAATGAGCATGAAGAGATATATGGGTAAGTGCTGCAAGCTATATTATTGTTGTTTGAGTTATAATCCATTCAGAATTCTATTGCAAAATGCCACTTTAATCATGTTCCCACCTTATTGCCTTTCCTACATTGGTTCCCTTTCAAGCTGCTTTATGTCTGCCCAGGCTACAATCTGTTTTGAGGTACAGAGTCATCAGTACTCCCTTTTTGCTCTACCAGTGATATCATCCTTTATTTCTGGCTATTCATATTTTGTCACATCAACACATTCGTTATGTCTCGCTATCAATGCTATTAACGTACTTTAGTTGTTGTTTTTTTAAAAAAATGCATGCATTGTTTATTTGTTTGCGAGAAATGTACTCAAAATTAATGAAGACTAGGAGACAGTCTGTTGGAAATGAGGTCCCCTTTTATGCTTGCGGGGGGAAACACCTGGCTCGCCCACTCACCTGCCTGTTGCTGCTGCGGGGGGGGGGCTTGCCTGCCT
>QEPC01011258.1:4553712-4579755 GCA_003113815.1 Sphenodon punctatus | reverse complement strand
CCCCCCTGTCTCGCCGAAAGCCAGGCAGAGCAGCCACATTTTACATTGACATCGAAACGAACGGAAGTCCGGGGCCACCCAAGCCTCCGCTGGAAGGGAGTTCCACAGCCGTGGCACAACCACTGAGAATGCCCTCTCCATTGTTGCCCCCCGGGATACCCGGAGGACCTCAAGGAGGGTGCCCCCCAATGACCGCAGGGGCCGATCCAGAGCCATGGGGATGAGGTGGTCTCGCAGATAGGTGGAAACTGTGTAGGGCTTTATAGGTCAACACCAACACCTTGAATTGGGCCCGGAAGACTACAGGCAGCCAGTGCAGAGCACGAAGCACCGGTGTTATGTGCTCCTGGCGACCCTTCCCCATAAGAAGATGGGCCACCGCATTCTGCACCAGCTGCAGCCTCCGAGCCGTCACCATGGGTAGCTCCACGTAGAGCACGTTGCAATAGTCCAAACGTGAGGTGATAAATGCATGGATGATGGTAGCCAGGTCTGCGTCCAAGATGTACGGCCGAAGCCGACGCACCAGATGTAATTGGTGAAACGCGCCCCGCCACAGCATCCACCTGGACATCCAGGTGGAGTTGAGAATCGGGGACTACACCCAGACTACGGACCTGAGAGACGAGGGAGGGGGACGCACCGGCCTCTATTCCCTCACCCCTGCCCACCAGCATCATCTCCATCACATCAGGATTCAGCCTCAGACGGCTAGCCCTCATCCAGTCCCCCACAGCCGCCAAACACTGAGTAAGCACCGAGACTGCCAGGCCAGGGTCTGATGAAAATAAGAGAGAGAGCTCAGTGTCATCAGCACGTTGATGACACTGAACACCAAACCCCCTCACGATCTCACCCAGCAGCTGCATAGACACGTTGAACAGGAGAGGGGACAGGATAGAACCCTGCTGGACTCCACATATGTCATCATGGGGGGTTGAAAAACAGTCCCCCAGCACCACTCGCTGAGTTCTTCCACCCAGGAAAGAGCAGAACCATTCAAGAACAGTCCCGCTTACCCCAGCTCGGTCTTGCAAGCGAGCCACCAACATCTCGTGGTCAACGGTATCAAAGACTGTTGACAGATCTAATAGGATCAAGAGAGATGACCGACTCTGATCCAAATCACAGCAAAAGTCTAGTTTAGTCACAGCTACAATTTCTGTGGCCATTATAACCTCCATGACAAAAAAAATATTTATTTATTTACTTAATTATTTGATTAAATTTCTATCCTACCCATTCCTTGGGCTCTGGGTTGGTAGCAACATCAGTAAAACCTTCCCCAAACACTATCCCCATCTGCAAAATGCTTGACCAAAGAAAAAAGTTTTACATTGCCTCCAGAAAATGCTCAGGCTTGGACTCTGGCAACTTTCTAGGGAAGGAAATTCCATAACTGAGGAGTAACCACTGAGAACGCCCCTCTGTTTGCCCTTACTGTATGAACATGGTGCCCTGGTGATATGTGCCAGACAGTGTGACCCCAGGAGCTGTGATAGAGCACATAGAAGGAGGCCATCTGCTACATACAAGGGGCACAAGCTGTTTAGGGCTTTATAGGTCAAAACCAAAATATTGGACTCCTAATAATAATATTACTTTTGTCTTTTCTGTCTAGATTATAAACTCTGTGGAGCATATAAAATGTATAAACTATACTATACATATGTGTAAGTTATATAGCACCTAACACAACGGTACCTTATTCTTGACTGGGATTTTTATGTGCCGTTGCAGTGCAAGGAATAAAATGCATCCGAGGTTTTTTTGTTTGTTTGTTTGTTTTAAAAGACACGTGACAAACTCCTGGTATTATTATTCTGTTATTTATTTGAATACAATTAAATATTATTTGTGTTTGTATTATTTGTAGAATGTCCAAGCAATCCATTCTTGGCTAGCAGCAGGAGCCACAGTTACAACTGTGGACACTGAACTTCCTGACCACGTGATAGCATGGGCCCAATCCACACTGAAAAGAGCAGTCAAGGAAAACTTGAAAGGGCCAAGAGAACATTTTGAAAATTATGGTGAGTGACAGAAAACTGTTTTGGCAAGAGAGCTTCATTACTTTAAATGAATATTTTGAAACTATGAATTTACAGAGAGATACTTAGCTTATGCGGTAATTGTCTTGTTGCCTTGCAGTTGACAGTTATGGCTGGCTAGTAGATGGTACAGCAGCTGAGCGAATAAAACAATTTGAAGCTGAGGAACACAGTTTTGATGAATATGCTGATGTAAGCTTTAATTTTCAAGTTATGCATAATTGTTGTTTGCAGTAACCTTAAAAAATTGTAGATAAGGCAGAAAATGATTCTGTAGCTGTTTTACAAACCATGCTAACAACTGGAATTTGCCCCACAAAATTTGTATCAAATACAGCTTAACCCTGGGATCCAGACCCTGGAAATCTAGACCTTTCATAGTACCAGACCCACAGTAGGTTCTGGTTACTTTCTTGCCATCTCCCCATGGTGGCATGAAACTAAAAGGGGGCACACTGTGGGCGGAGATGGGGAGTGGAAAGTTGGTGCTCAAGAATGAGTTCCTCTCTTCCTTCCTGGGTCTTGCAGCAGGGATTTTGGCCACTCTGCTCAGCATCATCAAGAGGAGAAGCTACTGCCATGACTGACAGCCTCCTCCTCCTCTTTCCTGTGTGCTGGGGAGGAGGTGACAGAGGGTGAAACAAAGGGAGAGGAAGGTGAGCCCCACAGTTGCTTTCCATCTTGCTCTACCCTGGAAACAGAGAAAGAAGGGCAACCGCTTCTAGCGGTGACATCACTGGGTTCTCTTTTCAGTGATGCTGGACAGAGAGGCACTGGCTCCTTGCCCTTCTTCTTCCTCTATCCTAGGCAAATGGGAAACTCTGGGCAGGGGAGTCACTGACACCCTCCTCCCTGCAGCTGGGCAAGCCAGAAGGGGGAAGGTGTAATACTTTGTGATTCCACATCATAATTCTAGATTCCTGGATGTCCCCATAGCCATCCTTAACTGCAGGCTTCACCTGTGTTTGGTTATTCTTAAGACTTGTTTTTAGAGTGTATACATTCTTGTTAACCAATGTAATTGTTTCAAATAGCCATCTCTTGACGTTGACTCCCTGGCCAGCTATAGGGCAGTCTCTAACCTTCCTTTTTTAGGTTAGAGCAGCTCCAGGGGTATTTGGACTGCATTATAATTGGATTGTGGAATCTCCTGCCAGAGGCTGTGGTAAGGGCCAGTACTATAGCTGAGTTTAAAATAGGTTTAGACAAGTTTCTGGAAGATAGTTCCATTAACAGCTATTAGCCAGACAGGATCCGGGAACATGACGGGAGCTGGGGGAAAACAACAGGGAATGGATCCCCCATTGTGACCTGTTCGGTGCTTCTCCCAAGCCAGCGTGATTGACCACTGTCGGAGACAGGATGCTGGGCTAGATGGACCATTGGTCTGACTCAGTATGGCACTTCTTATGTTCTTATATTTTTGTATCTATGTTTTATGGTTTTATTGTTAGCTGCCCTGAGCTGCCACTGGGCAGGAGGGGGTGGGATATTAAATTATTTATTTATTTAAATAGATTTGTACCCCACCCCTCCTGTTGAAGCAGCTTGGGATGTCTAACAGTCATAAAACACAATAAAATACAATAATTAAAAACACATCAAAAAAAAATAACATATAATAAAACAAAATATAATGGAGGCTGCCAAAAGAAACACCCCCCCCCAACCCACCCTACCCCAAATCCCCTCACCCCTACTCATCTCCCTCATCAAAAGCCAGGTGGAACAGCCAGGTCTTGCATTGCTTNAGGCCATGCGATGCAGTGCATCATGTGGCCAGCACCTGCCAGATGTTCCCCCTGCCCCAGGGTGGGGTGAGCAGCTAGCTGGCTGCTCTGCAACGTAGCCTCAGAAAAATACCAATGATGCGTTGCGGAGCAACCGTACCACAGGCTGCCCAGAGCCTGTCTCTTATACACATCTAGATGTGTATAAGAGACAGCATTCAGGGCCCTGAAAAACAGCAACGCAATTTTAAATTCAATCCACCACTCTACAGGCAGCCAATGAAGAGAACAGAGCACCGGTGTAATGTGTCCCAGCAGCCCGTCCCTGTAAGGAGACGGGCTGCTGCATTCTGCACTAGCTGCAGTCTCCGAACCATCACCATGGGTAGCCTTACATAGAGCGTGTTACAGTAGTCCAGTCTTGAGGTGATGAAGGCGTGGATGATGGTGGCCAGGTCGGAGTCTGAGACGTATGACTGAAGCCACCGCACCAGATGTAGCTGGCGTAATTCACTCCTTGCCACAGCCTCCACCTGGACATCCAGGCAGAGTCAGGAATCGAGGAGCATGCCCAGACTACAAACCTGGGGAACTAGTGGGGGTTGAACTCCATCAATGATGGGGGACACCAGCTGCTCCACCTTCCCCACCAGCATCACCTCTGTCTTGTCAGGATTCAGCCTCAGTCGGCTTGCCCTCATCCAGTCCCTCACAGCTGCCAAACATCGGGTAAACACCGAGACTGCCGGGTCTGGGATGGATGAAAAAAAGAGGTAGAGTTGGGTGTCATCAGCATATTGATGACACCAAACCACCTCATGACCTCTCCCAGCAGCTGCATGTACACAACCTTGTGGGACTTCACACGAGAGGTCTCGAGGAAATGAAAAATAATCCCCGAGTACCACTCGCTGAGTTCTTCTGACCAGGAAGGAATGGAAGCATTCAAGAACAATCTCGCCCACCCTGGCTTCGTCCCGCAGGCGAGTCACCAACATCTCATGGTCAATGGTATCAAAAGCAGCCGACAGATCTAACAGAATCAGCAGGGTTGAATGACCCCGATCCAATTAATGGCGGAGGTCGTTGACCAAAGTCACAAGCATAGTCCCAGTGCCATAACCTGGATGAAAGCCAGACTTCCAGGGAACTAGAAAACCGATACAGTCCAGATGCCCCTGCAGCTGCAGAGCAACTACTCATTCAGTAACCTTCACTGAAAAGGGAAGATTAGAGACTGACAGATAACTGGCGAGGGAGTCAACATTAAGTGATGGTTTCTTGAGCAGAGGCTGCACCACCGCCTCTTTGAGGCAGCACGGCACTCTGCCCTCCTGAAGGGAGGCATTGACCACCCCTGCCAGCAACAGCCCCAATGTCTCCTGGCTGGCCTTAACCGGCCAGGATGGGCACGGGTCCAGTTCACAAGAGGTGGCCCTGACAGCCCCAAGAACATCCCCCCCATTAGTGGGCGACACCCACTGAAAGTGATCCCACAAGATTGGACAAGGTGGGGCTTCCATAATCTCTGTTGTAATAAGTGCGGTGTTAAAGTTGTGGTGAATACAAGTGATTTTATCAGCAAAATAATCAACAAACATGTCACAGTAGGCACTGGAAAATTCTAGTTCCAGGCGGAGGGAGCCCGGACCAAACAGTCACCTCACCACCTGGAAAAGCTCAGCTGAATGAAATTTTGCAGATGCTATGAGGGCAGCAAAGAACCCCTTCTTCGCTCCCCACACAGCCATGGCATAGGCTGTGAAATAAATAAATAAATAAATAAATAAAACTGCTGAAATAAAATATGTGTAATGTTACTTTGAAGTTTATAGATGAGTTCCTCAGCCTTGCAAAGGAAATCATGAGTTTGCCACTACTGGCTAACTTCCCTATGGTGCGTTTAGATTGTGATGATCTGAAGCAGGGCTTGGCTGACAAAGCGAAAAGCATTGCAAACATGTTACTGGAGAGAATAGTTGCAGACCACAGAGATGAAAATGAAATGTGAGTAGACTTTCATGTTGTAAACAGTCTCTTGCTTGGAAAAGAACACTGCTTAACATATTCACTTGTAGCATGTCTCTTCTATTTTCCCCTCACGTGTATATGTATTGTACGGCTGTAGAATATACTGTACTTCTGATTGGCTTAACCGTGGCAACACAAAATTCTTGATTAACTGTAGATCAGTTACATCCAGTGGAATTGCACTGTTTGGTGTTTCCTCACTTCACCTCAGGCCCAGCAAGACTGCTGTCTGTCATTAAGAAGCTGGCTGGCAAAATTATTAACTTAAGTGCATTCCTGGCTTCCCACATGTGAAGTGCAGTATCACTTTCACAGCTATATATAGCAGCTCTGGATATGTGATAGGTACATTATTCAAATTAGATGTGAAGGATAGAGGTACCTATAGTATGTCCAGTTATTATCTAGTGGCTTTTGAGCATTCAGATGTGATGTGTGTGGAATGAGGGATAGCTACGCGATAGCACCATCCAGGGAGTTGTGTGATATGGATTACATGGTACAGACTTGCAACACAGTATCATGACATCTGAATACTGCCCCCCAAACCTCCAGGAATCTTACAAACAACATGCCCACTCTTTACAGAGGCATAACTGGGTTGGAATGGGCTCTGGTGCAGTAGATGGAACCGGGTCCCTCCACCCCCCTCCCAGCAGCAGGGTCCACAACTGCACATGGGAGTGTAGGCCCCCAAGGCTTGTGGACCCCAGTGCATCTGCAGCACCTGTCACTATTATAGCTATACCCTTGACTCTTCATTCATGTTTCATAGGGGCATGATCTCCAAGAACTCAGAGTTACAGTGTCATTTCTGATGATCCAAGTAAAGGGGATGTGAGAGGGGTAAAACGGTGACCCCTACCAATGTGGAGGATGTTCTTGGGGCTGTCAGGGCCACCTGTTGTGAATTAGATCCATGCCCGTCCTTGCTGGTTAAGATCTGCAGGGAGACAATGGAGCCGTTGCTGACTGGGGTGGTCAACGCCTCTTAGGGAGGGCAGGGTCCCGGGCTTCCTCAAGGATGTGGCCTCTGCTCAAGAAACCATCACTTGACATTGACTCTTTTGCCAGCTATCGGCCAGTCTCTAACCGTCCCTTTTTAGGGAAGGTTATTGAACAGGTGGTGGCCTGGCAGTTTCAGGAGCATCTGAACCATGTCTGTTTCCTAGATCCCTCACAGTCTGGATTTTGCCTGGGTTATGGTACCAAGACTGTGCTTGTGGCGTTGGTTGACAACCTTCGCCGGGAGTTAGATCAGGGCTGTTCGACCCTGCTAATTCTTTTAGATCTGTTGGCTGCATTTGATACCGTTGACCATGAGTTGTTGGGTGACGCGCCTATGGGACCGTGCGAGGGTTGGCAGACCAGCTCTTGACTAGTTCTGCTCTTTCCTTGCCAGAAGAACTCAACGAGTGGTGATTAGGGATTATTTTTCATCATGTGTGTTTTTATTACTTGTTTTAAAATTGTAGATTTATTTTTAAATGTTTTATTGAATTTTTTTTTGGTGTGCATGTTGTTCGCTGCTCTGAGCTGCCTTTGGGCAGGAGGGGCGTGATATAAGTTTTGAATAAATAAATAAATTTTAAAAAATCATACAGAGACCTCTCGCATGGAGTCCCGCAGGGTTCTGTTTTGTTCCCTCTCCTGTTCAACGTATACGTGCAGCCACTTGGCAAGGTTGTTAGGAGGTTTGGCGTGCGGTGTCATCAATATGATGATGACACCCAGCTTTACCTCTCTTTTTCATCAGACCCAGGCCCGGCACTCTCTGTGCTTACTGGGTGTCTGGGAGCTGTGGGGGACTGGATGAGGGCAAACCGACTCAGATTGAATCCTGAGAAGTCGGAGGTGATGCTGGTGGGTAAGGCTGTGGGGGTGACAGCACCCATCATTGATGGGGTCTGCCCTCCACTGGTTTTCCAGATACGGAGTCTAGAGGTATTCCTTGATCTGCAGCTCTGCTTGGATGTGCAGGTGGCGGCTGTGGCAAGGAGTGCCTTTCCCCAATTACATCTGGTGCATCGGCTTTGGCCGTATGTTTCAGACTCCGACCTGGCCACTGTCATGCATGCCTTCATCACCTCCAGGCTAGACTACTGTAACGTGCTCTACATGGGGCTATCCATGGTGATGGTTCGGAGACTGCAGTTGGTGCAGAATGCGGCGGCCCATCTCCTGGTGGAACTGGGCCGCCGGGAACATATTACTCCAGTTCTTCGATCGCTGCACTGGCTGCCTATAGTTTCTGGGCCTGATTCAAGGTGTCGGTGCTTGCCTATAAAGCCCTAAACAGCCTAGGCCTGACCTATCTGCGGGACTGCCTCATCCCTCAAGTTCTGGATGAGCCCCTGCGGTCATCGGGAGGTGCTGTCCTTGAGGTGCCCCGAGTTGCTTGGGGGGGCCACAATGGGCAGGGTGTTCTCGGTGGCTGCTCCAAGGCTGTGGAACTCCCTGCTGCTAGAGGCCTGTTTGGCCCTGTATCTCCCCTCGTTTTGACGTAAGTGTAAGACCTGGCTGTTCCACCTGGCCTTTGGTGAAGAGGATGGGTAGGGTGTGGGGGAGAGGTGGGGTGGGTGTGGGGTTGGACTTAGGTTTGGGATTTGTGTTTATTCCTCCCAGTTCGATGTTTTTAATGTTTTCTAGTTGTAAACTGCTCTGAGTTGCTGTGTGGGAGGGGTGGGGTAGTAAATTTGTTTAATTAAATAAATAAATAAATAAATAAAATAAGTAGTTGCTATATACCACAATCTTGAAACTGTCACATTTCAGCATGACTTTTAAAATACAGAGGGTTCCAACAGCAGATAAAATTTAAATGACATGGTAATGATGACATAATAAAATTCTTCATCTTCAAATAAGACAGTAGTTCCCAAACCTTTTATGTGCATTACCCTATTTTGCCACAAGTATAATCTTGTGATGCCAGACAGCAATAAAGACATGCAAAGTGTATTAAATATCTGTTGAGATCATGACCCTGTTTTCTAGGGGGCATCACCCCACTTGGGATCCTGATTCGGAGTTTGAGAATTCCTGAGATAAAGTGGGACCAAATCACCAGAACCACAAGAAAGAGTTATATTCTTTATAAATCAGAGTAGGTTAGTTACATGTGTGTGTCTGTTTGTTTTAGTGTATTTATTTTTAAAAAATCAATGACTGAAACATTTTTTCAGATCAACAAGCACAAAACAAATAGTTACTCTTTGAAACAGTTACTCTAAAGGCAAAACTAAAGAGAATCTTAGCTTTAGTAGGCCAAATTCACTGCTGGAGTTAAACTAAGTATGAACTTGGCCCGATGTTTTTAAAGAAGTAATTTGAACTATAGTGCCAAGAATGACGGATATTGGATTTATGGTTGTGACAGAGTTTGAAACAATGTTAAACCTGTACAACTTTGACATACATTAATTCAAAATGAATTTACAGGATATGCAAGGAATTTGAAATGATTAAAGAGCATGCCTTAAAAGTTCCTGAAACAACAGAAGAAATGATGGAAATGATAGAATATGTAGAAAAGGCAAAAACCACAGGGATTCAGCAACTGCTTGTAAGAATCAAGGTAAATTGATTTAGGCTTAATTTCTTTTTTAAATAGATAGTCCGGTACACTACAAGATTACTTTAGGATGGAGAAATAAATCCTACCAATCCGACTGCAAGTTATCAGGGGATCTGCTCTGCAGTTCTCACTCCACTTGTGACATACCCTTTGTGATATGTGGGGAAATACTAGTGAAGATATGTTCTAGCACAACCACTGTCTCTGACCATCTGGTTCATTAAAGCTCAGAGAACCCCAGTAGAGTCCACGCCACTCAGGAGGCATATATCTGTAGCGTGCACTTCTCATACAGAACCCTTTTGCCCTCTATGGTGGAGTGGGATGCAAGATTTTCCTTGAATTATTGAGTTTTTTCAAATGAGACAAATATCCCGCTGAAGTTCGTGTTCAGTCCGTGCAGCCCCCACTCACACGTTTTAGCGTGGAGTGCTGATTTGTGCCCACGCATCCACCTCCCATCTATCAGGTTTGCCCAGAGCCCCTTGCCTGCATTTCATGTGTGGGTGGTAACCGTCACAGTTGGTGCCACTCAGCACTTCCCCTCTCCCCAGCCCCGACTCTGATGAAAAGGAGGAGTCACTGATAGAGAAGGCTTCTTCCCTGGCTGGAAGAACCCCCTTTTCCTCAGAAGCAGCACTCCTGTGCTCGGGACTCTGTTTTCTGCACCCCCACTCTCTCCTCTGGCAGCAGCTTCACAGCAGTCAGCAGCACCATGGCTGCTTCACAGATGGGGTGCTTCACAGCACTGAAGTTGCTTCTGATGGATAGCAGGGTGTCACAGGGTGCCTACCCCAGTCCCAGTGTCTGCTTGGGTCCCAAAAGTACCTGCCCAGGCGAGCTTCCCAGCTCCCAGCCTGGCTTCCCTCAGTCTCCTAGCCAGTCCACCGTGGAGCCACTTCTCTGAACTGGCGTGTCAATTTCATGTCTCAGTTGCAACGCCAGCTGCTTTGCACCGCTCTAGCACTACTTGGACTCCCTGTAACTCTCTCTCAGTTCTCCACTGGCCTCCCTCAGCCTGTCACATGGGGATCACAACCAGAGAAGGCTTCTTCCCTGGCTGTGACCTCTTCCATTGTCCATCAGAAGCAGCTCCCTCCTCTTGCAACAGTTTCACAATATCAGCTGTGAAGCCACTGCAAGAGGAGAGAGTGGGGTTGCAGAAAACAGCTATCTGAACATGGGAGCACTACTTCTGATGGAAAGGGGTGGGAGGTCACAGCCAGGGAAGAACTCTTCTCTGGCTATAAACTCCTTCCCATCAGAAGCAGTGCTCAGTCATCTGTGACGCCTCTGTAAGAGGAGAAAGCAGGGGTCCAGGAAGGACTTTCTCTTCTTGCAGCTCTCTTCTCTTGCAGGCACTTCCCATCGGATTGTTCTCTAGCAGCTGTGCTAGGTGTGACTGTATGGTGCTGGCAAACCTGGATGTGCATGAAGCTGTGGGCGAACCTGATAGATGGGAGGCAGATGTGTGGGCTTGCATTAGTACACGCTGGCATACACTGGTCCGCACGGTGGGCTCCTGACGTCCGTGAGTGGGGAATGGGTGTGAGTGAGTGGGGGCTGTGAGCTAACACCTAATAGATGGGCAGGCGAACACCCACCTTGTGAATTCTAATGTGTGCTAATGTCTCATTTATTTTCACCCGTCAGCTGTGCTGGAAGTTTGTCTTTTATTACAATGTGTTGTTTTGCAAGGCACCCAATCAGAGGTTTTCCCTAGCATTTCAGTTGCTCTAAAGACCATTTTAAAAACTTGAAGCTCACTTGGTGTGGAAAAAAATTAATGCATACAAATGGGTTTGGGTTTTGCATGCAAATGTCAGTTTTATGGGGTTAAGACACATGAGACAGCCTGGGGAGGCTATCACGCCTTGGGTAGCCTTACCCTACTCTGGGTAGCCAGGCCATGCGATGCAGTGCATCATGTGGCCAGCACCTGCCAGATGTTCCCCCTGCCCCAGGGTGGGGTGAGCAGCTAGCTGGCTGCTCTGCAACGCATCCTCAGAAAGATTCTGAGGACGTGTCGCAGAGTAGCCTTACCCCAACTAGGGTAAGGCTGCCCAAGCCATGACTGCCTGTGTGCCTGGACCCTTTCTGCCCTACCGTACGGCGAGCTCCATGATGGGGCTTTGAGTGACGAGCGCCATTATCCATGGTGCACAGCCACATCACAACCAGGGGTGGGATTAAAGTTGGGCCAGGGAAGGAGGCAGGGCTGGGCAGCCGCTCATGTGGCCAGCACCTCGGCCCACACCGGCCGTGGCAGCGGATCCGACAGTGACAGGGCTGCCTGGCTTCCCTGTGACCATCTGCCCAGCTCCCTGTGCTTACCCCACAGTATGGTGGCCACGCTTGCACACCATGGGGTAGCATGACGATTGGGCCTTGCAGTTCATCTGCATCCTCAGAACTTGAAGATCTGATTGCGCCTATGATTGTGCAATCCTATAGGTGCAGCTTGCCTTTGGTTTTCAGATTTCATTTGCTGACGTTACAGAGCTGAGGTGTTTCTACATGATATATCAGCTATGAATTGAATATAGACTCCAGAAATAAACTGAAGCAGAAGACCTAGGTGTGGGACCGGGTCCATAATCAGTGTTATATGTGGACCCCAGCTACAGTGCTGCAAGGGAGGGGTTGGATAGGGAACAGGCTTGATGTGGTGCATTGAAGTGCAGCAGGCCGGGGTGTCACAGTCTGTCAGCAGACCAGAAACTGAACCTGGGGCTGCTGTCAGCAGAGCTCATTTTGCAGCACAGGTGTTGCTCTCTATGCCCTTGTTATTAGTGTGGGTAACATGTAGAAACACCCTGTGACTACTGTATTGTTTTCTTGGAATTTAAAGGAGTTGTTTCTCATCTTGCACTGAAGCTGTGGATACAAGGAGGAGGACAGATTTATAAAAAAGTGTACTCCAAAATGTGGGAGAATTTGCTTTTATAATCGATTTCTAATTCTCTTAACAAAATTGAATTATGTGACTGAAAGATACTACAAAATAACACTTACAATGTAAAATTGTAAGTAAGATGGTGGACAGTGTTGTTAGAGGTTTCATATGAAGGGAATTTCAAAAATCTGATTTCTCCAGTAACTGAGAGCTCATCACTATGGCTCCCCTCTGCTGGCACAGGCTGCATTCACTTTAATGGGGCTTGGACCAGCAGAACTCTTTTATGACCAGGCTGTATGAGGAAACGTTTTGAAGAAGTGTCGTGCTAAGATGCTTAGTAGGAACTTTCAGTGGTAAGTTGCCTTCTAAAGCAAAGAGAGATCGATCCCATGCCGGCTCATAGTAAGTCTCAGACAGAATTCTGCAGAAACTCCAATCAATTTAGACTGTTGCTTTACTTTCATAAATAATTTAATTTATCTTATTCTGGGGCACTGTGTTCCTCTTTTATAGGAATGCCATCGACGACTGAATTACCTTTTAGATGTTTTTCTGTTTGCTCCTGAGGATCTGTCACTGAATGCAACTGTCCTTCTGTGGCCTCAGAAGATTAATCCCATCTTTGATGAAAATGATGAAGTAAACATATATATCTTTTGTACATCATATACGCAACATAATCCTCAAGCCATTTGGTACCAGTGCTAGCTTTGCACTGCCCAATTCTCACTCACTTGATTGGCACAAAGGGAACCAAACAGATTCAAGATCTTGCCCAAATTTGTCAGACCTACTATAGCATTTGAACAATTAATTTTCCTTACTGCCAGATACTGAGCCTTTCTGTTGTCCAACCTGACTATGTGTAACTACATTTATTACAAGGTTCTTAAAATATCCTAGTGTTTAATTGATACAAATACCTAGGTAGATAAAATAAGTTAAGAGAATTACATAGAAGTTTACTAGTTTCTTTTGAAGAAACCTTTATATATGGTTTCAAGTGCAAGGTTTGGAAAAATTCACAATGACATGTTAGAAAGGAAATGTGTCTCCACTTGTATCTATCAATCAATCAATCAATCAATCATTTTGCTGATTGTTTTCATCATTATTGATAAGCCGCGAAATGCATAACTAGGCTAATGAAAAGGTTCCCAGGTGAATAGAATTGTTAGAATTTTTATAAGTTGCCTTTACACTTAATCTTTAAATAGTCCTGAATTTTAATCAATAAATTAGGTAATCATTACCGATTTTGAATTTTTATAGGAAACCACTTAACTAGTAGAGATTATAATAATTACCTAGCTACTACCACTAGTCTACAAATATCAGCCACAATCCTAAAACCACTTATTCAAAGCACCCCCATTGTTTTAAATGGAAGTACTCAGGAATAAGAGGTTTTAGGGTAGCAATTATAGAAAATTAAAATTGTCATTTGATCTTAAAACCTTTAGCAGTTCTGATATCTTGTCTCTAACTGGTCAATATCTAATTATTCAAAGGAAGATCGAAATCCACTTTATTGCATTCAACTAAATGTGTAATATTCTACATGCTGAGAAAAATTCCTTCTAGACCCCAGTGTCTGATTCATAATAGCTGATAACTCTTATTTTAATGGGCATAATTGACCACAAATGTAATTGGGTGCAAACCTCCTTTGTCCAGGTGTGCAAAAGCATTGCAGGTATTAATGCTGCATGTCAGAGTCTTGCATTAGACGTAAATGGGTACCAAATCCTCATTCAGAGTGAAAGGCATCATTGCCTATCACTAACTCTTGCTTGAGCATGCAAAGTCACCATCCAGATATCTGCACAGCCCCTCTACATGGGTTCTGACTACTCGTAAGTGTGCCCCCAGATAGAGGTGCATTCCACTCCCAATTTTACAGGATGCAACCCGCTGACTGGTCATGCTGCAAAACCTCTCGCAGCAAATGAGAATTTGGCACCCTCTTAAATCTGGAACTGAACTTTGGCATGTAACTTACACACGCGTGACAGCAGAGTGCCGCTGCCACAACACAATCCAGACCAGGAAGTCGCAGGCACCACGGTCAGGATTGGGTCCGGTTATCGAACAAACATGCTGGCAGGGAGCCACACAAATGTGTGGCCGGCTGACCCCACCCCCGTGCTGCACCCAGTGCCCTCCCCCTCCCATGACAGGCAACCTATGACAGCTGCCATGGCAGCTGGCCATGGTGGACCCGATCCAGAATAGGCCATGGCGGGCTATAACCAATGTTATAGCTCTCTGTAGCCCGCTCTGGCCCTATCGGGCAGACAGTAGTCAGGTCTGTGACCCTAGAGGTCTCCGGGATCACAGCCCGGGCTAGTTGCTACCATGCCTGGGAGAAGTCCCAGGTGAACATCTGGCAGGGCTCCAACAAACGTGATGGTGACCCACGGACCACCGTCACGTTTGTTAACACCCAATGAATGAGAATTGCGCCCACAGATGGACTCTCCAGGTACTAAAACCACTCTTATCACCGTGCTTTTATCTAGGCCTTTTTAGTATTCTTCAGTCACAAATTGGCTCCATACTATTTATATTTTTTTCTAGATTTCCTGCATATTAATCTTAACATGTGGTCTTTTGTTCTGTTACTAAATAAGAATTTAGACTTCCACTTACATGATAAAGTTCACTGATGAAAAACATGTCACATTGACACTTTTTATTGTTGTGTCCAGATGGAATTTTTCTAGGATGCACTCCTAAGAACACTTGTATTGTTCTTATTGTATTGAAAAAAGCAACAACACTTTTATTGTTCTTATTGAACTTGAAAGTTCCCTTTGCCCAGATGGAACTTTTGTAGGCTGCACTCCTAAAAACACTTGTATTGCCACAGTACTTGTAGAGTCACCTTTGACATTGGTGCCACGTGTGTTGATCACACAGGTGCCTACTGCAAGCTTTTTATCTTTTAAACATTTAAATTATCTGTTTTTGTAGCTGATTGAACGGTCTAAACTTAAAGGGGAAAATGAGTTACTGGCCAAACGTGAGAAACTCATGCTGGAAATAGAAAAGCAGACACGTCGTATGGAAGAGTTAACGGAATACTCAGAACTGGATCGCATGCAACAGGTTGGTGAAACATGGAGTGCAAAAGGGGCTTGACATACAACAAAAGATGTAACAAATACTGTTGATTAAAAACCCAACAAAGTGAAATGGTTAAGGCTTTTCCCTATGCTGTCATGCTGTTCAAGTTTATCAAACACATTGCTGCTAATCTTCGTAGTGGCACTTAACCCAAATATTTTGGTTTGAGTGGTATTTTACCATAATGACCAGTAGCCGCTCCTTAGTAGGGACTGATGAGACTCAACCCCACCATGAACTCTTGATCATATTGAGGAGCTGCCACTGATGTTGGGCATGCTGCTGTGAGGCTGACTTGCCACTTTTACAGTCCCAGCAGGCACTTACTCTCTGCACTGTGACATGGTGAGGTGTGGGGAGCCTTGGGGTTGAGAGACTCAGCTGCTCCGGCACAAAGCTCTTCTAGCCCCAGCAGTTGGTCAGCCCAGATGACTTGTGAAGGGAGCAGGCTGGAGCCTCAGTTTCAGGAGCACACTCTAAAAGTTACTTCAGTAACTGATTTATCATCCACCTGCTGCTTGATCATGTTCATCCCTTCTCCCTCTTCTCTCTCCACTGACTCCGTTCTTACTTTGCCTTCAATACAAGCTCCTTGTTTTTACTTTCAAGACTTTTCATGGCCTTGCTCCCCCCTATCTTTCTGCACTTATTTCCTGCTACATTCTTACCCAGGTACTTTGCTCATCCTCTACCACCAGCCTCCCCTGCCCCCAAATCTCCTGCTCCCTGAATTGTCTTCACCCCTTCTCCCATGCTGCCCCCTGTGCCTGGAACTCCCTCCCTGAGCATATTCATTCTGCTCCCAGTCCTACCCAACCTTCAAATCCTTCCTGAAAACCTACCTCTTCCATCAGGCTTTCCCTTCCCTAGCTCCTCATCCCCACAGACTGCTCCTTTATGTTTCCCTTACTGTCCTTTCCGTCAAGGTCTTCATCCCTCTAAACTAAGCATGTGCAGTACCTGCAATGTCTCAGCTGCACGAATGTATCCTTTACTGTCCCTATATTCCCCTCTCCTTTGCCTCCCTTCCATTGTCTCTCCTAGACTGTAACCCTGGGGCAGGGACCAGTTTCTAATTAATGATTGTTTGTGCCCGGGACATTGCTGGAACTATATAAATAGAAATAAATAAATAAAAACTTTTAGTAATGAAAGGAAAAAAGGGTGAGGTGTGCAGCAGGCACAGCCAGTAGAAAATAAATTCAAACTCTAAACCCCCAGCGTAACAGTGCTGGGCTGCGATGGGTGCGTCTTTGCACGATCCACACTTCAATGACCTAGCCCATGTGGGATCTTCTATCCCAAAGTGGCTTTATTTGTAAAGTGTCCGTAATCCTTCATGAAGCATACCATGCATTCACAACCCAGGACCTCTGAATTGCAAGACCTTCCAATCCAAGCCCCTCTGGCCAAGCGCAATCCCTCCTGAAGCCAGCCACAGTCTTCTCCTAGGCCCTGCTGGCCAGGCATAATTCCATCTGAAGCCAGACAGTGAGGCAGAGCCCTCACTCTTGCTCCTGCCTTTCCCTGCTGATTCCCCCAGACTGAGGGCTCAGCTGCACCTTTCAGGCCTTAGGACTGGCTAAGCCACACTCAGCCCAGCTGGAGTGGCCCCACGTAGCCACCTAGGCTCCCAGCTTCCAGGGACCTGCACCTGTGCTCTCTTAGGTGCTGTCTTCCTTTGGGCTGGCACCTATGTCAACTTAAGGTGCTATCCAACTATGTTATGTGCTCCTGCACCTTTCATGCTGGCGCTACCTTGTCCCTACTACATCCAGTGCACCTACTTCATAAATATTCCCCAAGGCTGCAGGAGAATTGTGGTTGGAGTCAATCAGACTCTTTCCGTCCCATCCCCTACTTGTCACACCTTCCAATGGGGCATGTGCCACAGTTTGGGAACTGCTAGAATTAGGCATATTTTTTCGCTGCATTAATTTAGTTTCCACATCAGTTTAAAATTGATCATTTTAGGAACCAGATTGTCTTTGCAAAAGAACATGAGACTTTCACCTCTGTTAACCTATAATTTTAAAGAGCCAGTAATGTATTATATTTTTAGTATTATTTATTATTTTCATTTCAGTATGTGACAGATATGAGAACATTGCAGAAACGCATACATGAAACGGATGAATCTGTTGCTTTCATTAATAAAGAAGAGAATCTCTTAAAGTGGGAACTGACAGAATATCCAGACCTGGAGAACTTAAAAGTTAATATTGAGCCCTACCAGAAACTTTTTGTTCTGATATTGAAGTGGCAGCGAACAGAAAAACGGTAATTATATATATGTCACTCTGACAGTGAAATGAGAGAGAGGCGAAAGTAATCAGGCTGTTTTTGTTTGTCACACCAAGATGCTTTAATTGTTTTTAATCTGAATTCCTCTCTAAATGTTGCCATCTGTTCGTATGAGTGTTGAGCCTTTATCTACCCGGTTTATATTGTTTATATTTTGGGCTTTATTTTGTGATGTAATAAGCAAAATTGCAATTCTTTATTTGCGTAACTCACATACTGAGTGCTAGCATGCAGAAGAATTCTACCACAGGAATTTTTCAAAAACTCTGTAGGTGAAATGAACTTGGAGGAAAGATTTGAAGGAGAAGAAGGAGGTAATTTTACACATGCAGAGGGAGAAGATTTTTCAGTTATCAGTAGAGCTGCCTGTATTTATACAATACAATACATTTACATGTCACTCTGCCCTCCCACAATACTCAAAGGATCATGTTGCTCTCTAGGGGCTGCTCTAGAATGTGTAGGCCTGATTTTCATGCAATTTGCCGTGTATATACACACCCATTCTAAAAGCCCCTTTATGATTTTGGAATAATGTAAAGAGGCATTCATGTAAATAAAAATGAGTCTTTATATGATTATATCACCTTCTAGAGACTGCAGCTTGTGGAAGCTCTAAATCCTAATGCTTGCTAAAATAAGTGTAAATGCTCTGTGAGTTACTGTTAGTTTTTGTTATGTTGTAGTCCTTTATAGAGTTAGAAGACATGAGCTGCGCCCCCATTAAAAGCTGGCTTTCACTTTAATTGTTGTTTTTTTACTTCTGCTTACAATACAATGTATTTAAAATGTAAGATGTGTTTAGATATGTACGGATACATTTGCGATTCTGATTTTTGTATAAAACACATTCTTATTTCCTCCCCCTCTAGGTGGATGGATGGTGCTTTCTTGGACCTTAATGGGGAAAGCATGGAGACTGAGGTAGATGAATTTTTTCGAGAATCTTACAAGATGTTCAAGTTCTTTCAACAAAAGCAGAAGAAAGCAGAGCTAGAAAAGAAAAAAATGATGCGCCGAACAATAATAGATGATAAGGTGGAAGAAGAAAAAAAGGAGAATCCAACCATTACAATGTGTGGTACAGTAATGCAGCAGGTCAAAGACTTTAAGGTAAAAGAGCATTTAGAATAATTCTTTGCACTTTATTTGTATGTAATTATTTCTTTAAGGAGGTATGATTCTTGTCATGGAAAATTCTGCATTCAGAGGGTGTTTTCAGACGTGACAGTAGCATGGTTTAACCCACTTTAGCACAGTTTAACCTGGTTGCCACTGCCACGTCGAAAGGCTCCTACCAGATGTTTCCCTGGGCTGGGTCCTGACTGGGGTGGGGTGGGGGCTAGCTCAGGCTGTGACTTGGGGAAATTCCCGAGTCACAGCCCAGGCCTGCTGCCACCGCCTTTGGAATCTGGCCGCCGGACCTGGGGTAAAGTGGGCTTTCACATCTGAAAACACCTTTTTGGAGTCCCAGCAGTTGAGCCTGAAACTACACATCACAGTTTTCGACAATTTTGTTGGAAACTGCGCATTTGTTACTTTTTTTTTCAGCAAGGCATCCCCAGTCAAGTCCGATACTTATTTGTCGAAAATGTCTGGGGGATAGGTAGGATGGGTAGGAATTTTAAATTGTTTTAAATTGTTTACCATGGTTTGATATTGTTTGTTATGACGTGTAGGTTTTGTTTTATATTTGTATTTATAAAAGCCTTTCAGGCTATACAATAAACTTATTTATATATATGACGACAAATAACAAAAAAACAGGAGGGTAAAGTACCACAAAAGTTCCACAAATTACCAAAAAGCAGGGGGTAAACTTTTCCCCACACATGCCCAGCCCCCAGCTTGCACACATGGCCTCTGTGTCCTGACGATTCACCTCTGACCCTGAGATGTTCAGATGGAGTCAGACCCTGTGCTGCTACAGCGGCCTCCTGTCAGTAATTGTGGGAGTGGGGAGTGGGTGGGGATGCTGTGGCCAGGTGGGGAGCAGGCAAGGGACGATGAAGTGGGCAACATGAGTTCTGCTGTGGGGTGCCACCATAGGCAGTGGGGCATGGGCTTGAAGTGGGCTGCCGGAAAGCTGGGGAAACTGTTGCAAGAGCCAGAAAGTGTCGTAAATTGTTAGAAACCGGAAATAGTCAGAAACTGCCGCAAAATGCCGGAAAGTGTCGTAAACTGCTGGAAAATGTCATCTGATCAGCAGCAAGAATGCTGAAACGTCAACAGCAAGTAGCAAAGCAGCAAACAATGCTGCTGCTTTGGCCCTACCAGTAGTTCCAAGCACCATGGCAGCTGTCATTCACTGCCATGGTTGCCCGCCAGTCTGAGGGGGTGGACCGCTCTGCGCAGCATGGAGCCGGGCAGACGCACGTTCATGCATCTCCTCTCCCCCCTCCCTGCTTGGGCTGCCATCATTATTATTATTATTATTATTAAACATTTATAAAGCGCCAGTAGTAACCTGGCGCTGTACAGAACATACAATCAGATGNGGAATGGTGGTGGGCACCCTCATGTCTGAAGAACACCCAAAAAGTAGATGAGAGGATAAAATTTTGAGGAATGTCTATTGGAGAAAAGGTGAAAATAAAATGTAAAGGCAACTAAGATATGCTCTTTTAGATTTAAGAAATGAACTGAAATTTAAAAAATAATTAATTACATAACTAATAATTAAGTTCTCAGATAATTATTAGAACACTTGTGCATTAATAATAATTTTATTTATAAAGCACCCCCTTACCAGCACACTGAATAATGCACATGGACTGCCGTCAGGCAGGAGGGGGCGGTATAAAAATAATATTATAAATATATAAAAATAAATAACCACAAAAATTACAAATGTATAAAGACAATTTAAATACACTACTAAAACCATACCATTTAGTAAAACGGGAAAAACAAGAGGAAAAAACAGCAGTGCAATTCTTAAAAGCACCTCTCAAATTAAAATGTCTTGAGGTGCCCCTTAAAATTTAGAAAGGAAAGACAGAGATGGATGTCAGGAGGGAGCAAATTTCACACCATGAAACCCACCACAGCAAATGCCTCGTTGCCTGCTGATTTAAGGCATATTGGTTGGTGAAATTCACAAATGGCAGGTGGTGTTTGAACACAGATACCCATCCAGACATAGCTCAAGAAGTAGGTCTTGAAGGTTATTGGGCCTAAACTGCTAAGGGCTTTATAAACGTGAAGCACAATCTTAAACTCAGTCCGCCTTTTTTTTAGTAGTAGAGAAAGTGTGGTTGCTGTGTTGGTCCCAAATATAGGCAGTAGAGAAAAAATAGTGTGAGGTCTGAAAGCTTGTGGAGATCTCTTTTATTGGACAGTGGAGATCTCTTTTTTTGGACAGTGGAGATCTCTTTTATTGGACAAACTCAAGTTGGCGGAGGTGCGCAGGCTTTCAGACCTCACAGGGTCCTTTGTCAGGCAGGTCAGGAGTTGGACCCTGTGAGGTCTGAAAGCTTGCGCACCTCCACCAACATGAGTTGGTCTGGTAAAAGATAACTCCACACTATTTTGTCTCTACCGCCTCTTTATTGGTAGCCAATGCAAAGAACACAAAGTGGGTGTAATATGATCATGGCTGCCCAAACCAGTAAGCAATCATGCTACCGCAATCTGCACTACCTCCAAGCGACAGAGTTGTGCAGCCTAGTGAGAAAGGAATTACAATAGTTGAGCCGCGTGGCCACCAGGTGTATGGGTAACTGTGACGAGGTCAGAAATTGCATGGCTGGAAAAAACATTCTTGTACCACACTTGATCCATGGAAAGGTAGTGGTCAGAAATGATGCCCAAGTTACAAACTTTGCCTACTACCTCCCATTGGTCCTCACAGGGCTGGCCCCAGGATTTGCAGGACCATGCGGGGCCATGTGCGAAGTCTTAGTGCGGGGCCTAATTTTCATAATTTAAATAATTTGCATTCGACTGTCACCCCCAGACACAGGGACCAGGCTGGTGTGGGACCATGTGTGATGACCGCACATGTTGCACATGCCTAGGACTCTCCCCAATAAGTGTGGAAACAATGGAGGAGAGGGCATCCCTATTGTGATCTCTTCTGCCCAACAGCCTAACCTCTGTCTTCCCAGGACTGACGGTATAGTTGATGCATTCAGCTGGTAAAATCATTCAAGCATTGCTCTAGAGTGAGCAAGAGTTATACAACTGTATATAAGCTGCTACTGAGGATAGTCACGTCCATGGTTAGAAATGATATAACCCAGCAGCTTCGCAAAATGTAGTTGAAAATCAGTAAATATTTTACTAATCTGTCAATTCATAGTTCTGCATTTCTCTTGCAACAAGTAATAAATACTGTTAACAACACAGCTGAAGTGCGCAATGGGTGGAGTCATGCGGATCAGGTATTAATGAAGCCATACGTGACATCAGCCTTCACAGAAGAAAACCTAAACTCTGAACTAGAAGCCTCCTGGCACTTCTTTAGCTGTTTGCAGGAGGGGCGGGGTATAAATATATATTAAATAAATAAATAAATAAAATATTGAATATAAAATATAAAATATTCTTTAGAAGTGCATGTACAACAGTAAAATTAATAGTAAAATTAATCAAACACCAGCAAGAAAGGAAAGGAAAAGAAATGAACACTCAGCTTGTTTGCCAAGAGTACTGTGGAACACTTCCTAATTTTTCTAATGTGCATTGTTCAGATATTTTACTTTGTATGTACAAATCACTCCTCAGCAGCAGATGAGCAACATATGGTGTTTTTAGGCATGACAGGTCCCACCACAGAGTGCTCTGGGCCGTGGCAGGAGCCATCACTCTGACCAGGACTTGGCCCAGCCACCGAACAAATGTTACAGTGGCTGGGGCGGAGTCGCACAGACATACATCTGTACAGCCCTGCCCCCATGCTGCGCAAATCGACCTACTCACCCCAGCTGACAGGCAGCTAATGACGGCCACCATGGTCCCCGGTCCCCCATCACCACCCCAGACATGAAAGCCCGGTTTACTTTAGATCCAGCAGCTGGATCCTGACCGTGGGGAGGGGGCTCTAGTCCAAGCTGTGATTCAGGGATTTCCCCAAGTCACAGCCTGGACTAGCCCTGGACTGGTTGAGAGCCAGACTGGGCAAATATCTGGCTCAGGGCTGGTCCTGCCACGGGGCGGCTTGGGGCAGCCACCCCGGGCCCCGCTCCTGTGGGGCCCCACATTCAGGGTCCCCAGCTCCCGTCCTGACAGTGGCTGGAAGTTGGGGCCCCCGAGCGCAGGGCCCCCGGCCAACTCTGCTGACAGGCAGCGGAGGGGGCCAGCAGGAGTGAGGGAGAGGCAAAGGCCCCGCCTCTCCCACACTCTGTGTCCCCCCCTCCCCCCGCTGTCTATCACAGTCTCGGCCAGGGGAAATGAAGGAGAGAGAGGCAGAGACCCTGCCTCTCCCTCATTTCCCCTGGCCAAGAGACTGACAGGCAGGTAGGTCACCCACGGAGTGAGGGAGAGGTGGGGCCTACCTCTTCCTCACGCTGCTGGCTCCCTCCTCTGCCTGGCTCTTTCGGCCAGGGGAAATGAGAGAGAGGCGGGGCCTCTGCCTCTCTTCCTCATTTCCCTTGGCCGAGACTGTGACAGGCAGCAGGAGGTGGGGGGGGGAGCAGAACTTCCAGTGGCGGCGGGCAGCGCAGTGGCAGATTTATTCTTCTGCCGTGGTGCCCACCCTGGCTGAAGCTCCTAGCCCAGCGCAGGGCCCAGGCTGGAGGTGGTGGTGGCGGCAGCGGCAACAGTGGATAAGGTAAGTGATCTGAATGGCCACTCAGGCTTGGGGATGGGCGGAGAGGAGTGCCCCTCTGCCCATCCCCGAGCCCAGGCCCAGGTAGTGCAACACTCCCGGGCTGGGGAGTGCCCCCTGAGCGGAGAGTACCCCTAGGCCCTGTGGAATGGATTTGTGAAAAATGAGAGTGTGTTATACAAGTGCTTTTGGCAAGCAAGATGTGTGGTCATTTCTTGTTCTGTTGACTTTTGATGAAAGCAACTTAGTGAATATGTTAAAACTTCAATATGTATATTCTTGAATATGTATATTCAATGCAGTTTTCTATGAGTTCTATGCACACTGGTAAAATTCTGTTTTGTAAAAAATTTTCTCAACTAGGAAAATATCCCCACAGTGAGCATCCTCTGTAACCCAGGCATAAGGACTCGCCACTGGAAGCAGATGTCAACTATAGTTGGATATGATTTAACTCCAGACTCTGGAACTACCCTTAGAAAAGTTTTAAAGCAGAATCTGTCTCCTTTCCTGGAGCAGTTTGAGAGCATAAGCATGGGGGCAAGCAAGGTAAGGGCTGAGATGTTTTAATAAGCCTCTTACAAAACAAATGTAAACTAAAGTGTTTGTGTGCAGGATTTGATTTTTTTTATTATTACTTTTTCCCGTTTTGTTGTTTACATGTGTTTTTCTGTCTGGTGAGAGCAAATTACTGACAGTGTGGGCCATTGGACGAAGTATTGGCCTTAACTGTGAATCTGTTTGTTTTTAGTGCAGAGGTTTTCCAGACTGTGGATCACAAACTCAGGTGGGCTCATGCCATCTGCAGATGGGGTTGTGATCTTAATTGATATTTGATAGACTTTGCATCCCTTTATTGCTCTCTCAGGTGTCAGGATAAGGATTAAGTCTCAAAATGGGGTCATGCAGGCAAAACGTTTGGGAACTTTTTAACTGGCTTGTGGTTTAGACCAGGAATGTTATCTGTGAGGATTAAAAATTGTGTTAAATTGTTCTATGTAAAGCGCTCCAAGTACCATGACGGGTGTGTGTGTGCTATATAAAAATAAATAATAATAATAATAATTATTATTGTTAGTAGTATTAATTTGTTTTGTTTTGCTTTGACCCAACAAGTGAAATATTAAGAATAAAAGAAAACAATGTATTACTGTTAGAAAAAGAAAATGATAATCCACCTAAAATTTATCAAGAATATAAAACCATATTGCAGAGACAATGGTGCAGTTACTATAAAATGTAATATTTTATAGGAGTTTTCATTAGAGAAAGCAATGAATACTATGATGGAAACCTGGGATGCGATTTCCTTCAATATGAGCTTGTATCGTGAGACTGGAGTCAGCATTCTGTCTGCAGTAGATGAGATTCAGACTATTCTAGATGATCAGATTGTAAAAACTCAAACCATGAGGGGATCTCCATTCATTAAACCATTTGAAAAGGAAATCAAGGTATGCAACATATTCATTAATTTCAACAAGCACCTCTTTTATTCAAGCTGTAATCATACTTTTAGCCTACTTTTTAATTGTGACATTATTGTTAGAAAAATTATATATTCTTGGGGTTTTTAAATAGCATAGTTTACAAGCTTTCAGTTGGATTTTTTTAAAATGTTGAGAATTTCCTTAGTCTTCCAAGCATGATTTTGTTCTCCTCTTGTGCCTAATTCAACTAAAGCAGAAAAAACATCCAGAATTTCCTCACTGATTTATTCTGGGGTTAGCATTTTATAGGAACTTTCTAATCCATCTCCTGATGGACTATAATGTCTTCATTAAGTTTAATAAAAGCATTCACTAATCTTTATGGCCCACATTTTGACTGTAGGGCACATCCTTTGCACAGGGGCGGCTGGTGGGTTTTCATGTTGGAGGGGCACTGGGGTAGTAAGGCCTAGGGGAGGAGCCAGGGATATGGTAGGCGGAGCCAGGGATACGGTAGGCAGAGCCAGGGCATAACCCAGCCAGAAGCAAGGAGTTCCCAGGGTTAACAATGGATGGACATTACATTACTTAATCCAGCAATTTCAATTAAGCAGGTTATATTCATCTCCTCTGCTAGGTTTAAAAACAGGCAGATCACCAGACTAACAGTTACATCTCACGATTTCAAAACCTCAATTTTATCACAAACATCACATTTCTAGGATTTTAAACACCCATAAGATCACCAGACTAACGGTTACATCTGACGATTTCAAAACCTCAATTGAAACACAGGGTATTAAATACTAATTCCCCCTCACCCTCTGCTGCGTGTCTTTGGGGGGGAGGCGGGGGGAGTAGTATTTAACACTCCACATCATCAAGTGAACAAAACCCATATAAAAACCAGAAAACTGCACATAAACAAACCAAACCATTCCTACAAGCCCCCAAAGGCATTCCTGGCAGCCAAACACCTGTGCAAGCACATAGGCCTTTAAAAAAAAAAAATTGGCCAGTTTTAGGGATGCATTCCCACCAAATCAGACACATCCAGACCAGCATCCCTAGTAGCTTCACCAACAAACTGCCTGTTCAAGAACACAGACCCCTTTTTAAAAA
>QEPC01011258.1:4509994-4552838 GCA_003113815.1 Sphenodon punctatus | reverse complement strand
GCTCAGCTGCCCGGCGCGGGTTCAGTCCAAGTTTGTCCCTTCTGGGACTCCAGACCCTGGAGTCCCAGAAGGAGTTCAGACAGAGGCTAGTGCTCCGCTCAGTGACTGAGCACTCTCTGCCTCTGTCTCTGCCGGCAGCTGAAATTGACATCGGAGCGCCGCGCTGCTCTGACTGCAAGCCAAGCTGCAGCAGTCAGAGCAGCGCGGCGCTCTGATGTCAATTTCAGCCACCCACAGACTCAGAGACAGAGCACTCAGTCAGTGAGCGTTACTGTCAGTGGCACCGGGGACGGGGGGAGAGCAGGGACAGGGCACTGCACAGGCCCCCTCATGCTAGGGCCGCTGCTGCCTTTGCAGCTGGGCTATAAACTAGGGAGTTTCTTGTGGGCGGACAGGAGGAAGAATTATTTTCTACAGGATACATCAGTGGAATCACTTTACAGTTGCTATCTCAGCCTTAGGACTGTGGAACTGTTCTGCAACTATTATTCTAGACTTGGGGATGGGATAGTCTCACAGCTGGGCCACCCAACCCTATATGGGGATGAAGATTTTGTGGATCTGCTCTTATTAACCCCATCCTAGTCTAAATCTTACTTAGGCATGCAAGAAATTCACACATTGGTAGACTTAGTGGTGCGCAGGTGATGTTCACTCCTCGCAGACAGACTTCACATCCTGTCCTCTCTTAGGCTATTGCACTACTCTAGTTCTGTTGCAAGTGGGGCTCTCCTTAGGTGTGGAGGAATGCAGAAAATTTGTCCCTAACAGCAGACTCAATGTTTTCTCAACATAAAACTATTAGAAGAGAGTACTAAGTTGAACAGAAAGTTATATCAAAGGAATATTAAAACATCTGCATTTTGGGAAACTAGTCTCCTGGTAGAATGGGCTTTTCAAGCTGCTCAGCAGTGCCGAAATAAAGAAAGACCTTAATCTTCCTTCTCTTTGTATTAAGTCTACTTGGGACAAAGAGAGCGTTACGTTGTTTGTAAGATTTGATTTTGTTGCTTTTGATTGTATCTTTGACCTTATGAAGTACAGGTATATCCTAGTATCAATTGTAATATGTTTGTTAAGGATTGGGAAGATCGTCTGATTCGAATTCAGGAGACTATTGATGAATGGTTGAAAGTGCAAGCTCAATGGCTGTATTTAGAGCCCATCTTTTCTTCGGAGGACATTATGCAACAGATGCCAGAAGAAGGACGTCAGTTTCAGACTGTAGACAGATATTGGAGAGACATTATGAAATACTGTGCCAAAGACCCTAAGGTAATAAATGCTCTGCTGTGGAAATAATTGGGACGGAAAAGGGGAAATGTTTTCTTATCATTTAATTTTTATCAGTAATATTGTAATCAAAGTAGACTGTGAGCTGTGATGACCACTTGCTTCCAAGGATAAAAGCATGTGGTGTATACTACTTACCCTTTTATAAACTTAATTGTACACACTACCTTTTATGTGGCTTACTGTATGAAGCAGTACGTGTGCAGCAGCATTCAAAAGGGCAAACAGAATATTCGGAAAGGGATAGAGAATAAAATAAAAAATATTGCAGTGCCACTATATAAAGCTGTGGCATGACTACACCTTGAATAGTGAGTGTCTTTAGATACAACGGCAATCGGGTGCTTAAGACGTTTGTCATGTGGCTGTGCATGTTGTCTAAGCACCATCATTATTTTTGACCACTGGTTTGCCCCCCGGTTAGCCTCCCATTAACTCCTCATTGTTTGCATGGATATATCAGGCGTGGGAGTTGAGTGTTTTCCCTGTTTCTGTGGCTAACATGTCTGAAGAAATCAGATGGTGTGTTCACAGCCATTTCTGATCTGTCTGCCCCAAATCCTCCACTCTGCATCCCCGGAGCAAGCTTGTTCATTGCTGCACACCGTCCATGTGCTCTCCCAGAGAAGCCAGGTGGGTAAGCAGTGAAGAATCAAATGTTTTGCTGCAGTGCAGAGTACAGGATCAGGCAGACCTTACCGCTCTCTCACATGGACTACATATCCCATAATTCCATGGGAGTACTTCTGCCAGGAGAACTTCTGGCGTGAGCGGCAGGCAGGAACCCAATTAATTAACCCCTGGATGTGGAAAACAGAAATTGGGGATAATCAGGGGCAAATGTGGGTCAGAGAACAGTGTCAACACACATTCCACCACCTCTTGCCATTGTGTCTAAAGGCACCCATTGTGTGCATTTCTGGTCGCCCCATCTCAGAAAAGTTATAGTAGAACTGGAAAACGTGCAGCGAAAGGCAACAAAAAGTGATCAAGGGTATGGAATGGCTTCCATACCAGCAAAGGCTAGGGTATAGGGTAGGGCTCTTCAGCTTGCAGAAGGGACGGCTGAGAGGGGATCTGATAGAAGTTCATAAATTCAAGAGTGGTGTGAAATAAATAAATATTGAACTGTTTATTTACCCTCTCAAATAATACTAGAACTAGAGGATACCCCGTGAAACTAACTGGTTACAGGTTTAAATCAAATAAAAGAAAGTACTTTTCCACTCAATGTACAATTAATTTGCATAACTTGTTACCAGAGGATATTGTGATGACCAGTAGCATAGCTGGGTTTAAACAAGGAGTTGGATAAGTTCTTGGAGGATAGGTCCATAACTGGCTAATAGTCAAATAGGTTGGGAATGCAATCTTTGACTGTCAGAAGTGAACAACAAGGAATGACCTACTAGCTACTTTATGAAGAGACCAAGAGTACCCACTGTTGAAGATTGGATACTGGGCTCGATGGGTCATTGGTCTGACCCAGTATGGCACTTTTTACATTCTTATGTATGCATGCTAATCATATATTTACTTGCATAGGTTCTTGCTGCCACTTCATTGACAGGTTTATTGGAAAAGCTTCAGAATTGTAATGAACTTCTGGACAAAATCATGAAAGGGCTTAATGCTTATCTTGAGAAGAAACGACTCTTCTTTCCTCGGTATGCTGTATACTGACCATATTTTTAAAAGCTGACCATTTGTTTTATGCCACATTAGTAGGGTTGACACAGAGAGTAATGTAGTGCTTTTGTTATTTCTGTGAATATTTTTTCTAGTTTTTTCTTCTTGTCCAATGATGAAATGTTGGAAATCCTGTCAGAGACAAAAGATCCTCTCCGAGTTCAGCCTCACTTGAAAAAGTGTTTTGAGGGCATTGCAAAGCTGGAATTCCTTCCTAATCTTGATATTAAATCAATGTATAGCACTGAAGGTGAAAGAGTGGAACTAATATCAATCATTTCAACTTCTGAATCCCGAGGTGCTGTGGAGAAGTGGTTGATCCAAGTGGAAGATATTATGCTGAGGAGTCTGCACAACGTTATTGCTGCTTCAAGACTGGTATGTTTCTTATCAAGCCCACATCTTGCCTGACTTTATACGTATAAATTACTCATTTCATATTAGGGATCTTACCTGCAGTTTTAGCTGAACAACTTTCTAGAGATGGAGATTAAGAAGTTCAGATGATATTTTTTTTTGGACCAACTTTGTTGAAGAGAGTACGTATACTCTTTCCAACATAAGTTGATCCAATAACTACTTTCACCTGATCTCTTAACATTTGGGACTTACATTACAACCATCTTTCTAAAGGCATTTCTAGAACACTTCTATGCATTCACTCACACACATTATGCACACTCCACACACTCACTCAGACACAGCACACACGTTCCACACGCTCACACACAGTACACATCCTCTACAAACTCAGTCACACACAGCACATTGCTATTGTGTGTTTTTAGATGGACCCAGGGGGGCCACCCCCAGGTATGCTCTGGGGGGCAACCCCTGGGTCTGCTACGGCTGTGGTGGGTTTAAATGGAGGCGGCTGCCATGGACCGTAGTCTTCCTATGTGGCACCATCCTCCCCCCGCACCTTAGAGCTGTGGGTGGATATAGTCAGCTGTTCTAGACTGCCACCTGCAGCTCTATGGCTGTTGCAGGGGCAATCCCCAGCCTGAAGTGGAGCTACAGTGACCTGTCTGCAAATAGACAGACTGCTGCTCTGTCCCCAACTGGTGCTCTGGGTTTAGGTGGCCCACTCTGCTTGCAGTTCTCCGGGATGTTCCGGAGCACTGCAAGTAAAGCTGGCCCCGCTCTGCTCCACCTCATTCCATGGTGGCCTGCCTTTACACATATGGGCTACCTGGGGGTGGACCAGAGCAGGACCAGAGCAGGTGTCCATCTAAAAATACCCGTTGATTGCTTCTGATTCATGGATGACAGTGGACTGGCTTGGGCATGTATGATGGGACCTGGCTTGTGCTATCCTGAAAGGTCCCTTTTATAGAGCTATACAAAAGCTGCGGGAACAGGAGAAGCACACTCGAAGGGTGCAGAAGGGTAGGAGGCAAAAACTAGTACTTTGATCCAGAAGCCAGCAGCTGGCCAGGCAGCAACTTTATTTTGAAAGCACTCTGCTGGCACAGGCCTGATTTGAAGCGATTATGGCTTGCGCTGATGGTGAAGGAGTATTTGAAAAAAGCAGGGTGGTCTTCCTCACAAGCCAGATGTGGGAAAACTGGCTTGTTTGGGGGGCTGTCCCATGACAGGTGAGATGGTGAGCAGCCTATTTATGCACTTAGACTCCTTTAAACCACATTCTGAAAATTATCATGGACGCTTAAGAAAATTTTGTGACTCTTAAAAAGGAAAGCCTGAGGAGTAGTTTTAGAATGTATTTTGTATTTTATTTTGAAAATATAAAAATACCATTGCCAGCATTCTGAAGACTATTAGTTGTATCATACTGAAATGATATCATAGCTTAGAAACGGTATTCGACAGCACGTATTGCATTGTCAACGTTGACACTGATATGTAATGTATAAATCCTCAGGCATATCCAGAAACAGACAGAAAAGTCTGGGTGCGAGAGTGGCCTGGACAGGTTGTGCTGTGCGTGTCACAAATGTTCTGGACAAGCGAGGTACATGAGGCCATAGTCAGTGGCCCAGAGGTATTATGAAGCACTGTTACTTGTATTTTCTTATTTTGAAATTTCTCATTTAAGTTGTTGTATTTTGCTTGAATTGAACTAAACTATTCACGTCCCATTCCTTCCCAACTTTCTTCTCAAAATAAATTGAATTTTTAAAAAAATTGAAACTGCTTCTAAAACATAGAAGTGTTTATATATTTTGGATGTTTGGAAGATAGGCAATTACCAACCAGCAAAGCACGTATAGGAATGAGTTTTTTGGTATCCCCGTGATTTTTCTGGTAATAGATCTACAACATGAGATGCAAGACATACCTATTGGCCAAATGCAACATTTTCCATGCGCCTCAAATTCCCAAGGCGGAAATGGTGGACTGGGTTCTGAAAGAATTTCTGGAAAATGTAGCCGTAAGCATGTATTTCCTGCTGCTTTAATCTCTGATCCTGCAAAGACTAGGAGTAGGAGTAGAGGTAGGCTGTTGAGTAAGTATTTGCAGGACCATAATCTTAAAGTGGTGTATTGCAGAAACCTAAAATTTAGCTCATAGTACAGGAAAGGTACAAAAAAAGGCACTGATCATGGGCAAAATTGCCACAGAAGTGTTTGAAAGTGTTATCTACTCAGAAATGATAGCTGATTAGCATATCCAAAACCAAGTATGGGAACACCCTCAAATTTGCATTTCAAAATGGTGACTGTATGCTAATTTTAATTTAAGTCTAGTTTCTCATTAAAGGTGAAAATCTGATGAAAAGGTTTTGCCTGGAAGAAGTTTTATTATTTAAATAATTTAGTTTTATTATTAGTTTATTATTAGTTATAATGTTCATTATGTATAATAAATGCAATATGTTTATGTATGTTATATGTACAAATGAATATGTAAATAAAAAATACATATGTACATATGTAAAAATGAAACACACATATGCACATATGTATTTTGTATTTACATATTCATTTGTACATATAATATACATAAATATGATATTGCATTTATTATACATAATGAACTTATTATAACTAATAATAAACTAATGATAAAACTAAATGATTTAAATAGTAAAACTTCTTCCAGACAAAACCTTTTCATCACAATCACTGTCTTCATGTTCCACTGTCAAACCATTATCATATCCACTGACTCAGCAGTTACTACAAGCAGTTGAATAAGACAATCCATTTTGTTTGCATCCACAGTGCAATGTTGAACACCCTGTTATGCAGTTACACCTAATCATTTTCAGAAGTGATTCAGGAGCTGGAGCCATATCAGACATTTTTGGCCAGTACATTTTTGGTTGGTATCTTTCAGATACCAACCCCAATTTTGGTATCTTACCCCAAGTTGGTATCTTTCAGTTTCAGATTGTGTCTTATTATTGGAACAGAATACAGCTGATAACTCACTAAGTTTCCTGTTGAGTAATTTCTGGAAAACTGTAGGTTTTCCAATGCCAAAAAATTGTGAGGTGGTGTCTGAGCCTGTGAAGGCGTGCAGAAACAGTAGATAGTTTAATGTATCATCACCGAGTTGCTGTTGAATGCTATAAATGTCAAACGTTGAAGAAACACATGGCTTTCCTTTAATGTCACTGTGATAGTACAGCTTGAAATCACTTTGACGGCTGTAATACAAAAGAATTAGCAGGTTCATATCCTCTCCAATGAGAGTAGATGTACATGTTTTGTATGATGAAACTGCATCTCCATGAACATGTTGGACAATGCACCCCTTCGCTCCTGTGCTATGAACGGAATCATCTGTTACTTATTCATGTCATTTGACAGGAAGTATTCTCTAGGAGTCCTGGCCAGTCACTCTGCATTAGTCACTACTCATGGGGAAGGTCCGCATTGCGGCACGGAGCTTCTGTTTGGCTATATCAGCGTGGAGCTTCTGTTTGGCTATATCAGCGTGGGCCCGCCCCCAGCCTTCCAGTTAGTCTGCTGCCTTCGACCAGGAAGGAGCGCAGTGAGCTTTGCAGCCTTATCTTTGCGATCGCAATCCACCCAGTAACCGGGACCCAGGGAGCTCACAGCCCTTCGAGCGGACAGCAACAAGGAATCTACTGCCTCCGCAGACGCGGTCGGTGCCCTCACCCCTCCCAACCAGCTCAACTACACAGCTCCACAAGGGAACCAACAGGAGCGGGGGAAGCGGGGAAAACTCCACTGGGAGAAAGAATGGCACCGACCAGAGCCAGAGCAGCGTCACAAGACACGATAAGCCCCCACATCCAAGCTCAAGACTCTGACCGGGAGAAGGAAACCCCAGGCCCCACGGGGGAATGGGCTCACAAGAGCCACAGGTTGCAGCACTGCAGCTCTTAGTGCTGAATACTATGCTCCAGTCCCTGGAAAAAATTAGCAACCGCCTCTCCTCTGAAGACCACGACCGCCCCAGGAGCAAGGAGAAAGGGAAAAGAAAGTGAAAGAGATCGCCCTCCCCCTCTCGCCACAGAGCCTATAAAGGCAGATCCAAACAGGCAGAAAAGGGCAAGGCGCCCGCCAAAAGGAGCCAATTACTGCTCCTAGACTCTTCAGACTCGGAGTCAGAAGGAGAAAACTCCTCCCATAAAGATCATGAGGAGCTACAAACAGGATTAGCAACCCTGAACACTAACTCCTCTAATCAGGGAGAACAAGAAGGAGGAAAGGATCGCAGCGATCACTCTCAGGCAGAGATAGAGGAACGGGGCATGGATCTGAGATATCAGAGGAAGGCCAGCTTCCCCCTAGCCCTAAAGAAGAGGAAAGCAAAGAGGACAGACACTTTCCCCTCTCCCTAAGGGACCCTTTCCTAAAATATATTTTAAAAGCCCTCCATCATAGGCAGTTAGGATAGGAAAAAAAATCCTCTGAATCTTCAGATGAGGATTCAGCTAGAGAATACTTACCAAAGACTCCCAACACTGACAAAGGTTTCCCTCTGGACAAATCCTTTGAGAGACTGATCAGAGCAGAATGGGCTTAACCAGGGAAAGCAACAAAATCATCTAAATCACAGGAATTCCTCTACTCCATTGCAAAATCAAAATCAGATATGTTCACGATCCCAAAAGTGGATATAGCTGCTGTATCCCTAGCCAGGCAATCAATCTTCCCTTCAGAGGGAGACCTATACCCGAGGGACCCAAGCAACAGAGGAATAGAGGCCAGTCTCAGAGAGACTATGAGGCATCTGCCACGACCCTAAGAATAGCCATCATGGCAGCGCATGGGTCCAGAGTGCTTTTAAAATGGATCAAACATGCGCAGAACTCAGACCTCTCCCACAGGCAAGCCAGAATCCTATTATCTAAATTACTGATAGGCATCTCCTTCCTAGTGGATGCCACCACAAACACTATGTCATGGACAGCCAAAGTCATGGCTGCAAACATGGCTGCTCACAGACGCCTCTGGCTTAGGTCATGGAAGGACCCACATGCCAAAAATGTATTGATTTCAGGTGCCTTTCAGGGCCCCAAACTATTTAGGGTATGTTTAGATAAGGTACTGGAGGATGCTGCGGACAAGTCTGGAAAGCACTCCCTCCAGCAATTCAGTCCCCAGAGACAAAATTTTCGTCCCTATAGCAGACCCTCTGCCTCTGGTGATAACTTCCCCAGAAGGGGAGGTACCTGCTTTTCCCAGAGAAACAGTAAAGGCAGATCTAGATGGCAACAGAGAAACAAAAATTCACAGGGAAAACAGGGCTTCCACAATAAACACCAAAACAACAAGAGCGCATAACTATCCGCTCTCATTACACACCCAAAACCCAAGCATAGGAGGACGCCTTCTAGAGCATGCCCACAAATGGGGAGAGGTAACATCAGACTCGTGGGTACTCGACACAATAGCCTATGGCTACTCTGTAGAACTCTTTTGAGACCCCTATCCCCAATTTCTTCCATCTCAAAAGTCTCGAAAACCAGAAAAACATGCAGCCATGCTAAAGGAAATCAACAGGCTAATGCAGATAGGGGCAATAGAATCTGTACCACAGACAGAAGAGTCCTCAGAGATGTACTCAATACTATTCCTTGTCCCCCCAAAATCAGGGGATTGGAGGGCCATCCTGGATCTGAAAAGCCTCAATAGGTCTGTCAGAATGCCTCCATTCAGAATGGAGACTCAGAGATCCATTTGCGCAGCCATATCACAGGGGGACTGGCTAACATCGATAGATCTGAGGGAGGCTTATCTACACATCCAGATATGCCAAAAACACAAACAGTGGCTCAGATTTTCATATGACCAGAAACACTGGCAATACAGAGCCCTACCATTCGGCCTGGCATCGGCACCCCGAACATTCACAAAGGTACTGGTGGTGCTGATAGCCAAACTCAGAATGGAGGGGATCAACATTTAACCCTATCTGGACAACCTACTAATAAGGTCCCCATCTCACAATCGGACCCTAAAAGACCTCAGAGAACAATGCATTTTCTGTCCCACTACGGCTTTGTGATCAACATGGAGAAGAACCACCTGACCCCAACAAGCACTCTGGAGCACTTAGGGGTTCTGATCAACACTGAACGAAACTGTATTTTTACCCCAACAGAGGCAAGAAAAGATATTAACCCTTCTTCACCAAGTAATCACTCAGCCACGATCCTCCCTCAAAGTGCTGACGAGTCTATTGGGGATGATGGTGTCCTGTCTCCAGATCATACCGTGGGCGAGGTTCTTCTGGAGACCGTTACAGAACTTCCTTCGACAATTATAGCAACAGATCGGCGAAGGACAAAACTTCGAGATGGAGGTACCAAAACACGACAAACAAGCAATGAGGTGGTGGGTAGCTCCACATCACCTCTCACAAGGGGCCTCCCTCTCGGACCCAGACAGACAGACACTCACAACAGGTTGGCGGGCACATTTGAGGGGGAACTCTGCTCAAGGGGCATGGTCACCTACAGACAAACGACACAGCATAAACTGGCTAAAGCTAAAAGCTTATACGACTAGCCCTGCTACATTTCAAGTCGCAAATACAGGGGAAACACATTTTAGTACACACAGACAACACAACAGCCAGGGCATATATAAACAATCAAGGGGGATCTCACTCCTGCGCCCTGTTCATGGAACATCCCTGCTTTTCAATTGGGCAGAACACAAACTCCTCTCCATAAGAGCAGTACACATAAAGGGAGCCTCAAATGTTCACGCCGACTGGCTAAGCAGGCAAAAGATAGAATCCGGAGAATGGTCTCTGTCCAGAGAGGCGTTCAACCTGGTAGTAAAGCTATTCGGCTGACAGTCAACGGACCTGTTTGCCTCTGCAGGGAACGCAATGGTCACACATTACATGTCCAGATTCAAACACCCCAGAGCCCTGGCTTGCGATGCCCTCAGTCAGGGCTGGCCCAGTGGGCTATTATATGCATTCCCACCTCTGCCTCTAATCGCAAAGACCATAGCAAAAATGCGCAGGGAAAAAGCTCAACTCATCCTGATCGCACCCAAATGGCCAAGAAGGCCTTGGTTTTCAGACATCGTGAACCTACAAATATGACTTTTCCAGTCACAGACAGCCTACTAACGCAGGGTCCAGTGAAACATCCCAAGCCTCATATATTCAGACTGACAGCTTGGAGATTGAGCGGAGAACTTGAAAACAGCTGGGCTACTCACAACCAGTTATTGCTACTCTTATTAGCTGACAAGTGAGCATCAAGAAGACGTATCTATCAACATACTTGGAAAGTTTTCGTGGGATGGTGTTGAGAACAAAGTATTGATCCATGTTTCCTGGCAACAAAAGACGTTTTAGACTTTTTGTAAGAAGGACTTAAAGAGAAACTTAGTCCCAACACTCTAGCTAGACAGGTGGCAGCTCTGGATAATACTCTCAGCTCCATTTCTCAACAGAGAATGTCACTCCACCCACATGTTAAAAAATTCCTGAGAGTGGCTCGACTACAATCACCGCCTGTTATTCACCGCTTCCCCTCATGGGATCTGAATCTAGTATTACAGGCCCTTTTACGACCTCCGTTCGAACCCATTCAAGATATTTCCTTATATTTCCTTACCATCAAACTGGCCTTCCTGATTGGTATCATGTCGGCTAGGCGGGTTTCAGAATTGGGGGCATTATACATTGACCCTAATAGGTGTATTTTCAAAACAGAATCAGTGGTTCTTAGTTTGGATGAGGAATTTATCCCTAAGCTCAATTCTAGATTTCATAGGGAACAAGAAATTACATTGCCTTCCTTCTGTCCACATCCCAAACACACACAGGAGAAATTTTGGCACAATGTAGATATCAGTCAGACGAATCCTCAAGGTATACATTAATCGAACGACCTCATTTAGGAAATATATGGCCTTATTTGTTAACTTCAAAGCCTATCGGCCTGGAGTTAAGACATCCAAATCTAATATTTCAAAATGGATTACTGCATGTATCACCGAGGTCTGTAGGGCCCAGGATAAACAATCCCTTCAGCAGATTTCAGCACATTCCTTACAGAGTGCGGCCGCCTCTGCAGCTTTCAATGCTAGGGCCTCTTACGAGGAGGTGTGTAGAGTGGCAACCTGGTCCTCTATTCACACCTTCACAAAACACTACAAAATTCACACTTTTGAATCTGCTGAGGCTGCATTTGGCAGGAGGGTTCTACAAAGGGTGCTACCGTTATCACAGTACTCGGTGGAGGTGAATTTTCTGCAGATTTTCTGTTCCCTCCCCATAGCAATCAAAGACACTGCTTTTGTATGTCCCCATGAATACTGATTGATGCAGAGTAACTGGCCAGGACCCATAGAGAATAGAAAATTGTGCACTTACTTTGTGAATTTTCTTTCTGTATGGGTCCTGGCCAGTCACTCAACCCACCCAGGTTTTTTCCCCCCTTGTTAGGTTTAGATTGAGGGTGTTAACAGTTTTTTATTTCAGTTATCTTGTTCTATGACTAACTGGAAGGCTGGGAGCGGTCCCACGCTGATATAGCCAAACAGAAGCTCAGTGCTGCCTCCTGCTGGCCGCAATGCGGACCTTTCCCATGAGTACTGATTGATGCAGAGTGACTGGCCAGGACCCATACAGAAAGAAAATTCACAAAGTAAGTGCCCAATTTTCTAATCTCTTTAGCCTACAAAAGTCATGTCAGGAGTGAAGTTCACAGTAAGACTAGTATGTGTGTGCTCTTGTGGCGCCTGTGAGTCACATCTTCAGTCACTGGTGAGTCGACATTACCATCGAAGATAATAATGACTTTCCCATAATGTTTCAACATGAAGTTAGCATACGACTTTGCAGTGACTTTGTACGTGTTGCCATTATCCCATGAAATGTGATGAAGTAGTGATCCTCCATCTAACACATACTGCTCTGTTGTCCGGGGATGTTCTAATTCTGCAGCTCCACATTTCATCTGAATATACCCTGCAATAGCGTGTGCTAACTGCGGCTTATTGGCTTTGCGTAGCATGCCACATGACTCAAATAAAGCTGGTGGGTAGGCACATAGTTCGTACTGTAGCATGTCCTCAAGGTTCACGTCACGTGCCTTAGCTACTATCAGCAGTCTTTGGAACAATAATGCAGGGTCTATGCTCACATCGTCTTCATCATGTAACCTCACAGCGGAAGAAGAAGCTAACGTTATAGCCTTATCAGTTCTTTTGTATGAATAAGTGAAGGCAGGCTGTTCTTTCATCTTGCTGACCAATTCACTGCCAATATCATGTAATTCAAGAACATTTACACCCAACTGTGCTGTGACACCACTGATGATATTTTGTAACAAAGTGTTGAAATAAAATGGTGAAATGGGCCTTAAGCAGTTCAGGACCTTCCGTGTATCATTGTTGTCTCTGAGGATTCTTGTCTCACTCATTTCCTTATGTTGTTCACTTGTACAATATGAAATATCAGTGTACTGTTGCATAGCTAGATTATATTCTGAGCATACTGGCATTGACAGCAACCATAATGCCCTCTGCATTTCTGTCAACCCACTACCATGTGTCAGACCTCTCCTTTTTTTCAGGGAGCACATCAGTACCTGCTCTATAACAAGATTGGTACCCAATAATACCCAAAGTTTGTTACTTCTTCTTACTATGTGCAGTGACCTCTTATGAAACATGGTGTAGACATTAGGGTACTTATTAGGTAAACGAAGCACATTATGTAAGTACAGGTAGCCAGATTCCAGGTGCAAATCCCATGAATCAGTCATATCAGCAGTAATAAGCTTACGAACAGTATTTAGCATTCGCTGATACTCCAACCAAATTATTGCATAACTCAGTTTGCTGTGCAGTCAGTGCATCGATTATATGTCACTGGAAATTACATCATGTAGTGACTTCTTATGTGACATGACATCTTCATACAACTCAGATGCTGTTATGATCAGGCTGTGATTGCTTTGATCTTCGTTACTAGGAAATACATCTTCACCTAGTAATGCAGCATCAAGAATTATATGGCCTTGAGAGCTCTGGAAACCACTTTACCGTTCAACATGTGCATAACTGCATTCCTCCCATAAGGTTCTGTTAAAATCTCGCTTAGGCCAGACCCTTTCATCAGAGTTTTATTATTTAAATAATTTAGTTTTATTATTAGTTTATTATTAGCAATAATATGTTTATGTATAATAAATCCAAACCATGTTTATATGCAATATATATATATATATATAATAAAATTATATGTATACACACATATATATATATATATATATACACACACACATGATATAATAGTATATATTATTATATCTATCTATATATTTTTTAAATGTTTACATTCCTGGGCTTGCAGCGGTTAATTCTTAGGCCATTAAAATTAATTACTGGTCAATTGGATGTTACTAAAGTAAAAAATAACAGTTTAATGAGAAATTAGACAAATTAAATTTAGCATATGGCCACCATTTTGAAATACAAATTTGAGGGTGTTCCCATGCTTGGATTTTTTCTGATTTTGGATATGCTAATCAGCTATCATTTCTGAATAGAAAACACTTTCAAACGCTTCTGTGGCAATTTTGCCCAAGTCAAACTGTTTTTCCTGGACCATCAGGCTACATTCAAATGGCTTTTTAAAAAATAGTGATACAGGGTAATTTCAGACCTTACGTGATCACAGTCAACCACCCTGAATCATAGTGGATTCAGGGTGGTGACTGTGATCACCATAACATCTATTTGAGCCCCGCCAGATGTTAATCACAGTAAATCTCTAGCAGGGTTCATAGCTAACCACGGTTCTGGAGGTGAGGCCGGCCTCACCTTCAGAACTGTGGTTAGGTTGGCCACAATCCGGGACGGGGCTGGCAATGTCGGTGATGCACGTCTGCTTGCCAGGCCCGTCCCGGAATCAGGCCCCAACCACGGGACAGGGTCGGGCGCAGCGGCCTGATTGTCCGCTATGCCTGCCCGTCTCCCTGTGGATGGGCGGCCACGGGAGCTCGGGGGGCGGGGCTGAGTGGCCACACACCATGCAGCTCCGTCCCCTCCCCATGCAGCCCTGAACCCCGGTAGAGATCAGGCCGGCACGTCTAAAGGACAGTCGGTCTGATCACAGACGGTCCAGTGTTCAGCATGGTGGGCCGAAAGGCCCGGCACGTCTGAAATTACCCACATGCTCCAAAATGTGGGAGGTTTGGAATAAGCAGGTAAATGAATCTTTCTGTAGTTTGTGGGTGTATGCAGCACACTCAGGCTATGCAGTTATTATTCAGGTAAATGTTTTACCTGGACCCTTTTCAATCTGGGTTCCGCCCCGGCTATGGCACTGAGATGGCACTGATGGCCTTGGTCGACGATCTCCGTCATTTATCAGTGCAATGATAAATTTTGAAATCACTTTTAAAACATGAAAACAAAAATAATTTAAAAATATATGAACTGAGCCTGATCTCACATTTCTTCAGAGTAGAGCATCTACTGATAACAATAAAAGCTTGAACTGTATGCACTGGCATAACATGGGTCAGGGAGGGGGAGACAGGGAACAGACTTCTCCCTTTCAATTTCCTGCCATCATACCTGCAGGGATGCTGTATTTGCCACCACAGAAACACCCATCTTTAGCAACAAGAGCAGGGGATTCTTCCTGACCCCCCTTGTGCAGTGGGAGCTTAAATCTGGGATTCCAAGAAGAGTGTTGGTGGGTCCAGCGTAGAAGAAAGGGGGAGCACCACAACCAAGCAATGGGGCTTCCAGGGAGTGTGAGTGCCCCCTTCCCATTCAGAAACTGGGGCTTTTAGTCATGTCCATGGTAGGTAGGCTGTTCATATGGCACTGGCTCCTTCTATATAGCTGCTGAAACTTATAGTCGCTGCCTGGTACAAAGCAGTGGAAATATGCTCTTTGACTTCAGTGTGCTTTGCATCAGGCACTAAATGACAGCCCAAAAAACCTAAATAATTTTGTAACATAAATTCTCTATGTAAAAATTTGTTATAGCTTAAGTGGGTCATTATGCAATTGTGAATGAGAGAACAGCTGGGCTGCACCTGCTGGACAATATTTGGTAGATGTGCTCCACGCTAGGAAAATGTTTGAGAAGCCTAATCAACTGCGGGAGCAAGACACAAAGGAGTCACTCCATTTTCCTTCTGCAGGGTTTGAAGAATTATTACAATACTCTTCAGCTTCAGCTGAATGATATTGTAGAGCTGGTAAGAGGAAAACTATCAAAGCAAACGCGAACTACATTGGGTGCTTTGGTTACCATTGATGTACATGCCAGAGATGTCGTCATGGAAATGATTGAAAGTGGTTTGTAGCTTTTTAATATCTATTCTTCATGATTATCTGAGAAAGAATTCCTCTAAACCTAGATTGCTGCATTAACAGAACTTTCCCTTTTGCACTTAGAACCATAACATTTTTAAAAAAAAGAAAGCATCTTGTTTAAAAATAGTCCTAATTTTAGTACTACTTTACAATAGAAAATAACTAAGACTTTTCCTGTGTTCTGTTTTAAAAAACAACAACAATCCCTTAAATAAATCATAATCTCTTTAGGTGTGACACATGAAGCAGACTTTCAGTGGCTTGCTCAACTGCGATATTATTGGGAAAATGAGAATGTCCGTGTGCGCATCATCAATTGCAATGTCAAATATGCCTATGAATATCTTGGCAACTCACCTCGCCTTGTCATTACTCCTCTTACAGACAGATGTTACCGCACATTGGTATGCTTTTATGTAATTCAATCTTACTCCTCACTTCCACCCCCACTAAACCTTATCCCCATCCCCTGTCTCCCCCCATCTCAGCTGCCTTTCTCTTGCACTCTCTGGAACTGCCGCTCTTCCATCCAGAAAGCACCATTTATCCATGATCTCTTCCTCTCCCACTCCCTCCAGCTCCTTGCCTTACAGAAACCTGGATCCCCTCCCCCCCATAATATGGCTACTCCTGCCGCCCTCTCCCTTGGCAGCCTCTCCTTCACCCACTCGCCATGCTCCGAAGATTGTGGTGGTGTTGGCCTGCTCCTTGCTGAATCTTGTCAGTTCCAACACCTAGGCACTCCTCCCTCTCGCTCTTTCTCTTGCTTTGAGGTCCATTGTGTTTGCCTCTACTCCCCCCATCACCTCTGTGTTGTTGTCATTTATTGCTCCCCAGGCTCCTTACATGGCTTACTTTCTTCCATTCCGATGACAATATTCCCACTCTCATTTGTGGGGACTTCAGTATCCATGTGTACACCCCCTCTGACCATGCTGCTTCCCACTTTCTCTCGTTGACCTCTTCTTTGACCTTTGCCTGTCGACTGATTGCCCGACACGTTGTGATAGCCACTCTCTTGACCTAGCCTTATCAACAAACTGTTCTCTCTCGGACCTCTCCTTTGACACCCTTCCTGTCTCCGACCATCACCTTGCTTCAATCTATGTCTCCCACTCTGCCCCCTCTTGCTTCCCTAACCTCTCGTTCTTTCCATAACCTTCAGTCCATCGACCCTCTGGACTTTGTTTCCTCCCTCTCCTCACTTCTCTCATCTATCTCCTCTACCATGTGCCCAGACTCTGCTGTTTCCACCTTCAACTCATCCCTTGACTCCCTTGCTCCCCTCTTGTGCTGTCCTGTCCGTCGCACATAAACCCCTGTCCTTGGATCATCCCTACCATTCTCCACCTCCGATCCTGCTCTCGAGCCACTGAGTACCTCTGGGAGAAAATCTCATAAGTTTTTTTACTTCCTCCACGTTAAGTTTACTCTTTCTGCAATTAGCGATGCCCTTTCCCTGGCCAAAGACTGCTGCTATTAATCCACATTAATCAAATCTCACTCCCACAACCCCTACCATCTCTTCTCAACATTTGCTTCCCTTCTGAAGCCTCCCTGTCCTCCCCCACCTTCTTTTCTTTCTGCACAGGATCTTCTCTCCTTTTTCAACAAGAAGATTGATAAACTCCGCCTTGCTATTGCTTCTCAACCCTCTCCCTCCCGCATTTCCTTCCCTGCTATTCTCCCCCCGCTGCAGACAGTCCTCCGGCTGGGTAGTACTACCTTGACCAGCAGGCGGCAGAAGAACACAAATTTTCTGTGCGCATGCTCGTCCTGCACTGCCGTCTCCTTCTCTCCAGTTCATTCTTCTGCCTGACACCGGCAGGTTGGATCCGTGGAAGCTCCGGGAAAGAAGTTGGAGAGCCACTTCAGGCCGCACGGGGTTTTAAGGGGAGCATTGGGTCGCAGCCTCACCGCTGCAACGGCTTATTCCTCCCTCTTGCCACCTCCCACGCCGCTGCCTGGGAGGTAGGAGGAGCCCGCAGGGCGCCGCGCTCAAGCCCGACCGTCTGGGACAGGAAGGAGCGGGCTCGCTCCTCCGTGCCACAACCTTCCTCTGCCACTCCAGCAGCACGGTTGGGAAAACAACAAGTGACCGGCTATTCCTCCCGGAGGAAAGAGGAAAGCCGAGGCCCTGTTCTCTCCCTCACAGCAGTGACGGGAGAGTGGGCTCCCGAGAGAGAAAGAGAGAGAGAAGGGAACTAAAAGATGGAGGTAAGAAGGGTGAAAGCCCTCAGTCACAGCTCCCTTCCTTGGGATCCATCGATACCCTTCTTGGGATCTTAATCTAGTGATCGATGCTCTGACAGGTTCCCCCTTCGAACCTCTATCGCATGTTTCTCTTTATTGGCTTTCAATCAAGGTGGTGTTCCTCGTAGCGGTCACGTCAGCTCGCAGAATGTCAGAACTGGGGGCCATGTCAATGGAGGATAACTTCTGCAATTTCCAGAAGCAATCGGTTACATTGAGACTGGACCAGGCATTTATTCCCAAATGTAATTCAGTCTTCCACAGAGCACAGCAGATTGTCCTTCCTTCGTTCTGCCCCAACCCAGTGCACCCCAGGGAGAAAAAATGGCACACTCTCGATGTAAGGAGGGCCATTAAAATTTATTTGCATAGGACTAAGAACTTTAGAAAATCATCAGCCTTGTTCGTGAACATAAGGCCCAGCATAGTAGGGATCAAAGCATCAAAAACATTAATTTCAAAATGGGTTAAACAGGCCATAGTGGAGGCTTACAAGTCTAAAGGCAAGACCCGTCCTTTGCAGATTTGCATAGGACCAGGCATTTATTCCCAAATGGGGAATAAATTCCGCACATTCGGTGCGGGGCACAGCAACCTCTTACGCCTTTAGGGCCAGGGCGTCATACGCTGAAATCTGCAGGGCAGCAACATGGGCATCCTTACATTTGTTTGTGCGTCACTACAAAATTGACACCTTTCAGTCTGCAGAAGCAGCCTTTGGGAGGAGAGTCCTGCAGGTGGTATTGGAGCCTCCGGGGACTGTTCCTTGCCCTCCCTGAATGTCCGACTGGCTTGGGTATATCCCAGCCGGAGGACTGTCTGCAGCTGGGGGAGAAAAGAGAATTGGTCACCTACCTCGGTGAATTCTTTTCTTCCTCCGCTAAGCAGACAGTCCTCCGGACCCTCCCTAGGAACAGTATAATCCTGGATGAGGGACTCTCAAAGGAAAAGGGTTTCTCTGTAGGAGGGATCCTCATATAGCATAGTTTAGATTCTTCAAGGTTCCCCTTAGGAACAGCATAGCTCACGATAATTGATATATTCATAAAGATTCTCTGTAGCTTTATTCAAGTGCAGCTTAGACACTAGTTATGGAATTCAGCCATCTTGGCCGTAGGTTGTTTGTTGGAAGTGCAATTGTTTGGCACATTTAGCATTTAATTATAAGCTGAGTTACAGGCCGCCGCTGACAAGCTTTGGAACTCATTGGAGAGAAGGAGACAGCGGCGCAGGACGCGCATGCGCACAGAAAGTTTGTGTTCTTCTGCCGCCTGCCGGTCAAGGTAGTACTACCCAGCCGGAGGACTGTCTGCTAAGCGGAGGAAGAAAAGAATTCACCGAGGTAGGTGATCAATTCTCTCCCCCCCCTCCACCGCCTCTCTCTTCTCTTCTCTTCTCTTCTCTTCTCTTCTCTTCTCCCTAGTTTCCCTTAATGATGTCACCTCCCTCCTCTCTTCATCCAACCCCTCCACCTGCCTCCTTGATCCCATCCCCTCTCACCTACTGCTGCACCTTCTCTGCTGCACATCATCAACCTCTGCCTCTCTACTGGGTCATTTCCATTGACCTTCAAACATGCCACTATCTCCCCTATCCTTAAGAAGGCCACACTTGACCCCTCCAACCCTTTCAGCTATTGCCCCATTTTGCTCCTACCCTTCGCTTCCAAGTTCCTGGAGTGGGCTGTCTGTCTACACGTACTGTCTTGATTTCCTCTCTTCTAATTCCTTCCTTGACCCCCCTTCAATCGGGTTTCCGCCCTCTCTACTCAACCGAGACAGCCCTCACTAAAATCATCAGTGACTTTCTCTTAGCTAAGTCTAAGGCCTCTATTCCATTCTTATCCTCCTTGATCTCTCTGCTGTCTTTGACACTTTCAACCATGGCCTCCTCTTGGATTCACTATGCTCCCTTGGTTTCTGGGACTCTGTTCTCGACTGGTTCCCTTCATATCTCTCAAACCACTCCTTCAATGTTTCTCTTGCTGGTACCTTCTCTACGTTGCTTCCCCTCTCTGTGGGAGCTCCCCCAAGGCTCTGTCCTGGGTCCTCTTCTCTTCTCCCTTTTCACTCTTCCTCTGGGTAAACTAATTGCTGTTGCCAAATCCCGTCACTTTGCTCTGTATAATATTGCTAATATCCGGCCCTGCCTTACTGTTGGCACTGCAAAAACCCTAGTCCATGCTCTAGTCAACTCTCGCCTTGATTACTGTAACTTCCTCCTTACTGGTCTCCCCTGCTCTGATCTCACCCCACCCCTACTCATGTCTGTCCAACGCTCTGCTGCCAAAGTTATCCACCTTACCCATCACTTTGACCAAGTTTAGCCCTTCCTCTCCACTCTACATTGGCTCCCCCTATGTGAATGCATTCAGCACAAGCTCCTGGTCTTCACCTTGAAAACTCTTCATGACCTTGCTCCCCCATATCTCTCTGCTCTTGTATCCCGCCACACTCCTGTCTGGGAGCTTTGCTCCCCCCTGCCCCCACCCTCGCCTGCTTGTGACTTCCTTGCTTCTTTAAACATCACTCAGATTCTCTCCCCCGTAACTAAGTTAAGCACGTGCACCTGCAACTTCTCAACCTCATGAATGTATCCTTGTCTCTCCCGATCTTCACCTCTCTCTTGTCTCCCCCTCCCTTATCTCTCTTAGATTGTAAGCTCATTGGGGTAGGGACCTGTCTATGACTATTGATCGTACAGTGCCAGGTACACTGCTGGCACTATATTATTATTGTTATTGTTATTATATTAATATAATGAATACATTTGACCAGAGAACTCTGGGATTTGCAAAATAGTGTGGATCCTATATGTTAGCTTCACACAGAGGCATTACTATTGCGGAAGAGCACAGAATTTCTGTTTTAAACTTCTGAGATTTTAAAATCCTATATGAATTCTAAGGCTGAAGCTGACCAACAATAAATAGTATTGCAAGAATTGCCAGTCATGCATGTTGTCTTGTGCTGAGCTATTGATCTCTTACCAGCGTGGCTAGGAGTGGGCTGGGTTGCAGTGCTTTCTGGATCTAGCACAGTGGTCCCCCAGCTTCTTGCCTGTGTGTCTCAATGTTGTGACTTAAATACAATCCTGTGACCCCAGACATTAACAAAGACATGCAAAATGTATCACAGTCTATCAGAATGGTGACCCCATACACCTTAGAATCCACTAAGTGATCCACTTAGAATCCTGACCCACAGTTTGGAAACCTCTGATCTAGCAAAAACTAGACCTTTCAGGCAAGCTGGCAGTAAGGCATCCACACCACTTCTCTGAGATTTCCTAGTAGGCAAGTGAGGTTAGTGAACCACTGGGGTTGGGACCAAATTTGGCCAATTTCTTACTCCCAATTTCCACTTGAGGGAGAGGCGTGACAAAGCATCAGCAGCATGGCTGCATTGTACTGTTGGTCCAGCTTAAACTATCCCCACATGTTGAAATCATTAGTCTGACCAGAAAAAATAGTACCTGTGCTCTGCGTGAGGCTATCCCAATGGCAGTGAAGAATGAGAATCAAATATAAGAAGACTAGGGCAAAGAGTGGGGAAGAGTGATAGAAAATGTAGAGGTAAAAGAAAGGGTGATGAATTGGGGGTGGAAGAAGTGAAGGTGATGGGAATTTGGGGGTTAAAGTAAGACTTGGTGGGTAGGAGAGCGAGAAAAAAGTAAGGTGCTGGAGAGAAAGGAAGAGTAAAAATGGAATGTAGAGAGAATGGTGTTTAATATTCTGTTTTGTTTTCAACTATGCCTTTTGCAGCTATGATTAAATTCTGAACTCTTTTAACAAACTCCTTCCATTCCCTAGATTGGAGCATTTTATTTAAACCTTGGTGGTGCTCCCGAGGGCCCCGCAGGCACAGGGAAAACAGAGACAACCAAAGACTTGGCTAAAGCTCTTGCTGTGCAGTGTGTTGTCTTCAACTGCTCTGATGGCCTCGATTACTTGGCAATGGGGAAGGTAAGCTGAATTATGTTATATAATGGATGTATGTGTTTGCTGATGAAGAAAGGTGTCAGTATTTCATTTATTCCATTTGTAATAGATCTGTGGCCCTAAAAGAAATAAAAAAACTATAGTCCCCTCCAAATACCTTACAGTCTAAGGCCCCGTTTTGCAACGACTTCTGGACATTCTTAGCTTTGCATATGTGAGAAGTCCCACTGCCTTACTTGGGATTACTTGCAGTGTGTAAAGTAAAACATTGTCCTGTACTAATAGTTTTATCCAACATTCATTAAAACCAAGGAAAGGCTTCCCTTAACATCAGTGAAGTGGGACTGGGTCTTTAGTTAGACAGATGGAGGAAATATGAAAACGTACTGCATCAGGGGGAGGGAAGTCCACAACTATTGCTTTCATGCATCCAAGCGCAGGAGGTCTTGTTCCGTAACTACAGGTGAGAATCGGGTTGTTTTTTTAAACCACAAAAAGGTAGTTGTCTTTCTTGCTCAGAAAAAAAACGGATAAAGGAAGAACTTTTGCCCAGCATAAGATTCAGGAAGATCCTTTGCATAGACTTCCCAGTTTTCTCGCTGCCCCCAACAACTAATAGTTATTACCCAGTATAAATTATGGCTGTTTTATTTTCATTCCACATCTGACTGACTTTTCCTTTAAACAGGTGTAACAGGGCGGGCTTGGCCCAGAGTGAGTCCATGCAGGGCCAGACCTCTCAAAAGCCAGCCCCCCTTGGGAATTGGCTTTCAATAGTCCCATAGTTCAGTACATGAGCTTGTCCACAGGCTTCAGCTTTTCACTGTTCTAAACAAGTCTCACAACAGTAGTACAAATATCACAGCAGTAGTATCAGTCTCGCTAATGCTGGGAAACAGCCCTCCGGCCCTGTCTAGTCCCAGTCCAGCCAGGCCACAGCCCTCTGACTGGTTACTCACCGTTAAAGGCTGCTTCAGGACCCTGAACAGCATCCCTCAGGAGTCCAGTCTCCAGAACTCCAGTTGAGGACCCTTGCTTATCCCAAGCTCTCCAGTTGCAGCCCTCCTTGATTATCCACTCAGTCTTCACCTTCAGCACTACATTCAGAGTCCATGCTGAGAGAGCTCCCAGGCAGAGATGTGTCCCTGGCCACAGCCAGACACAGGCTGCCTCCTTCTCAGATTTGTCTCCTCTTAGGCCACTTGCCCACGTTACCACGCCGCCAAATCTCCTGGTGGAGTCTCTTACGGCGCTGTCTGCATGTGGGCACTTGTAATCAGCCGCAACCTGCGACTTTTTTTCTTTCGATTGTTAGGGCTTGAAATGCAGCCCTGACAATCGAAAGAAAAAAAGTTGCAGGATGTGGTTGATTAGAAGCGTTCATGTGCAGAGCGCGCCGTAAGATCCCCTGCTGGGAGATTTCAGATTCAGTGGTGCAGTAACATGGGCAAGTGGCTTTATATAGCTCCAGGCAGTGTGGCTAGCCCTTCAGACTTTCAGCCCTTAAAGGGCCAGTATTCTGCCACACTCCCTATTGTGTCTCTGCTGGATTTTTCCCACTCTAGCAGGGCTGGCCTTGCCACGCTTTTCTCGAGCTGTTCCAGTTGGTTGGCTGGGACCCTGGCACTCTTAAAGGGGGCAACAGCAGCACCATCAGGCTGCTCCCTGCCACAATAGGTCTTAATATTGTCCAAAGTATACCAATAAGCACATTGTGTTTAATTAAATGTCAAGTCAGTTTTAATCATTTCTTTTAAATCTTCAAGTACTGTGATACAATTAGGGATACAATTACTGCCTGGTTTTTGTTTATAGTTTTTCAAGGGGTTGGCTTCTTCTGGTGCTTGGGCATGTTTTGATGAATTCAATCGCATCGAGTTAGAAGTACTGTCAGTGGTGGCCCAGCAAATCCTCTGCATCCAGAGAGCCATACAGATGAAGATGGAGACATTTAATTTTGAAGGCACTGAATTAAAGCTCAATCCCAACTGTTTTGTAGCTATTACCATGAATCCGGGTTATGCAGGGCGTTCTGAATTGCCAGACAACCTCAAGGTAAAATAGTAAAGAAGTCGCTTGCTTAGTAAATATATTTATATGTCCGAACACATCACACGAGGAACATGGCTTGAGCAAAGAAAAACAGACCATTCAAGGAAGTAAAGCTAGGAATCAGCTGTTCATTAAGGTCTAGCACTTTCATTGCAGTGGGGCAGAGCCTCGTTTCCTCAAAAGAAGCCCAGCCAGAATTCTACCCCAAGAAAGCAAAACTCATTCAGCAGCTCTCTAGCATGCAATGGAAGATAATACACTTCATTGGGAGACAGTGTACTTCCGATCTACTTTCACCTTTTCCTCCACCGTACTGCTGCCCTCTTCATAGGACTTTTGCATAGATGGAAGGAGCATTCTTGACACGCTATGGAAAACAAATTGTGGGATAAGAGTAGCAGGACAAAGCAAACCATGGATAGGCCCTTAGTTAATTGAACACAAAGAGGATCACATTAGAAACATGCATAATTCTTGCCCTCAATCACTGATAATTTTGCTAACACAGAATTTTTTACATTGTGTTATTTACAAATCAGAATTCTTGGTATTCTGTTTAAGGCTATTTTATCGTCTGTTTTTATTCTTCTAAATGACTCATGTATATTTCCTGTGACATGCATTTCAGGTTCTTTTCCGAACAGTGGCCATGATGGTTCCTAACTATGCTCTGATAGCTGAAATCTCTCTTTACTCATATGGGTTTCTGAATGCCAAGCCTTTGTCGGTGAAAATAGTAATGACCTACAGACTGTGTTCAGAGCAGCTTTCATCTCAGTTCCATTATGACTATGGTATGCGTGCAGTTAAAGCTGTATTAGTGGCTGCTGGTAACCTAAAACTGAAATTTCCTGATGAGAATGAAGATATACTGGTAAGTCCCCCAAAATAGCACTGGTTAGTGGATTTTGTTTAAGAAAAAAAATTGAATTCGGAACCTGGCTCTTTAGTATCTCATTGTTTATCCATTCCTGGGCCAGTAACTGCCTCAGTTTCCCCATCTGTCAAATGTAAAATATACTGTGTACCAATTCATGTCTGCACAGGCCTTTGAAAATATTTAAGTACTATGTAAATGCTGAACGTAATTATCTAAGATGTAAACCAAACCTGGTTTCAAAAAGCTGAAGTTGTTCTCTTTAACAGGAAAGCTGAGTGAATTTAACTTCTTTATAAGGTTGAAAAAAGAAGTGCACAATTTTTTTTCACATGTCAGTGTACAAAAAAAATGACAATAAGTTTTTCAGATGAAAGTTTCTGTATAAGTACAAAGTATTATGTTTTCTTTTTTTCTGAATGGAAATTCCTGATTTCAGCCACATGTTCCTCAAGGAGTTGATTGTGTTCCTATTTTTGCATTTTTGATGCTGTTGCACAGGCAGACCATTCAGCTATCTGGCTGTTTCTTATTTGTACTGTCTGCTGGCCTCTCTGTCCAAAGTGCATGGTAACCAAAATGAAGAACACAGTACAAAGGAAGATTTAGCTGGCATGTCTTTTCAGCAGCTTCATCAATGGAGTAGGGCCTGAGGAGCAGAAGTCCTCTGAGGTGCTAAAACAGGGTGAGGAATTGCAGAGATGGCAACAGTATACTATCCGTTAGAGGTGAATGGATGTGCTTAGAGTGCTCCATTGGACCCCCTAAATTGGTTTTGAAAAATACGCTGTTTGCTGTTTATTTAGCATTATGGAGATAGTGTGACTTCAGTAGAGAACAGTATTGAAACACTTAGGCCATTTTTAAACAGACACAGCTGGGATGGGACAGGTCCATGTGTACTGTGTGGAGCGCCCATGCACGTCCAGTGAGTGGGGGGCAGGAATCAAATAGGCCAGAATGGGTGTGTGCCCTTACCCATTTACCCGCCATTCCTGCCCCCATATGGAGCATCCCATTTCCCCCTGATGCTCTGTGTGTGGGCATGAGTGGGTGGTCCATGGGTCACCTTCACATGGGAACTCGGAGGGGGGCATGGATGGACCCGCGTGGGCGTGTCCCATTTAAAAATGGCCTTAGCGTACCACTTCATATTAGCTTGTATTTCACATTATACGAACTGTTTTATTGCTGACCCTTGTAAAATAATGGTCGCCATATAAATTGGAGTACATATTTTCTGTAAAATGCATTTCTTTTATTCAGCTTCTTCGATCAATTAAGGATGTGAATGAGCCTAAATTTTTGTCACACGATATCCCCCTGTTTATGGGAATTACTAGTGATTTATTTCCTGGTGTGAAACTCCCAGAAGCTGACTATAATGTAAGTACACTTGCAGGGTATCTTTCGTAGTAATACTGTTGGTGTTGCCTCAGTTTTAATTAGCGCAGTGATCTGTTGCTAACTCTGAAATGAGACCATATTAAATGTTTGCAATGGAACTCCTACTAAGCAAATTTCAGCTGGTTTTGTTGACAGGCCAAACCAGGCTTTCATCCCTTGCCATTTATAATAATTGGATCTGTAGAGATTTGGCTCATGTAGCTATTAACTGCCGGGTCTGGGTCAGATGTAAAAGAGAGGTAAAGTTGGGTGTCGTCAGCATATTGATGACACCGAACATTAAACTGCCTCACGACCTCACCCAGATGCTGCATGTACACGTTGAACAGGAGAGGGGACAAAATGGAACCTTGCCGAACCCCACACGAGAGGTTCTGGGGTGATGAAAAATAATCCCCAAGCACCACCCACTGAGTTCTTCTGGGCAGGAAAGAGCGAAACCATTCAAGGAAAATCCCGCCCGCCCTGGCACAGTCCCGCAAGTGAGTCGCCAACATCTCATGGTCAACAGTGTCAAAAGCAGCTGACAGATATAACAAAATCAACAGGGTCGAACGACCCTAGTCCAATTCACGGCGAAGGTCATTGACCAAAGCCACAAGCACAGTCTCAGTGCCATAACCCAGGCGAAAGCTGGACTGCAAGGGATCCAGATACCTGATGTGGTCAAGATGCCCCTGTAGGTGCTGAGCCACTACCCATTTAATAACATTCCCTAAAAAGGGAAGGTTAGAGTCAGGCCAATAACTGGCGAGAAAGTCAACACCAAGCAATGTTTTTTTGAGCCGAGACTGCACCACTGCCTCTTTGAGGCAGCTCGGCTCTCTGCCCTCCCACAGGGAGGCACTGACCACACCCGCCAGCAACGGCCCCAACGCCTCCTGGCTGGCCTTGACCAGCCAGGATAGGCACGAGTCAAGTTCACAGGAGGTGGCTCTAACAGCCCCAAGAACATCCTCCACATCTGTGAGTGACACCCCCTGAAACTGATCCCACGAAACCAGACAAGGTAGAGCTTCCATTACTTCTGGTTCTTCCACTGTAATAAACGTGGCGTTAAAATCGTGATGAATACAAGCGATTTTATCCATGAAATAGTCTACAAACCTGTCACAGCAGGCACTGGAAAAGTTCCAGTTCCAGGCAGAGGGAAGCCAGACCAACCAGCCCCCTCACCACCCAGAAAAGTTCCGCTGGATGAGACTTCACGGCTGCTATGAGGGCAGTGAAGAACTCCTTCGCTGTCCACACAGCCATGGCATAGGCACACAAACTGGCTCTATGCAGCAGTCGATCGCCTTCAGTATGAGAATGGCATCATCGTCCCTCCAAATTGCGCCCTTCTTGCTTCTGCTGCCGCAGCCCCACAGTAAACCAAGGAGGCCTGCGGTGCTGACGCGCAGAGAGTGGACACTTAGGAGCCGTCTGGTCAATGGCCTCAACCAGCAAGGTATTCCAAACCATGATGAGGTAATCGAGTGGATGGCTGTCAAGATCAGAGGGTAATTTCCCCAGGGCATTCCGGACCCTCTCCGGTTCCATTAGTCCCCGAAGGCAAACCAGCCGACCGGTTCCGCACCTCTCCGGGGGCAGATATGCGCTGGGAGAAAGGCCTGGAGAAGGTAATGAGCCTCTGGAGGTTTAGGGGAGGAATAAGGATAGGCCTTCTGTTCTCCCTTTTAGAGACTGGATGTGGCAGCAACTGACTTGTCACATCCAGTCTCTATTGGTTTTCCACCTCCCAATAATTGCTTGTGGAGTGGGCCAGATGTCTGTGCTCTGAAGGCCTCACACAGGCTCACTTTGGAGGGGTGGATTTTGTGCAGCCATGAAATCTCTAGTGAATCTGAAAAGCCTGTGTCACTTGGTGCTTGTCCACGCCCGTGAGAAGCCACAGTTCACTCTTTCATTTTCTACCAGGCTCAGCCAAGCTCAAACAATTCCCCTTGTAGCTGATTTAATCTTATAAAAATAAAGCAATAAAAGAAAAATAATTCCTCAAAAGTTTCTTCTCAGCATCTCAAGATTCCCTTCCCAGGCTCTTTTTAGTCTGTAGCGGGCTCTTCAAGTCTCTATTTAGCATTAGGGGTTTTAGTGTCTCCTTTCGCACAGTCTTTTCCACTCCTGTGTAAAGACTGCCCACCCAAGGCTTCCTAGCCTGGAAGGTATATATGTTGGGTCCTTCAGTAATGCCTTCCTTTGACTCTTCTATAGTACTGAATAGTTACAGCCTCTTGCCCATAAAAAACGAGATCTAATGGCCCAAGCCAACTGTCTAGGTTTCTAGACTGTGTATTCTGCTTCAGAACATACATAAGCTGAGGGTCCTCTGTAGGCTGCCTACCCCTGTTCTTTGACAGCATCATACCCTGAAGGCTTCAATGGAACTACAGCATTCCGGAGTAAGGGGTTTGTGGATCATGGCCAAAGTTAGTGTAAAAAAAATAAATAACTTGAGTCAATTTTAAGAAACGACTGCATACTGGTTTAGAACACATACCAAGGCATGGAGCATGCATCAGAGATGGCTTAAGGTGTAGGCAACATAGATAACTGTCTACTGCCCCATGGTTGAAGGGACCTTGTGACTGCTCTTAAAGAATATATTAAAAAAGAAATAAACATGCACAAAAGGTGCAGCCACATGAGACACCCAGGGCAGCCTTGTCCCTCCCTGGGCAAATGAGCCACGAGATGCAGTGGCTTGTGTGTACAGGGACCACCAGATGTTCACCTTGCCCCACGGTGGGGCAAACATCTGCTTGCTCTGCGATGCGTCCTTGGAGAAATCCCAGGGATGCATCGTGGAGCAGCCTTACCGCACATGGGGTAAGGCCGCCCAGGGTGGCCTGTGTGGCCAGGTGCACTTGCCCCACCACACTCGAGGCAACCCTGCAAGCTGTGAATGATGGGCGCTAGCGCCTGTCGCTTGCAACCAAGTCACAGCTGGGGCAGGATTCTGCTCCAACCAGGCTGATGGGGGGAGGGGGAGCCCAGCGCATGCACTCCTCTCCCCACCCTGACAAACAGCTGGTTGGGGGAGGAGGACCTAGAGGAGCACCCATGCCTGCTCCTTTGATTTTCCCCCCCGATCAGCTGTTTGTCAGGGTGGGGAGAGGGGTGCATGCACAGCTCCTCTGGGCTCCCTCCCATCAGCTGTAGTTCGGGGGGGGGGGCGGCGAGAAGGAAGCCTGCGCTCTTCCCAGACTACCCTCTCCCCTGATCCACCCAACTGATAGCTGATGGGGGGAGGGGGCATGTGCTCTTCTCAGACTCCCCTTTCTCATCAGTGTGCCCTCCTCTGCCCCCCTCAACAGCTGCGGGCCTGATCCTGCACTGCAGGGGTTGGAGCCTCCAGTCCCCGGCTGTGGCGGTGGCTCTGCAATGGGCTTGGCTGCCTGCCTTCCATTTGCTCGTGTGCCTGGCTTCCTGCGCTGACCCTGCAGTGTGGCAGGGCCAATTGCCCGCCACAGGGCGGCACACTAATCGGGCCCAGGAAGCTTGTCTGGCTGCACCCAAACATTGCTATGCCATGATGACCCCCAGCCCTCTCTAGGGTGGCCAGATATGCAAATTTTAGAGGACACTTATGAGAAATACAAGTTGCAGGGCTGCATTGGAACCATTGCTTCATTGCTTTAGACCTGGAGATGAGCTTGCAATAAATTTCATTTCTCATAAGTGTCCTCTAAAATTTGCCTATTTGGCCACCCTACCCCTCTCTCTCTCACACACGTGTCCACACACACTGCTGTGTCCCCTCATACTTAATCTTGGGAGGATGCGGCTCATTCTCCCTTCTTATTCCTAACCATAGAGACAGAAACAGCCCTCCTTATTTTATGGCCCTTCACTGGGCCTCAGCTGCCTCCTGGTGGCTCTGCTCTGGAGAAGGAAAGGGGAGAAGTGCGACTTACAACTTGGCCAATCAGAGGTGAGTTTATCTCCGCCCATTCTCTTCCCCTCCCACTCAGCCTGGAACATGAGGTGGAGCAATAGTGGTGGGTGGAGCTAAGCTCCAACAGTTTGGACTGAGCTGTGGCTGGCTGGGTGTGTCAGGGCGCCGCTTTTAGTGTATCTGGTGGTAAAACACAAGAGTCCATTTAAATTTTTTGAAATTAGGGTCCTGCAAAACAAAGAGTCACCACTGGGTATTTTCATACAAATTCATTAGCAGCCCCATTAGTTAACTGCACTGTACATATTGTAAATCTTACATGGATGGTAAGAGTGAGATATGTTTGAAATAAAGCCATTTTATTTTAGGTTAGTAAACAGTTGTAAATTAGCACCAGGCAAAGGAGTTAAGTTGATCCAGAAAATATCAGTTTCTCCTAATGTATGGTTGCTTTAGACCTGGAGATGAGCTTGCAATACATTTCAATTCTAGCCTATCAAACACATGAGTGATTTTCTTGTTCTGTTTCCCTTGTTTTGCTGAGAAATGTTATCAGTAATTCATTAACTTGAGACCATTATCCTTCAATGTAATAAAACTCTACTGAGGTTGGAAAGCTTTCTAGATGATAGTTTGAAAATGAGGAACAAGGAATGTTCCGTGTTAATTTTTCTAACGAAATAGAAACAAACATGTACTTACAAAGAATTGTTATAAACTACATTAATGAAGTATGGTAATTTGAAAATAGCTTTAAACTCTTTAATAAAATGAAAGGCACTTTAATTTTCTTAAATGTAATTTTAGGATTTCCTGGAATGTGCCAATGAATGCTGCATAATGCATAATGTGCAACCTGCTAAAGTTTTTATTGAAAAAATGATACAGACCTATGAAATGTTGATTGTTAGACATGGGTAAGTGCCTCTTTCCTAACTACTGTGTAATTATTCTTTCTATAGCAGCCAACAGAAAACAGTTGGGAAAATAGACTATTAAATTAATTCAGCATGGTAAGAGGGACACAAAATATTATTTAAATTAAATATAGAACATTTCAAGAGCTGCGTGGACTTTAAAATATTTATATCCATTTTTGATATATTTAAATTTCTTTTTTTTAAATGAGAATTTGATGCATAAGAAAGTCGAGGAAGGAACTCTGAGACAAAACATACACATTTTTCTTATCCTAACAATTCTTATGATATCAGCAGCAGTTTTGCCTCCATAATGGATGCAGGTTGGGTCTACAATATTGACTGGAGTTGTAAAAAACAAACAAACAAAAACAAACAAAACCCCCCAAATGTTGTCTGTAATAGAATACTAGCTCTCCATCCCTTGTCTCTCTAGGGCTTGATCCTGCAAGTAGTTGAGAACTCCAGCTGTGATGCTGCAAAGTGTTTAAACATGCACTTAATTTTAATCACATGAGTAGTCTGATTTTCATCTGAGTAAGAGAAGATTTTAATCAAAAAAATTTTTGTCCAATAGTTTTATGCTTGTTGGAGAGCCTTTTGCTGGAAAAACCAAAGTTCTCCATGTGTTGGCAGATACTCTCTCCCTTATGAATGAACGTGAATATGGGGAAGAAGAAAAAGTAATCTATAGGACTGTGAATCCAAAATCTATTACTATGGGTCAACTTTTTGGACAGTTTGATCCAGTATCTCATGAGGTATTTATTTGATATGTCTTAATTAAATTTTTAAAAGGTACTGTGAAGTACTAGGCCATATTTCTCTATTAGTTATTTCTATGCAGCCCCAGACACTTTATTAAAGATTTATTGTATTTTAAAATGCCTTGCCCTCACTTATTAGAGCATAACTAGTATAATCACGAGAAGGGAGAATATCGTGTCGGTTTCAGGAAATGAGGGAGGTGGAGCAGTCATGCCCCTAAACATAACCAAGCATGGTCACATTCAGTGGTCTCGAGAGAAGAGAGGGATGGGGCTCACTCCAGAAAAAGAATGCTTTACAAGGTCCACGAGAGGAGGCTGTGGCGTGTGCACCCACTGATTGGGAATGCGCGGAGCCATCTCGAGGAATGACAGTTACAGGTCAGTAACCTGTCTTATTCTTTTCTCCTATTTTAGTGGACAGATGGTATTGTTGCCAACACTTTCAGAGAATTTGCTTTAGCCGAGACCCCAGAACGCAAATGGGTTGTGTTTGATGGTCCAATTGATACCCTTTGGATAGAGAGCATGAACACAGTGCTGGATGACAACAAAAAGGTAAAATAAGGGGAACAAACATCTCAAACAAATGCAGAGCTGCTCAAGAAACATAATATGAAATATCCAAAGTAAAAGTTGTTGATGCCACAACAACGCTTGACATTTAAAAGTAGAACAAAGCTGATTCAGCAGCCTTGTGTGTTCTTAGGAGAGCTCTACATGTTAGGTGAATTAACATTTTATTCCTAGAATTGAAACATTGCTATAAACATCTTCCTAATCAAATAACATTTTATAATATTCATAAATATACCTTGCAAGGTAATTCTTCTTTGTGTTTTTAAAGCTTTGTTTGATGAGTGGAGAAATCATTCAAATGTCCCCTCAGATGAGTCTTATCTTTGAAACAATGGACCTTTCCCAAGCTTCTGTAAGTTTTCAGTTAAAATGTAAACACAATTGATAGGAATTGTGATGTGAAATGAATTGATGTCTGAAGAATGCATTTATCTTTTGTCATTAGCCAGCTACGGTCAGTCGTTGCGGTATGATTTATTTGGAGCCATTGCAGCTAGGCTGGATGCCTCTCGTAACCTCCTGGTTGAACAAACTGCCAGAACCCCTGAGCCAAAAGGAGCATCAAGAACTTCTGGAAGAACTGTTCAACTGGCTGGCATCACCTGCATTAAGAGTCCGACAAAAGCAATGCAAAGTAATTTGGCTGGGAGGGGTTGGTTTTCATCACAGGAATTTTGTCAACACTTCTATTCCAAAGGCTGTGTGAACTCCTTGCTCTGCAGCAGAACAAGGACAGCAATGCATGGGTAGCTTTAAAACCCTCATTTTGGTAACCCACACCTCAGAATTAGCTTAGAGTTCTCTCTGTGCTAAAACTTGTCTATTGTGCTGAGTAAATTTAATTTTTCAACCAGAACAGAACTAAATAAATCCTTATACTCATTCTATTTGCAAATCAGGCATTGGTCTGTCCAAGTAGGGCAGTTGTAGGAAGAAATGGCATGCAGTAAATGCAATAACTGCATTTCTGCAAACAAGCAAAAACTCAATGCATTTTCAGGTACACTATATGCATTTTACAATAGCAAGTATTATGCCCAACTTAATTTCACCAAGAATACTAGGTAAAATTTGTGTTAAGACCGCCATGTTTTTTGTTATTTTAAAGATAACCAGATATTCCTCATAGGGTATTTTCAGACATGAAGGCTGAGAAGCAGTCACACCCTAGGGTGAGCCATCACACCCCAGGTAGGGGTCTACCCTGCCACTGAACAAACGTTCCGGCGGCCAGGGCTGGTGAGAGAGCGGGGCACATCCGCACGGCCCCGGCCCCGCACTCCTCAGCATGGCCCCGCCTTCTCCCTGACAGGCAGGTGTGGCAGGCTATCAGGAGGCCACGGCCGCCTGGAACTGTTCCGGCCATGGGCCGGGGTTAGGGGAAGTGGCCCATCAAACGTGATGGCCCGCTCTACCAAGGTCTGGGGTACACCTACCCCAGACTGTGGCAGGGCTTAACATAGGATGTGCGCTGACTGGGAGCACCAGCGCACACCCTGTGTTATTGCCACAGTCGGGGGTTACTTCTGCTCCCACCCGTGGTAAACATCTGGCGGGAAGGGAGCAGATGTGACACCCCTGCCCGTGACCATGGGTGGGGATGTCTCGTCTGAAAATACGCATATAATGAACTACAAATATAGACCCTGATCTATGGTTTGGGTGTGCTCAGACCAAACCTACCTCCTACACACGTGCACACAAGGTACCCCCAGCAAAGTTCCCCACCTCCCAACCATGCCGCCACCTGCATCCTCTGCTGCACTTCCTGCTGCCTGGTGGCAACACAGTTGGGAGGTGGGGGACTTTGCTGGGGGCACCGTGCATGCACACACTGTGTGCAGGGAGTAGGTTTGGCTTGTACATGTGTGCGGGCCTTGGATTGGAGCCGAACTCACTAAAATTGAGGAAATTATTCTTAGAATTTTATATTTTTATGTCAAGGAAAGCATTTCATGTGTTGCCTAGTATTCCATGCACTATGGGCAAAGCCACATGAGATAGATCAGGCCCGATCCCACGCCTGCCCAGGGACAGGTAGCTGCAGGTACCACACTTTGGACTGGCGGGGAAAGCAGGTCACACAGTCTGCCCCACCACAAGGAAACCAGGTGGGTGGGCTGTTGTCACAGGTTCCATCATGTCCCAGGGTGGGCCAAGGAGCTAGTCACATGGGGCTGGATGCCTGGAATCCTGCTGCATTTCAGGATCAGGCCTGTTGCCGCTAGACAGCTCATAGAGGAGCAGAAGATCACATGCATGCCCAACCGCTGATTGGTGGGCATGCAAACCTATTCCACCGATACCCTAAAGGGGACCCCAGAGCAGTGTGCTCTCCTCTAGGGCCACTTTTCCATGGTTAGCTGCTGGGCAGGTGGGAGGAGCGCGCACCCTCTTCTAGTGCCCCCTTACCCTCCATCAGCTGTTGGTTGTGTGGAAAGAGCGCACTGCTCCTCCAGGCCCAGTCCTCAGACCCTGCCTTGCAGCAGGGCAGCACAGGGACTGGCCACACAAGAGGTGGCCCTTTAACCCACTTGGAGCAGCGTTATCCCACTTTGGGCAGTGTTACTACGCACTGCATCCCTGACCTTCTCTGACGGATGTGTTATGTGTTAGCCGGCCGCTCACCCTGCCTCGGGGCAGAGCAAACATCTGGCGGTCACTGGCCATACGATTCACTGCATCGTATTTTAACATTGCCCAAAGTGAGTTAACGTCTCATGCGGCTTCACCCTACGTGGTGCTCGGCATGCTTGCTGTACAATATTCATAATACTTTCCATGTCTAGTTTATTTTTTAAACTACAAGAAGGCTTATTTTCATGGCTAATAGTTTACATGTGAAAAGGGTGGGTTTCAGGGACAGTAGAAGGGGGGGAGGAAATTGTAACTAAAAGACAAAAAAAGTGTAAACTCACACCTGCCTCTCTTGTTTGCAGCCATTATGAAATGTTATTGTTTTTTGCAGTGCAATTATTGCTGTTCTTAATATCAACATTTTTTATTAATACCTAACATGATGCGCTATCATTGTCCCCCACTATGTGTACCCACAGTTTCCTGTTCTTTGTCTTACAGGAGCTGGTTCCCAGCAGCAACAGCAACACTATAGTGTCTCTCACTCGCCTTTTTGAAATGTTGCTTTGTGATGCTGTGCAAAAGGATCCCACTAATAAAAACATCCACACATGGATTATGGTGGGTCTCTTACTGGAGGTGTAACTCTTTCTAAAAAAAGAAAAGAAAAAAGAATAAATCAATTAATTGGTTACAAGTCCCTTTGAAAATTCACGCGTTTGGAATGGATTTCCCATAAAAAGCATGAACACATAGGCCCAATTAAAAAAAAAAAGTGAAATCATTGGGACTACAGTGTTTTTAGGATTAGGGTCCCAGGCTTCTGCTAACAATTCAGGTTTATTTCTGACTTGCAAAGGAAGAAGGCAAGATAATGTTTTGTGCCCAATCAAAATGGTAATTGGGAATTAGGTAGAGAAATAGTACTGTTTTGAAATGTATTTTCAAGTAATTTGGATAATATTATATTAACTAAATTTGTGTTTTAGTTAGACCAAATATCTTGTTAAGGATAGTTACGTTTTGGGAAAAGAATATTGAACAGGCCATACTAATTCCTACTGTACTGAAGTTTTATAGTGTGAGAAAGGAGAAGGATACCCTATCTGAAATTTAGTATAGTGATACATTTTATTGGACCAACTCCAGTTGGTGGAGGTATGCGAGCTTTCGGACCTCACGGGGTGCTACATCAGACAAGTCAGGAATTAGAACTGGAGACTGAGCAAAGCAGTGAGGTAGAGTGTTTTGAAACAATGACAAAGGGAGGTGAGGAGGAGGTGAGAACGAGCCCCAGGTAGGAGGTTGGTCTGCAATTCAAAAGGGTGGAAGCTGGTTTGATTGGCTACATGTTGGTTATATTTGAGCCTTTCTGCTTTTGATAGGTTATGTTGAGAGTTTTGTTTTGTTCAGAATTTGACAGTCCATTCTTTTCCTAAAGTAGTCAGTAGTGGTCTGGTGTGGAGTTACATCCATCTGGCGCTATCCGGTCAGAAGTGTCTTTTTTCTTGTTGTCTGGGGGAGATAGATTGTTTTGGAGTCCTTTCTTGCTGCAAAAATATTCTTTGAGGCAGAGCTGGTGGAAAAAGTCTTCTAGTTCACCACGTATTAGTATATTATCAGACTTCTTTGTAGGAGAGAATTTTAGTCCCTTAGAGAGCACTTATAATTCAGCTTTAGTCAGTGTTTGTCTGGATAGATATCTAACATTATGGGATTGGGTGGTGTGCTCTGTATCTTGGACAGATGTTGTAGTTCACTCTGTTTTTTCATTTTTGTGGTGGATGGCTGCAGTCAGCTTTTAATTATCTTGGATTTCTTGTATGATTTCCAGATGGATTTCTTTATATTTCTCTTTAAAGATGTTTGAGTATGAGTTGATTTCTTGTTTTAGCTGTTTTTCTCTGGAGTATGGTAGGTGTAAGAAGTGGTTTCTTAAACCGGTTTGAATTGCAGATCTCCTACCTGGGGCTTGTTCTCACCTCCTCCTCCTCCCCCCTTCGCCATTGTTTTCAATTCCAGTGACTGCATCTACCTCACTGCTTTGCTCAGTCTCCAGTTCTAAGGCCCTTTTACATGGAGCTCTCCCACTCATGAACACCCAGAAACCTGAAGGATGCGGTGTGCGTGTTGAGTGGGGGTGCGTGCATCCTCCCGCCTAACACGCATCCCCACGCACCCCCCACTCATCAACATGCACAGAGCAACAGGGGAAAACAGTGGTTGCTACATGCATGTTGATGAGTGTGTGTGTGTGTGTGTGTGCACCCGTATGCACATCCCACCCACTTACTGCGCATGCATGGACCCCCCCTTCTGTGGGGGCCATGTAAAAGAGGACTAATTTCTTACTTGCCTGATGAAGGAGCCTGTGAGGTCCAAAAGCTTGCTTACCCCCACCAACTGTAGATGGTTCAATAAAAGATATTGTACTATTTTCTCTATTGCATGTATTTGGGACCATCACAGCAACCTTACTTTCTCTACAGTATATGAAATTGTATCTTAATAAGGTCAGAAGCGGCACTTAACATCATAAATCCTTGTTGCTACAAATCATTTATGTTGCTTTGTAAGGTGTGTACAGTACCTTACAATGAGCAACATAGCTTTCAAAGAAGACTTTAAAACAGCCTAGTGAGCTTAAATACACATTTTGAGTAACACAGTATTAAGATCATCATTAAAGATATATGCTTTATTTTAAAGTCCTTCCCCCCCTAAGACTTTTCTGGGTTTTGTTTTGTTGCTTCTTTATCTTTAGTTTATAATTTTAGCTAATAATTTTAAAAGACCCCAAACAAGTAAATTTGCAATGAATATATTGCAATATATTGTAATGTTGAATACAATTCAGTTTGCTGCCAGCCCATTGAGTGGCAACTTAAGTCTTAAATACTTTTATGTTCTTATGCTGGCAGGCTTGCTTTGCTTTCTCTCTGGTGTGGTCCATTGGTGGAAGCTGTGACAGTGACAGTCGGGTCCTTTTTGATACATTTCTCAAAGAGACTCTAGCAGGAAAGTCAGTTGCCCATCCAGTTCCAGCAGCTGTGGGTAAATGGGACTGTCCCTTTGATGACAAAGGCTTGGTCTATGACTATATGTATGAGGTATGAGACTGATTTGATTGCTCCTTTCTACAGTGGGTCAACTAGATCCTTAAAATTGACAAAAGAATGTCGCTAGATAGAAGTGTTAGCTTCTTAGAATTAGTTGGCAGCAGGATTCAGTGAGAGTAGAACTGGGCCCTTTTTGAAGAAAAGTAAAGACTAATGTTGAAAACAAAGCCATTTTATTTAACTAAACTCAGATTTCTTTTAAAAAGGAATTATAGTAGCACAATCCTGGAGATAGCACTGACTCTAACCCTGCTCACTTCAGGCCTCAAGCTGTTTAGTATGAGTCCCACTGCACTGTGCCCGTGCCGAACATTACTGAATTTAGCTTTTAGTAAAGAGGTAGCAGACTACAGGAGGCATATTGTGCTGAAGACTCAGTGAGGAAGTTACCAGATCTGTTGAGCTTTATTAAGAGGAAGAACACTTTGGCCTCAGTCTAACAAAGCACCTAGGCATGTGTTTAACTTGTATCCATGTAAGTGGACTTGTTGATTTCAATGGGATTATTCATGTGCTTATGGGGGTGCTTTAGGAAAGCTCTTTAGAGGGAGTGGTAAGGAAGGGGAGAATCTAAACTTTGGCCACATACAGTATCTTATTAGAACCTTCCTATCTTTGGAGGTTTGCTCATCACTAGGGAAATGAGGAAAAGGAATAAAAGGTCCCAAAATACTTGAAAATGCCATTATATGTTCAAGCATAAATAAGCTGTAAAAGAGTGAGGTGCTAAAGAAATGGTTTTTAATGTTTGTGTCAGTGCCACATCTTCCACAGTACTGTACATCTGTGTTTCTTCTTAGTTAAAAGGCAAAGGGCGTTGGGTTCATTGGAATGAAGCAGTTAGAAACATCAATTATGGGAATAAAAAAAATACTAAAATTCAAGACATCATAGTCCCAACAATGGACACAGTCAGATACACATACTTGATGGATTTGTGCATCGCCTACGGAACGTAAGTTAAACCTGTTTCATGTGGAAATGTGAATGATTTTATTGTTGTTCTTTTAGGGCTTGATTCAAAACCTGTTGAAATCAGCAGGAGCCTTTCTACTCAGTTGGGATATTAGAACATACTGTCCTTGGTCCATTATTTTTTTTTTTTAAAGTCTTCCAGGAAGTTAACTGCATTCTTTATATATCTTTTTAGTTTCAAAGCCATCCTTGACATTTGATGTCTCTGCATTCAATATCTCTTTCTTACAATGTTCCCTTGGTAATGTTAGGGTTGCTGCTGAGGCTTTGTGGTGTCTTTCTTTTGCTCCTCTGGCAGTGAAGCTTGTTTCTTTCCTTTTCTTAAATTAGGCATGAGCTGGAGGTAGCCATACCAATGTTATCTTGTTATATCAGTAATTTCTGGAATTTGGATTGTGGCAGCCGGAATTTTCAAGGGGGCCTAAAGGGCTAGTTTATTTAAATCCCATTGAAAGTTCCAGTTGACATTTCAGCATGCTGTTTCCAATAGATAGAATTTGTCTCAGTGTAGAAATCCTGCCCAAGGTCCTCTGAACGACTTGGTGTGCATGTTAGTCCTTGACATTTGGGTACATGTTCCACAGAAAATATATTCCCAGCCTCTGTGTGTGTGTATTTATTCTTGTTTGTTTTATTTGTCCTTGCCCCCCACCAGAGTCTACTCCTGCCTGTGAAATGCCTGACTGTATAGAAAAGTCTTACACTGCCTTCAGAAGATACTCAAACTAGGGCTTAGGTCAAGTTAGGTGAACCTCCAAAGGAAGGGAGTTCCAGAGCTGTGAAGCAGCCACTGACAATGCCTCTCTACATGCCCATGTCGTATGGACCTGGTGCAATGATGGAACTTGCAAGAGGGAGCTCTTGGCTGATCTTAGAAGCTGCAGAGAAACATAAGGCGGTCCTTTAAATGTGTAGGACCCAGGCCATTTAGGGCTAAGGTCTTTTATTGTATTAGTAAGGTCTCCTTATTTAAGAACATGAGATCGTAAGAAGTACCATACTGGGTCAGACCAATGGTCCATTGAGCCCAGCATCCTGTCTCCAACAGCGGTCACTCTCGGTTGCTTCAGTGAAGTACCTAGCAGGTCATAATGGAGTGATCCATTCCTTGCTGTTCACTCCCACCTCCTGACAGTCAGAGGTTACATCCCAAACCTACTTAGATAATAGCTTTTAATGGACCTATCCTCCAAGAACTTGTCCATTCCTTTTTTTAAACCCAGCTATACTACTGACTTTGACCACATCCTCTGGTAACAAATTCCACACATTAATTGTGCATTACATGAGGTTTTTTTTAGCAGACCTAATTCTACAATCAGTTATACCACTTCTATATGCCTCTTTAATTTTTCTTGAAGCTGCTCAGATATGAAACTAAGAATAGAGTTTAATTCATAAGATTGTAGCAGTGTGATACTTTAAATTAATATGGCAACTTGCCTTCTGACGGGGGGTGGGCCAACAGGAGCACATTACATTCTGCTTTGGCTTCCGGTAGTTTCCGGGTATAGTTCAAGGTGCTGGTTTTAACTTATAAAAGCCTGAAACACGTCTAGAAGACTGCCTCCTCTCCTGTGTCCCATCAAGACCCCTAAAGTCAGCTGTGAACAGCCTCTTGATAATTCCATTGGCATGCCAAATCCATACGGATTATGGTGCATAGGGAGGTTTTCTCCTTGGGGGTCCTCCTGGATGGCCAGCCTTAACAGTAGGGTAGATCCCGCCACTGTCCAGTAGGAGGCAGACATAACGATTTTCACCTGGAGACTCAGGGATCTTCCTTGCTCCAGTTGTTTGTCTGCCTTCGAGCCGGTAGGAAGCAGGCGAGCTGCCTCCTTGAAGAACCTGGCAGCTAGAAAAAGAAAAACAAAGAAAAGAAATGTTAAAGGAACTCTAGGTGCCAGGGGTGGAGAAATTCCCCCCCTGTTCACCCTAACCTCTCCCCCGTGAGGGGGTAGTGAGCCCACACCGGGACCCTTCCCTTTCCTACGGGCAGGGGGGTCCCGAGGAGCGGAGGGGCACATCCTTCCTGGAGGGGGGTGCGACCCTAATCGGGCTCTCCCGACCCGCTGGCCCCCAGGAGCAGACAGCCCCCGCCGCGGCAGGCAGCCCGGCTAGGCTGAGACCGGATTGCACAACCACTTCCAGGTAGGGAATGAGCGCTCTGGGGGAGGGACTGGCTCCGGGGGCCTCAAGGGACGTTCCCTCCTTCCCCCCCCCAAAGGCAGGTTGATCTCCGGCTAAAGAGGGCAGAGCCGAAGTGCTGGGCGCCACCGCCGCCGGTCATAGTGTTTTTTCGGCGCGCGTCATAGGGGATCAGCGCCACTGCCGAAGCAGGAGCACCGCTTGTAGGGATCCTCCGAGGTCTCCTCCTCCCTCCCCTTCCCCCTCTCATGGGCGGGAACGGGAACAGGGGCACTGGGATGGCGGGGGTTAATACGGCTCAGAGCAGCCTTCGGAGTCTGCGCAGGCGCACAGGAAAGCGCGCCAAAAATCCCCGCTCACTCCTTCCCCGCTGCGATAGGAGAGAGGCAGTCTTTTCTCCATCTCTCGGTGAGGCCAGACCCGAAGCAGCATAATGGCGGCCAGAAAAAGACCAGCAGCCACAGAAACAGCAGCTTCAGAAGAGCGAGGNAGACCAGCAGCCACAGAAACAGCAGCTTCAGAAGAGCGAGGGAGGTCTGTAAGCCCCGCGCGTCCCCCTCCTCCACCTCCTCCTCCTCCGCCCCCTCCTCAGGACCCCCACATGATGGTCCTGCAGCAGATCCTGGCAGAGCTCCAGCGATCTCGCTCCCCCCAAAGAAAAAAGGGATCAGCCTATAAGGGTAGTTCTAAGGGGGCAGGAAAGGGAAAGGCTCCCAGGCCTAAGCACCCACGCAGGGCGGCTCGGCCCCTGGATTCACCATCCTCTGAAGAGGAAAACTCAGAGGAGGTTAGGTCTGTCTCCTCCTCAGACGAAGGGGGGCACAGAAGGAAGAAGCAGCCCCACAAACAGAGCAGGGAGGGTTCCTCCCCTGTAAATTCCGAAGAGGAGGAGGAAGAGGAGGCCCAGGACCTTGAGGGGGGAGATGAGGAACATGATTCAGGAGAGGAAGCAGTCTCCTCTCCTCCAGAAGAAGGGGAGCTTGAGGACACTGAGAAAGAGGCCTCAACTGACCCAGATATTCAGTTCCCCATAAAATACAGGGATCAGATTATGGAGCCAGGTGGTCAGAGCACTCAAACTGCAACGAAAAAAGGAGAAAAATGAATCCTCAGACTCCTCAGAGGAGGAGGGAGGGGCAAGGGAGTACATACCCATAGCCAAGACCAGAGACAAGGGTATGGTTCTGGATAAGGCCTACGAAAGGATCATAAAAAAGGAATGGCAACAGCCTAACAAGCTGTTCAAGCTGAACAAGGCACAACACTCCTTATATTCCTTAACCAAGTGTAAGGAAGGGCTGCTGGCCATACCAAAGGTGGATGCAGCAGCCACATCGCTGGCACGAAATTAGGTGTTCCCCACAGAGGGAGAGGTGTTCCCTCGTGATCCCACAGATAAGGGAATAGAATGCAATCTGAGAAGAAATTTCGAACAGTCAGCGGCAGTATTAAAGATGGCAACCCTAACATCTTATTTCGCCAGAGCACTGATGACCTGGGTCAAGAGAGCCAGAGACCCCAAGGTCTCGATGAAAATGACCAAGATCTTGTCCACCAGGATTCAGCTGGCATACGCATTCATCGCAGACTCCTCCACC
>QEPC01011258.1:4445506-4509894 GCA_003113815.1 Sphenodon punctatus | reverse complement strand
CTTCTGCAATCTGTGTGTATGTCGAGCACCAAGGGGCTGGCAGGGCACTGACAGGCTGGTGGGCCCGATTCAGCACCGTAGTTTTTGCCACCCCCTTCAATGTACCGCCATAGGTGGCTACCTGTGCTGGGTATGTGTGTGGTAGTGTTAGCCTAAAAATGGAGATAGTGCACCAGCCACTTGCTGTGCTGTTCCCTTCCAAATCCCCACTCCCACCAGCCCCATGACAGAAGCATTGCAAGCACATGAAAATAACATCTCAGAGGATTTGTAAACATGATGGGTTTGTCCAGGCTTCTGTGTCCTCTTCAGGGGCTGAGAAAGCAGCTGGTCTAGCACTAGGAGCCCTGCTGCTTTAAGGCTACAGCTCACTGTAGTCTCACGGTGAAAGGTGGGGCTGATCCAGAACCGTAGTGAAAGTAAGTAGAGAACAGGACCTGGGACAGAGGTTGGGCCCTTGGAGAGAGACCCCAGTGATAACTCCAAGTTGAGGGCACAAAGTCACAGGCAGCACAGAGTGCAGCAGCAGGCCCCTGTCACTGTGGTGAGGGAAATAGCTGCTCCCCTGTCAGATTGTCAGACTTGAGTGGTGCCTGAAGCCTGCCATCTAGCCTGTCCTCTTTTCAAGCAGTGTGAGGGGGGCTTCAGCCCAAGCAGTGGGGAGCACTGGGATAGAAATGGGGCAATAGGGAGGGAGGGCTCATTAGAGAGGGTGTTCTGGCTCTTGGGGGTTCCTGTTAACACTTCCACAAAGGCTTTGGGGCTGCAGTTATTTATGTAAAGGACAAGGAGGGCTAGTAGTTAGAGAAGGGGGACTGGAACACATAGCCCAACTCTTCCACTGACTCACAGTGAGATCGTGGCAGTCACTGCAATGTTCTGTACCGCAGTTTACTTTTATATAAATTGAGCTACAGCCACTGCAGTCTGTTTACTTGATCATTAACCATAGATAGTAGTGACTCATGTTTTAATGGGACCCTCTGTACTGGTTATTTATGAGATTATTTTAAACTGCCTATGTTCCCACATGAACTGGTTTGAACCAGTTTGGGTATACCGAACTGGTTACTGAACCATTATTGGCCTGAACCAGAACCAAATTGAAACAACTTCAGTCACAGCTGAACCCAAACTGGAACTGAACCAAAAATTTACTGGTTCGACTCCCTGGTTGAAATTTGCCATATTTCTTTAAAATGTTTGTCGTAAGCTTAGAGACGTAAGAGGGGCATATTTTTAGAAATCTAAGACTATGATTAAGACTATCTAAGAAGATCTTAGATATTCTAAGAAATCATGTGGCAGATCCTGACCCTTATTAGGAATGAGGATAGACTTGAAATGAGAAGTAAACTAAAGCCAGTTCTAATTTCTTCATTTTTCCATTTCAGTAATTCCTCAAATAAAGCTAGAGTTAAAGACAGAGAAGAAAATGGAATGTTTATATTCATATCTGTATTCTTATCTATGAAATAATACATAGAATATGTCTGTGTATATTTTATTTTACATTGTGTAATACACTTAGCCTCCATGTTAAATAAACATTATAAAACTTCCAATTCTGTATTTTAGAACATCATTATGGCTAGGCTGGACAAAAGACGCAAAGGAGTATTTGGCCCACCTATGGGGAAGAAATGTGTCATCTTTGTAGATGATATGAATATGCCTGCACTGGAAAAATATGGGGCTCAACCTCCTATTGAACTTCTAAGGCAGTTTTTTGACCATGGAATTTGGTAACTATTTGAAACAAATTTAAATTTTACATTAAATAAATAGATGGGTTTGCCATGTTTATCACAAATTTGATTTTATTATTACTGAGAGCCAGTGTGGTGTAGTAGATAAGATGCTGGACTTGGACCTGGGGCCCAGGATTCAAATCTTAGCAAGGCCACTGGGTGGCCTTGGGCAATGCGCAACCTCTCAGCCTCAGTTTCCCACTTGTAAAATGTGACTATGTGTGTGTATGTCTCTCCTGTGTGTTCCCCTCATCCTTGTCCATCTTAGATTAAGGGACCTGTCTCTGAAAATTGGTGACTGTAAAGTGTTGCATATGCCTAACAGTGCTATAGAAATTATTATTAGTAGTAGTATTTATATTTATTTACATGTGGTAGTATTTTTTATTTATTTAATGTGCCTAGTGCTGCCCAGTTGTGACTAGAGACAGATCCCTGCCCGAAGGGCCTTACAGTCTAGGATGCACAGGAGAGGGAAGACTGGAGAGAGGGGAACACAGAGGGTGCAGCCACACGAGATGAGCTGGGGGGGCTACCACAACTTAGGGTATTTTCAAACGTGACGCTACCACAGGTGGCCACACTAACACCAGCTTGGCTACCCATGGTGGTTTCATGTCTGCTCCCGCCCACCGAATGTTTGCTGCAGGCAGGAGCAGAGTTTACGCTGGACCGTAGCAGGGCTAACTCCAGGTTGTGCTCTGGGCTCCCTGCCAGCGCACATCCCAGAGTTAGCGCTGCCACGGTGTGGAAAAGACAACACTGGACCGTGGTAGAGTGGGCCATCACATCTCATGGCCCGCTGTATCAAACTCTGGCTGGTGGCTGGAGCTTTTCCGGGTGCGTGCAACAGCCTCATAGTCTGCTATGAGGCCACTGCACCCGCCCATCAGGGAGGGGGCCGGGCTGCGCTGAGCAGTGCAGGGGGCAGGGGCCGTGTGGACCACGTCCGCACATCCCCCTGCCCCCTCCCCAGCCCCAGACGCCGGCACGTTTGTTCGGGAGGCAGGACAGAGCTATGTGCCTGCTCCTGTGGGTGGCACCTTGGACTGCTCTGGCCGTGATGGCAGCTCTGACAGGGGCCAGCCCGGTCAGNTCCCTGCCCCCTCCCCAGCCCCAGACGCCGGCACGTTTGTTCGGCAGCCGGGCCTGATCTTCCCTGTGGTGAGTGCCCTCACGGACAGAATCAACGTGTGATGGCTTTAAGAGCCGTCACGTATGAAAATACCCTTAGGTATCTTTACCTCTCCCTGGGCAAACAAACCACACAATGCAGTGGCTCAGGTGCCAGGGTCCGCCAGATGTTCCCCCTGCCTCAGGGCAGGACAAGCAGTTGGTTGCTCAGCAACGCATCATCAGGAAAATTCAGAAGACTCATTTTGGAGCAGCCTTCCTCAACTAGGGCAAAGCTGCCCAGGGTAGGGCAGAGCGCATTTGCTCCACCACACATGGTGCAATGCTGCGGGGCCATAAGCGGGTTCAGTTGGACTTGGGGAGGGAGGCAGGACAGAGCTATGTGCCTGCTCCTGTGGGTGGCACCTTGGACTGCTCTGGCCGTGATGGCAGCTCTGACAGGGGCCAGCCCGGTCAGTTTCCTCACAACTGTTTGCCTGGCTTCCCACGCTTGCCCCACAGTGTGGCAGCAGGTATTGTCTGCCACGCAGGGATCAGACCCCTGCAACTCATGTGGCCGTACCCAGAGAGTAAGGATATTAAAGAAGTAGAAGGTGTACCTGCTTAGCTTAGTTAGAGGGAGATGGGGGATCCTGAAGGATAAGACCATATTAGGAGAAGCATAAGCAAGCAATCTGCAGTGACGAGAAGTTAAGGAACGCTTGATGGAAGAGGTAGGGTTTTTGGAGGTACTTGAAGGTTGGGAGCAAAGCGTATATAGAAAGTTCAAGGCATAGGGGAAAACATGGGAGGGGAGGGCAAAGATGGTTAAGGGAACAGAAACTTCTGGGGTGGATTAAGGGAAATGAGAGTGGGTGGGCTTAAGTTTTTCTTCAAATAATTGTTTTTACATTGATTTTTATCAGGCAAAGTTGTCATATTGAAATAACTTACATTTTAAACAAAAAACTTTTAAATTAAAATTTTGTAGTACTACTGTACTAGTCTCCAAAGTTAATTTATTTAAAATGTATGAGTTAGATAGCAGTAGTAAAACAGGCAAACAGAATATTAAGAATTATTCAGAAAGGACCAGAGAATAAAACAGAAAATAATATAAATCGATGGTGTGAAGAAACCTTGAGTGTTGTGCGCAGTTCAAGTCTTTCCATCACAAAAAAATATGGTACCGAGACTTTGTAGGTGAAGAATCAGAAGAACTGTCACAAATAAGTGTGACTCTGCAGGAGGTTCTAGAGCAAACTGACAAACTAGTAACAAATCACTAGGACCAGATAGTATTCATCCCAGAGTTCTGAAGGAACTCAAATATGAAGTTGCAGACCTACTATTTGTAGTTTGTAACCTATCGCTAAAATCTGCCACTGTACCAGAGGATTGGAGGGTAGCAAATGTAACACCAATATTTAAAAAGGGCTTCTGAGGTGATCCTGGAAACTACAGATTGGTGAGCTTGACGTTGGTGCTGGGCAAACTGGTGAAAATGGTTGTTAAGAACAGAATTACTGAGTATATTGATAAACATGGCTTAATGGGGAAGAGTCAGGCTGGATTTAGGGAAGGGAAATCATGTCTCACAAATCTACTGGAATTGTTTGAAGGTGTAAATAAGCATGTGGATAAGGGTGAGCTGGTCAGTATAGTGTATCTGGACTTTCAGAAGGTGTTTGATAAGGTCCCTCATGAGAGACTTTTGAGGAAATTAAAGAGTCATGAGATAAGAGGCAGTGTCTTATCCTTGATTGGCAACTGGTTAAAAGATAGGAAGCAAAGAGTAGGACAAAATAGTCAGTTTTCACAGTGGAGAGAAATAACTCGAGTGCCCTAGGGATCTGTGCGGGACCAGTGTTGTTTAATATATTCATTAATGATCTGGAGAATGGAGTAAAGAGTGAGGTGATCAAATTTGCAGATGACACAAAGTTATGTGTCATCCAAATGGCAGATGAAATTTAATGTGGACAAGTGCAAAGTGATGCACATAGGGGAAAATAACCCAAAGTATATGTATACAATGCTTGGTTCTAAATTAGGAATTACCACTCAGGAAAAGGATCTTGGCATCATTGTGGACAATACATTGAAACCCTCAGCTCAGCGTGCAATGGTAGTCAAAAAAGCAAATATAATATTAGGAATCATTTGGAAAGGGTTAGAGAATAAAACTGAAAATATCATAATGCCTCTGTATAGATCTATGATACGACTGTACCTGGAATATTGTGTGCAGTTCTGGTCATCCCATCTCAAAATAAACATAGTAGAACTAGAAAAGGTACAGAGAAGGACAACAAAAATGATCAAAGGTATGGATGGCACCCGTCTGAAGAGAAGCTTGATAGGTTAGGGCTCTTCATCTTGGAAAAGAGACAACTGAGAGGGGATATGATAGAAGTTTATAAAATCATGAGTGGTGCGGAACACGTAAATAGGGAACAGTAATTTACCCTCTCTAACAGTACTAGAACAAGGGGACACTCCATGAAATTAACTGGCAGCAGATTTAAAATACATAAGAGAAAGTATTTTTTTCACTCAGCGCACAATTAACTTGTGGAATTTGCTGCCAGAGGAAGTGGTCAAGGCCGGTAGTGTAGCTGGTTTTAAAAAGGGATTGGAAACGTTCTTGGAGGATAGGTACATTAATGACTATTAGTCAAGTAGGGTTTGGGGATGTAACCTTTTACTGTTGGGATCTGGTACAACAGGGAATGGATTGCTCATTGTGACCTGTCGGGCACTTCTCCCAAGAGAAACATATTTGCCACTGTTGGAGACAGGATGCTGGGCTGGATGGACCATTGGTCTGACCCAGTGTGGCACTGCTTATGATCTTATGTTCTTATAGTAGAACTTACAAATGTACAGAGAATGGCAACAAAATATGATGATGGGTATGCAACGACTTCAGCACGAGGAGAGGCTGGATAAGTTAGGGCTCTTCAACATGGAGAAGAGACGACTAAGAGGGGAAACGCTAGAAGTTTATAAAATCATGAGCAGCTTGGAATAAGTCAATAGGGAGCTGTTATTTGCTCTCTCAAACAGCACTAGAACTAAGCACTCTATGAAACAAACTGGCAGCAATTTAAAACAAAAAAGGGAGTACCTTTTCACTCAATGTACAATTAACTTGTGGAGCTTATTGCCAGAGGATGTTTTTTGTTTTTTTAAAAATTATTTATGCTTGGCCGTAGGCCATCACATATCTAGAAAAACAGAGGACGTTATAAAGACTAATAGTATACCTGGGTTTTAAAAGAATTGGATACGTTCTTGGAAGATAGGTCCATAAATGGCTATTAGTCAAGTTGACTGGGGATGTAATCTCTGACTGTCAGGCTATGAAGAGAATAGCAGGGAATAGTTCACTCCATTATAACCCTTCTCCGAAAGGACTGAAGGTACCACTGTCAGAAACAGGATGCTGGGCTTGGTGGACAAACCCAGCCCAATATCTGGCCCACTAGTTATGCTCTAAGATTTTCAACTTTTAGTCATTTGCACAACACGTTTAAATGATTTCTATAAAACATTTGTGGCATGGAAAGCATTTATCAAGGTTTGATGCATAAGTATTCACTAAAACTGAATTTTAGATTCACACACAAAGAATCCAATCCCAGTTTGCACTTCATGCTGGAGCTAGCTCTTAGTGCCTATGCAAAACATAAAGAGGAGAGAGTTTTACCGTTCTATCCCGTAATCTTATGTGCCCCAAATTAATTATCCTAAACAAATATAACCAGGCAGATGGACTAGGAGCCCTCATGGACTCCTACTAAATTCAGTGCACAGGTCTACTCATGAGCTTGTACCTAAGGTATCATATGTGGAATATTCTGTGCTGCAGAGGTATTTAAACTATATAAGTCTGCCTTTTAATACATGGACTTGTCTGAATGTTATATTGTAATTTTTTGAAGGTATGACCTGAAGGATACAAGTAAAATTACTTTGGTTGATGTACAGTTGATGGCTGCTATGGGACCTCCTGGTGGTGGGAGAAATCCAGTCACTTCTCGTTTTCTACGACACTTCAACATTTGCACCATTAATTCATTTAGTGATGAAACTATGGTCCGTATTTTCTCTACCATTGTTGCCTTCTACCTCCGGGCCAATGAATTTGCTCCTGAGTTCTTCACGGTTGGAAACCAAATTGTCAGTGGCACTATGGAGGTAAGAGGCAAATAACTGCATGGAAACGTGTTGTGCTCCTGGATGTTTTGGAGCACTGCCAGCAGAGCAGGCAGCCCAACCCTGGGGCAGCAGCCAGAGACAGGTCTTCCACCATCCATCTGCTTGGCAGACTGCCACTGCTGCCTTGCTCTCAGCCAGGCAATTGCCAGGCAACCCTGGCAATGCCATAGACTTGTGGATGATCTGCTGGCAACACTGTGGTGTGGAGGAGGGGTGCTGTGCGGGCAGACCACAGGCCCCAGCAGCTGTTGGTCTGTTTAAAACGGACCCAGGCACGGCTGCAAGTGGGCGGACGCAGGAATGCACATTTGGACTTGCTCTGGGGTTGTGCACCCCCACGTCCGTCCGTGTGAAAATATCCACTGTGTTCATTGCCAAAGATTGGTGGGGAATCTTACAGTCAAAATTAGTAATAGTAATAATCTTTATTGCGTGACCAAAAGGTCATTGCAAAAATACAAAACAGAACTTAATAAGCAATACATAAAAATATAAATAAAATAAGCAAATATACAGAACGTATGTATAATAAAAGGTTAATAAGCAAGGTGAACAGTTAGCCACCCCTAAAGCTGTTTACTAAGATAAACATAAAATAAAAATTATGACACCTTCATCGTAACCTCTTTACAACTGTCACAAAGCAGCCGTTTAATATAAAACTCCCATGATCTACCAGGGAAGGAATTAATCTCAGGGGAAATAAATTTCTGTCGAAGATCAGCATGCAACGGGCAGTCAAGAATAATATGCTTTAGAGACTCTACCTGCTTCAAAGAGCACTGACAGAGGCGCTTGGCCAGCGGGGTACCTCAATATCTCCCCTGGGTAAGCGAGGAGGGAAAGTAATTCACCCGAGCCAGGAAGAACAGCCTCCTCCTTACAGGGGGGAGCCCGCAATCCAAATACAACCTCGGGTAATCAATCTCAGTCATCAGGCATTTGTGAGGACCCAACACAGAGCTTACACTTAATACAGCCCATCTCTCCTGCTGGCCAATATCCACCAACCTCTGATACACCATTTTCTTTATAGCCCAAGACTAAGAGCCTCGGGGGTAAAGCCCAAATGATTTAGCTTCATGACAACTAATTGCACCCATCGACTGGGGACCCTATCGGAAATCACTGCACGTGTAAGGGGAGCGACCAGGCCAAAGAGCAACTTTAGCCAATAGTTCAGTGCTCCACAGCTGAATAGTTCAGCGCTCCCGCCAAATCCTTTCATGAAGAGGGATAACACTGCATTCCAAATACAAAGCCAAGGCACTCACACCAGGAGGGGCAGAGAGTAAAGAGCGCAAAAACCCAGCCTGTATACGTTCTAAATCCTTGATTTTACCTAGAGACCAAAGGAGGGCACCATAGAGTAGCTGCGGAACACATTTATGCAGAAACACTTTAATTGCTGGGTTAATCAGCCTCCCACCATGCAATCGAAAGAAGGCCAAAAGGACCTTATTTAATTGCTTGGCCCGAGAACTAGCGCATAAGGACTGTAAAGACTATTTACCTGAAGTTTGAAAAAGGAGCCCTAAATATTTATAAACCCTTACTTGTTCTAATTCCTTGTCCTCTATGAACCACCTGTGTTTTAATAATTTGCATGTAAACACAACCACTTTGGTCTTAGAGTAATTAATCTCAACAAGATTTGTGTGGCAGTATTTCCCAAACAGCTCCAGAGCGCGTCTCAAACCAATTTGCATATGGGACAGAAGCACAGTATCATCCGCATAAAGCAAACAGGAAATATGAAAGTTGCATACCTTGGGGGGATGGCATTTGTCAACCATAAACTCACCAACCAAGTCATTCAGGTATAAATTAAACAGGGTGGGGGCCAAAATACACCCCTGTTTAACCCCCTTCCTAGTCTGTATTCTGTTTGATAAAGCCCCCTGGTGGTTCAGCCTGACTCTAATATAGGTATCTGTATAAAGCTCCATTATCAGATGCAACAGTCTCCTGTCAATATTAAGGGCAAAAAGTTTTTGCCAGAGGCGCTCCCAGTCAAAATTTGTATTGCCTATTACAGCAAATTTTCTCTTTTATATATATTTATTTGCTACATATAGAAGCAAGTAAAGGGATTTCCACACCCCCCCCCCCCCCCCCCCCCCCCCCCCGCCTGATGAATGCCCTTGGCTGACTAGCAGACTTCCTTTTATTTCCAGCTGGTCCAACCAGTCCTCGTTCAGTTTGGCTTCCTAGTCATTCAGCCCCTTTGTGCCTGGCCTGCTTGCCAGGGGGTTGCACTCTGCATTGACTCACACCAGCGGCTGGTCCTTGGGCCTGCAAGGACTTTTTTCTTTTCTTATTTATTTAATTTTTTTATTCCCCCTTTCCCAAAGGCTCAGGGAAGATAACAGTATAATAAAAACATAGAAGAATAAAAATACATTAAAAAAATATTAAAAATCTCTTCCAAACTCTTACTCTCAGTCATCAAGGGTTTAATGGAGTCCTCTACTGAAGACAAGGACTCAATCCCCTCAGTCCCACTTTGCAAAAAAGTGTCTGCCAGCAATAATAAGCTTGGAATAGACAAAATGGGAAGGAGCATTTAGAGCTGGCTTCTCTTAAAAGTCAATTTCTCTGATGCACATCATCAGTCTCTCCCTCTCTGCTGGGTCCTTTCCATTGGCCTTAAACACATCACTGTCTCCCCTATCATTAAGAAGGCCAATCTTGACCCCTCTGATCCCTCCAACTATCTCCCTATCTTGCTCTTCTCTTTTGCTTCCAAGCTCCTGGAGTGATCTATCTACATTATATTATTATTATTTATTATTTATTTAGATTTCTATACTGCCCTTCTCCCAAAAGGCTCAGGGCAGTTTAGAATATATTAAAAATCCCCCACAAGACAATTACAAAGTAAAACTCTCAAAAATACCCCATACAAATCCCTTCAACATCCCCACCTGCTAGATCTCATAACCCAATTAACACAAATCAATAAAACAATCACCTGACTCATGATGGAGGGCATACCCTGGAGGCTTTGAGGTGGGGAATCCATTGGTGGGGGAGGTGTCACAGTGCTCTTGTCATGGACGGATCATTACCTCCTCCAGGTGTGTCTTCTGGCACATGTCTGCCTCCGGAAAGGTGCGGGATGAGTTCGATTGGTTCGCCCCCGGAGACTTCTGGAACCAGAGAGGTTCCGGAATGCTCTTGGGTAGTTACCCTTCGATCTCAACAACTGCTCACTCGATGACCTTGTGGCTTTTTAGAATACTCTGCTAACTGAGGCCATCGACCGAACGTCTCCTAGGCATCTTCTTCATGACTGTCGACAATACAGGAGGACCTGTGATGGACAAAGCAAGAAGGGCGGTGGTTGGAGTGATGGTGGTGTCATTATCATGCTGAAGCTGACCGGTTGTGTCACGGCCAGGCCTTGAACCCATGGCCTCGGGGCTTCTGCCTTGGCCCTTCCTTGCTCCCAGGGTTCCCTCGTTCTTCTCCTTGCTCCCAGGGCTCCCCCGCCTTGGTCCCTCCTCGCCTTCAGGGTTCTCTTGCCCCTAGGGTTTCCCGCTCCCTAGTCTTGTCCCTTGTCCCCTAGTCTTGGTTTCTCGCTCCCTAGTTTTGGCCCCTTGCTCCCTAGTCTCGGTGTCTCGCTCCCTAGTTTTGGCCCCTTGCCCCCTTGCTCCCTAATCTCGGTTTCTCGCTCCCTAGTCTTGGCCCCTTGCTCCCTTTCCCCTGGTTCCTTGTTCCTTACCCCATATCCCTTGTTCCCCTGCCTCTTTGTTCCTTACCCCTGATCCCTCGCTCCCCTGCCTCTGGTTCCTTGAACCCTGCCTCTAGTGCCTTGATCCCTCGCTTCTGGATTCCCTGTCCCTTGACCTCAATGATGAGCCGTAGGCGTTCTTAGACCAGCAATGCTGGGATCCATGCTGAACACCCTATCTCCTTGGTATTGGAGAGCGGCTGAGAGGTTTCCCCGTGTGTATTAAGGGATATCCCAGATTCCCTACACCCCGTTCCCCCCTCCTGCCTACCCACTTCCCCTCCCCTTTCCCTGGCTCCGCCCCTGGAGCCTGACAGGTTGTGGCATAGAGTCAATTTACGAACCTATGCTGTGACTGCGGGCAGCAAAGAAGAGGTTCTTTGCTGCCCTCATAGCGTCCACAAAGTCGCATCCAACTGAGCTTTTCTGGGTGGTGAGGGGGCTAGCCAATCCGGCCTCACCCTGTCTAGAACTGGAATTTTCCAGTGCTTGCTGTGACACTTTTGTCGACATTTTTGTGAATAAAGTTGCTCAAATTCACCTCAACTTCGATACCGTGTTTGTGGCAATAGGAGAACCAGAGGTAATGGAAGAGAAGAGGGCCCAGGACAGAACCTTGGGAAACTCCCATAGAGAGGGGTGGCAACACAGAGGAGGTACCAGCAAGAGCTACTGAAGGAGCAGTTTGAGAGATATGAGAACCAGTTGAGAACCAAGCGCAGGAAGCCAAGGGAGCAAAGCGAATCCAGGAAGGCGCCATGGTCAACAGTGCCAAAGGTAGCAGAGGGATCAAATAGGATAAGAATGGAATTAAGAGGTCATTACTGATTTTAACGAGGACAATCTCAGTTGAGTACGGCAGACGTCAAGGGAGGAATTGGAAGAGAGGAGACTAAGACAAGCAGTGGAGCCTGTTTCCACCTGGGGCCATCCCACCCCTCAACCTTCTGGATTCCCATAAGAACCTCCTTCACTGGCAGGAGCTGCTGTACCCGGGACCTGTTTCCACCTGGGTCTGCCCTGCCCCAACCCTCTGGTTTCCATAAAGACCTCTTTCAGTAGTAGGTGGCTGTCAAAGGCAGTGGCTTCTGACCATTTGGCAGCCGTCTGTGACTGGAGGGCTGGAGCTGGGTGGGAGTCTAGGTTTTGGATGGGCAACTTTGTGTTTAAAATTGAGGGTTTTTTAATGGAGGATATGGGGTAAGTGGTTTAGGGAAGAAAGAAGAAGGGTGAGACGGTGGGATATGGGTTGTGTGGGATTTGATGGAGAGAGTAGTTGTGTATATATACTGTAGGTTATTTATTTATTTATTTATTTATTTCTGTCGACTTCTTAGCCGCTCCCTCCTGCCACAGCAGCTTGGGGTGGCACACAACACAGTTAAAAAAACATATAAATATAGAACATAATAAAATTCTATAATAAATAACATATTAAAACAATATAATATAAAATCCATAAAGCAACCCAGGCAGAGTAAAAAACAAACAAACACCCTTCCCCCTAGCAACCCTCCACCCATCAAGCATAAACTGGAGGTTTTTTGATTATGGATTATCCAAGTTTTTTGTTAAATACAATGCAATGGAGAAAATCTGTCTTGCTCGCGCAGTAGAATGCTGAGCGGCATAACCACTGTGGGAGCAGGGCATAGGGGAGGCTAAGGTGGAAGAGCTGCTCCCTTCAGTTTAGAAGGTTGTTACTTCTCTCAAATAGCAAACAAGGTGAAGCTGGATTTTTACTGGTAGCTCCCTGCTTTACTAAGAATACAACAACTTTGTTTTGGTTTAAGCATTGCAAACTTCCAAAAACTGCTCTCTATGATCTCTCTAGTTCATGGCTTGTACAGGAGTCTTCTACTGCCCCCCACTGTCAGAGCCCTTTTCCTTGTGCAACACTGGCCATTCTGCTTTCTATAAGGACCTCCCCCTGTACAGGACCCCCTGGCTAGTTCACTCCTTGTACAGCGCTCCCTGACTGCTGTGCCCATGTACAGGGAGATATAATATATATCCACCTGGTATAATGCTGCCCATCCTGAAGCTCTCCCCCTGTAGAAAGCTCCCTCACTCAGTTCTCCTCTGTCTAGGGCTCTCTCCTGGCACAATTATGGCCATTATTCTGCAGCTCTCTGTCTCTACAAGACTCCCCCACTTTACTCTTCCTTGGACAGGGCTCCCTTTCTTGCACAATGCTGCTCAGTCTGCAGACCTCCCCTTGTACTGGGTTCCATATTCTGTATCCCCAATAAAGCTGCTCCCTGTAAAGTGCTCCCCTTGTGCATGGCTTCCACTGTGGAAGCTATTTTATTATTATTATTATTATTATTATTATTATTAACAAACATTTATATAGCGCCAGCAGTGTACCTGGCACTTTACAAAGTAATAAAATAGACACGGTCCCTGCCCCTAGGGCTTACAATCTGAGAGACAGGAGCTGGGGGAGAGACTTAGGAAGGGGAACAGAGGGAGAGACAAGGGGTCTAACATTCATGAAGATGCGAGGTCTCAAGTGCACGTACTTGGCTTGGTTACGATGAGAATGACAGCAGGCAGGTCCATGTTGCAAGGATAAGGGTAAACCGATCGTAGGTATAGGAATAGTGGCTCAGCAGGATAAAGAGTCAGACAGAGCAGAGCGAAAGAGGTGAGTTTTAAGGAGAGATTTGAAGGTAAAGCCAGTGAAGCAAAGAGAGGAGGGGCTGCACATGGTCGAAGTGACGGGCGAGGTAGATGACCCTGGCAGCAGAGTTTGGGACGGAGATGGGGGGGAGAAAGGTGAGACCGGGAAAGGCCAGTGAGAAGGAGGTTTCAGTAATACAGAGGCTCTGCCCCTACTTTCTCCCCTTAATGTCCCACCCCCTTTGTGTATACTCCCTTCTTCCGTGCTCCCCCATAGAATTTCCCTTCCTGGACTGAGGCTCGCTCTTAAGAGTCCTCCCAGAGGATTACACTTGCCAGTCTGCTCAACAGGGCTGCTCTGCACAGGGCCTCACTATCTCCCTGCCCCCCTCCTGCAGACTACCCACTGTATCAGCTGAGAGCACCTGCTTATCCCTCATTCCTTAGTGGGGTTGGTAAAGTTGGAGGGAGAAGCGCTGAAAGAAGATGGATTCCATCTCGCCTGTAGCCTCCTGTCCCTATCTCTGGAATAAACCTCTGCCCCCTTACTGCACCTGGGAGCATCCCAGGCAAACTCCAGCACTCTGGCCCCAGCCATACTCCTTCAACGGGGCGCCCCACTGGAGCTGCAGCCCAGACACCCCACGTTTTTGGAGGGGGAAGGACTGTCACTGAAATCCATGTGCTCTGTGTTTGGGGGCAGGTTTAGGGGGCAAGCTCAGCCACCCCAAATGTCACAGCGGAATTAGCTAGCGCTGTTGTTTAGCCATCTTGGTGTCCCTGGCCTGCAAGCCGAGGCACCTGCTGTGCGGGATCAGAGCAGAATGACCTTCAGCTCTCTCCCTTCCACAGGCCTTGCTCTCCTCACCAGATCAGCTCTAAACATGGCTGACCAGTCACTAACAGTGCCCCCTGGGAGGTGCAGTTCCCCCTCTTTCCCCAGCATTGATAGGCTCTAGCAAGCAGTGCCTACTTGGAGTTGTAGTCCCAAGTATTTAAGACTGTTTGTTTTTAAACAGTCTCTGCATTACACGTAGAATGTTCACAAACACTCCACACTCAGGATGGTCTCCATAGGCTAACACTGAATTTTCAAGATGTCATAACTTAAAACCTACTAACCGGATTTACAAAAAGTAAAACAGAATGCACCCCTGGCAGCCTCCTTGAATTTTCTAAAAGGCTTACACCTCCTCCCAACCAACACAAAACCCCTTTACCCTGCTGAGATCAAGGCGGTCTAACTTTTGAAAAAACAGGCTTCAAAGTGCAGTTTTCAAACTGCAACATCTCAGCTGTTATTCAGCCGATTTGACTGAAGTTTACCAAGCATGAACCGCTTACCTCAGTGATCCTCCACTTACAAATGTCACTATCTTAACTTTAATCATGCCATTTTTATAGCAAATAGAATGTTGGGGCTTTATAATGTAGAGTACAACACACCTTAACTATTAGAGCGCTCCCACACTCTAATAATCTAATTTAGACTAAGTTATCAGTGAGTTTAAGATATTATCATGCTCCTCAGTATTCTAGATAGAGGAGCCAAACAGTGTTGCTTTGTGAAGGAGCTGTAGTTTTATAATAGAGTCAATTTCCACTATATGCAGTGCTGTTGCAGCTGTCCACTGTAGGATTCCAGGACACCACAAGTGAGATTTTATACTTATTACTTTCCATGCTTCACATTTCTTTCAGTTTTTGATGTAACTGTTCACACCTGTCAGTCTTTTCTTGCATTTTCAAAAGAATATTCTAGTAGAGATGAAGTATCCTTCCATTTATTATTTGTTTTGTACAGTATTGCCACTGCACCACAACCCCCCATGTACATACCCAGCCTGTTATTATTGTCATTCTGCCTGATCCCAAACCCTGGATCTGCAGGGCTCCATTTGCCCGCAATAGGGATCCGTGTGACTTGCTCGTGGTTTGGGATCGGGCTTACCGTTACTTTAAAAAGTTTATTTTGTTTGAAGGCATATGAAGTTCTGGATTATAGTAATATAATACATCTTTTTTGTTGTTCATTGTCTGGTTTGTGTTCTAGGTATACAAGAAAGCCATGAAAAACCTGTTGCCAACACCAGCCAAATCCCATTATACATTCAACCTGCGAGACTTTTCACGGGTTGTCCAAGGCTGCTTGCTCATTAAGAAAGATTCAGTTGAACACAAGCACACAATGATTCGTCTGTTTGTTCATGAAGTATTTCGAGTATTTTATGACCGCCTTGTGGATGATGCTGATAGAGCCTGGTTGTTCAAACTAAGTAGAGATATTGTGAAAGAGCATTTTAAGGAAGCATTCGATGCTGTGTTTGCACATCTCAGGCAAGGGAATGTACCTGTAAGTAGCTGCATTAGCTATTAGAATCCAGTTCCTTTTAGAGGAGTGTAACAAGGGTGATAAAGGGGAGGGAGGAAAATACTTATGAGAAGAGATTGAAAGAAATGGGAATGTTTAGCCTTGAAAAAAAGATTAAGGGGGACATGATTATAGTTTTCAAATATGTTAGTCTGCAATAATCAAAATGATGCCCAATTCTCTCTGGACTAGAGGTTTTAGGTTTAAATCAAAGGAGAAAAGATTTATTTATTTATTTTTATTTTAACCATTTAATACCCTGCCCAACTCCACCTCAGGTGGCTCAGGGCGACTTACAGTAAAATCATATAGATATAATACATTCCCACCCAACTTAAAATATATAAAAAACACAAAACCCTCCTGTTTAGGCTAAAGTTTAGGGAGAATTTTCTAACTACCAGGACAATTAGGCAGTGTAATCATTTCCCAATGGAGGCTGTGGATGCCCCATCAGTGGAAGCCTTTAAAAATGGGTTAAACTACCATCTCTCAGGAATGGTGTAGATACTGTGGATCCTTCTTAATGCCAGGGGGCTGGACCAGATAACCCTTAGGGTTTATTTATATTTATATTTATTTATAACTACCATTTATATCCCGCATCCTCCTGCATATCGGCAGCTCGGGGCGGTGAATAACACAACACATAATATAAACACTTAAACAGTATAATATAAAATCCATTTAAAATACTAAAAATAATTCAAAGCAAAAATACTGAAAGGCAAAAAAAAACAACTCCCGCAAATCCCCACCCACCCTCCTCCCTGAAGGCCCAGCGGAACAACCAGGTCTTACAATATCTTCAGAAAGAGGGGAGGTCCGGGGCTAGGCGGGCCGCCATTGGCAGGGAGTTCCACAGCCTAGGCGCAGCCACCGAGAATGCCCTGTCCGCCGTCGCCACCCAGGGTACCTGGAGGACCTCGAGTCGGGCGTCCCCCGCCCAACCGCAGGGGCCACAAAATGACCCAAGGCTTGAGGCGGTTTCGCAGATAAGCAGGACCCAAGCCGTTTAGGGCTTTATAGGTCATCACCAACACCTTGAATTGGGCCTGGAAGACAATAGGCAGCCAGTGCAGAGAACGAAGCACAGGTGTAATGTGCTCGCGGCGGCCTGTCCTTGTTAGAAGACGGGCCGCTGCATTCTGCAGCAGCTGCAGCCTCCGAACCGTCTTCAGAGGTAGCCCCACATAGAGTGCATTACAGTAGTCTAATCAAGAGGTAATGAAAGCATGGATGATGGTGGCTAGATCCAAGTCTGAGACATACGGCCGCAGCCGTTGCACCAGATGTAATTGGCGAAATGCTCCCGTTGCCACAGCCTCCAACTGACAATCCAGGTGGAGCTATGGGTCAAGGAGCACCCCAAGACTACGAACCTGAGCAACCAAAGGGGGGCAGACCCCACCAATGACAGGAGCCACCACCCTTCAGCCCTACCCACCAACATCACCTTCGTCTTATTGGGATTCAGCCTCAGACAGCTCGCCCACATCCAGTCCCCCACAGCTGCCAAGCACTGGGTAAGCACTGAGACTGCCGGGCCTGAGTCTCCAGAAAACGAGAGATAAAGTTGTGTATCATCGGCGTACTGATGTCATCACACACCGAACCCTCTCATGACCTCACCCAGAGGCTGCATATACATGTTCAACAGGAGGGGGGACAGAATAGAACCCTGTGGGTCTCCATGCATGAGGTCCCGGGGAGATGACATACATTCCCTGAGATCCACCTGCTGAGTTCTCCTGGCCAAGAATGAGTGGAACCATTCAGAACAGTTCCACTCACCCCGACCCGATCCCACAGCCTTGCCACCAACATCTCGTGATCAATGGTATCAAATGCCACTGACAGATCCAATAGAATTAAAATAGATGATCTGCCCTGATCCAATTCACAACGTAGGTCATCGACCAAGGTCACAAGTGCAATCTTCGTGCCAAACCCAGGCCGAAAACCCGACTGCAATGGATCAAGAAAACTGACCCGGTTCAGATGCCCCTGTAGCTGCTGGGCCACCACCCATTCAATAACCTTCCCTAAAAAGGGAAGGTTAGAGACTGGCCGATAGCTGGCCAGGGAGTCAACATCCAAAGATGGCTTCTTGAGCAGAGGCCGTACCACCGCCTCTTTGTGGCAGCTCGGCACTCTGCCCTCCTTAAGGGAGGCATTGACCACCCCCGCCAGCAACGGCTCTAATGTCTCCTGGCTGGCCTTCACCAGCCAGGACGGGCACGGATCTAGTTCACAACAGGTGGCCCGCACTGCCCCAAGGCCCTCCGCTGTGTCAGTGGGCGACACCCCCTGAAACTGATCCCGCAAAAACAGACATGGCGGGGCTTCCTTTACCTCTGGTTCACCCACTGTCCTAAGTGCAGCATCGAAGTCGTGATGAATCTGAGCAATTTTATATGCCAAAAAGTCAGCAAACATGTCACAGCGGGCACTGGAAGATTCCAGTTCCAGCTGGAGAGAGGTCGGACTGACCAGCTTCTGCACCACCCAGAAAAGCTCCGCTGGATGTGACTTTGCAGATGCAATGAGGGCAGCAAAGAACTCTTTCTTTCTCTCCTGAGGAGGCAGGCTCTCCTTGCTGGGCTTAGCTCCTCCTTCTCATGAATAGGCAGGGACAAAGACTTTGATAGGCTGCCAGAACCTGGGGAAGGAGCTAACCCCGGCCTAGCAGCCCTAGATCTGTTCCTGCCTCCTCAGGAGATAGGCACAGGGACAGGTCTCTCCGAGAGCATTAAAAAAAAGAAGAAGAAGAAGAAGAAAAGACAGCCAGAGGAGCGCTCCCAGGCCCCAGAACTCTCCCCCGCTGGGGTGTTGAGCACGAGGCTTGAGGTTGAAGCAGGTCAGGGTGCTGGCTCCCCCCCCCAACAAGGATGTCAGCATGGGAGGGTGAGCGTTCCCGGGACGGCTCCCACCCGCCGCCTGAGACGAGGGGGCACTGGGACAAGGAAGCAAACGTCCGCCTGGCCAGGGAACATGCCCGCGGCGCCTCAGTGGCGCACATGGGCACAGCAGAATCCCTCTGGGACACTGGAAGAGGCCCGCCCGAGGCCTGTAAGTATCGCAAGTCCCCAGGGCCAGTTTCCAGCGTCCATGACAAGCGGCGCCTCTGCCAAGACCTCAGAAACTCTCACGGGAGGGGGGGGGGAATGCGGCGATTCGGCCCCAGAAGGGAGAAAGACTCAGCCCGCTCCGGAGCACACCAGCATGGTCTAGGCCCACGTCCAGGCCCGCCAGTCAGGCGCGCTCAATAGCGTGAGCCCTCATTTCTGTGCAAACTGAGTGAGAACTCCAGGCTGCCTCCCGGCAGGCCCAGAGAGACACCCGGGCCATCCGGGAAAGAGTGAGACACTGCTCCAGGTCCTGCTCACGGAGGCGCAGCAGAGATAGAGCCTCCAGGTCCCTCAGAAGGGACAGACACAGAAACAGGGAAGAGGCCCAGCCCCGCCAGTGACATTATTACTACTCGGGGCACGATCCCCAAGGGATCTGCAGGGATTACCCTCGCAGCAGAGACAGGACCTCCCACCCCCCCAGCTACTGCTCAGACAGAAGGAGGGGAGAGAGAGAGAGAGCCTTCCTCCTCCTCTTCTTGGGGTTATATAGCCCCTTACACAGGGTTTCCTTCCCATCCAGGGNGGGGGGGGGGAATGCGGCGATTCGGCCCCAGAAGGGAGAAAGACTCAGCCCGCTCCGGAGCACACCAGCATGGTCTAGGCCCACGTCCAGGAATGCAAACACGATTGTACGGGTGCGTGTGTGTGTGTGTGTGTGTGCACCTGTGTGTGTGTGTGTGTGTGTGTGTGTGTGTGTGTGTGTGTCTCGCGCGCAGAGCTCAGCTGCCTCAGACGAAGGGGGAGACGGGGAGCCCCGTCCCCATCTCAGCTCACCATGGGAAAGATCTACCTCCCCTAAACCGGGAGCAGGGCTAGGGGGCAGAGGAACCTCGGAGCACCCTGAATCAGAGAAAGAGGAGGGAGAGCTCCAGGAGAGGTAATGACAGGACCTCGTGTCAAAGGCAGGGGCCAGGATCTTTCCCCCAGAACAGTTTGAGCGTCTTATCCCTAGAGTTGCCTCCAAGATAGGACTGACCCTCCGAACATCCCCCCCTCCTTCCCAAATGGAGGGAAACCTGGCTAAGGATGCCTCCCTAGTGCTCCCCCCAGAAGAGGCGGATTCCACCCGGCTGCCCCTTCCCTCCTTATACCTAAGAATTCTTCAAGGGGAGTGGGAGACCCCAGCCAAAACAAAGGGAATTCATTCTACAGCCAAAATATTTTATTCCCTGGCGGCCTCACAGGAACCCGTGTTCCGTTTACTTAAAGTGGATACAGGGGCATCAGATCTCTCCAAGGCTTCCATGCTCCCCACTGACGGAGAAGGCACACCCAAGGACCCATTGGACAGGAAGGTGGAGTCGTTCCTGCATAGGGACTTTGAAGCAGCCTCTATAGTGTGCAGGGCAGTAGCAAAAGGCTCCACAGTGGCGAGAGCAATGGTCCTGTGAATAAAGGACCTCAATGAGATGACCACCCCAGAAGAGATGTGTGATGCGTTGAAACGACTCTCGGTAGCGGCGGCTTTCACAGCAGACGCAGCGCTGGATGCAGCCCAGTTCTCAGCCTGAGCCATGGCAAACAGTGTGGTGGTGAGACAGATGGTATGGCTTCGCCCATGGAAAGTGGACCTTCACGCAAAAATGGTCCTCACAGCCGCGCCCTATGGTGGGGACAAGCTCTTCGGGGACCCGATGGAGCGCATAATGACTAGTGAGCCAAAGAAGAAGAAGGCCCTCCCCGCCCCACCGCCGAAGAACGATAGTAGAAAGATACCACCCTACCGGCTGTCCTTTCGCTACAGACCCCTCTTCCGGGGGGGAGCAGATTGAGGAACAGGAGGTTCCTGCTGCAGGGGACAGAGGGGCAACAGGTTTAACCCCCAGACTGGGGATCAAATAGATTGGACAGATCCAGGGCCCCCGCTTCCTGACTCTCACCAGTCGGCGTGGGAGAGCAAGGAGCTAGGGGGTTGGCTGCAAGCTTTTTACCCACAGTGGAGACACACCACCGCAGACAACTGGGTGAGGGAAACCATATCGAACGGCTACGCACTGGAGCTCCTTACCATACCAAGAAACCTGTTCAGACAAGCAACGGTGTCTCGTGTACCGGAAAAACACAGACGCACCATGGCAGCCATTCGACATCTACTAGACATCGGGGCGGTGGAACCGGTTCCCATGGAAGAACGGCACTCTGGTATCTACTCCATCTTCTTTACAGTACCAAAGAAGAACGGGGCCATCAGGGCCATCCTGGACCTCAAGTGGGTCAACAGGTTCCTAAGGCCATGGAAATTCAGGATGGAGACACTAGCCTCCACGGTTCAAGCAATCAGACAGGGAGACTATCTCGCTTCCATAGACCTGAAAGAAGCATACCTGCATGTCCCCATCCAGCCAGCACACCGGAGATTCCTTCATTTTGCTTATGCTCGACACCATTTCCAATACAAAGCCCTCCCGTTCGGCCTGGCATCATCCCCAAGAGTCTTTACCAAGCTACTCGTCATCCTGGTAGCCGACCTCAGGAAGTGGGGAGTCCATGTGTACCCGTATTTAGATGACATCCTCATACAGGCCTCCTCGCTCCAGGAAGGCAGTGGCGTCCACAATTGAGACACTGCGCACACATGGTTTCTGTATAAATTGGGAAAAGAGCTCCATAACACCGAGCCAGACACTACAACATCTCGGAGTCATCCTGGACATGGCCAGAAACAGGCTGTTCCTGGTGCCGGACAGGGAGGCCAAGGCGAGACACCTGTTCGAGAACATCAGGAGGCACAGGACATCCAGCCTGCTGGCTCTAACAAGTCTCCTGGGCACCATGGTGTCTTGCATGGATTCGGCGGCGTGGGCCCATTTCCATCTTTGCCCTCTTCAAACATTCCTGCTGCCACGGCAAGTGCAAATCGCAGCTCGCCTCAACCCATTTCTCCCAGTACCGAGCCCTGTCAGATCCTCCCTAGACTGGTGGCTTCAGGCGAACAGGTACTCCACGGGCCTACTGATCCAGGAACCCAATCAGATAGCAGTCACTGCGAACGCCAGCCTGTCAGGATGGGGGGCGCACTGTCAGGAGTTGGTGGTGCAGGGTCGCTGGGGTCCCGAGGACAGAGGAATGCGCATAAATGTCCTGGAACTGAGAGCTATACGTCTGGCACTGAAAACCTTTCTCCACAGACTGAAAGGTAGACATGTTCGAGTGGTAACGACATGTCAGCTATGGCGTATGTCAACAGGCAAGGGGGCACGAGGTCCAGGAGGCTTCGCCTGGAAGCAACTCCCCTACCGAATTGGGCAGAGCAGAACCTGGAGTCAGTGACAGTGCTGCGTGTCAGAGGGGACCTGAACATCAGAGCGGACTGGCTCAGCAGGGCAACCCTGGACCCAGGGGAATGGACTCTTAACCCTGAGGTATTCGCAACCCTAGTGGAGAGATGGGGGACACCATACATGGATCTGTTTGTCTCCAGAGCCAACTGCAAGGTGAGCAGATTCTACTCCAGATGCAAGGAAGACGGGACGAGCGGTCCGGACGCTCTCTCGCAGGAGTGGCCTCCTCACCTACTCTACACGTTTCCGCTGGTACCTCTACTGTCCAGAACCCTGAGAAAGATCTCTGCAGACAAGAAGAAGGTGGTTCTGACAGCTCTGAACTGGCCGAGGAGACTATGGTACTCCTCCATCAGGGAGATCCTAATGAACAGTCCAATCGCCCTGCTGCAGAGGTGGGATCTCCTGACACAGGGTCCCATTCAATACCAGGACACCCTCAACTTGAGTTTGACTGCCTGGAGGTTGAGCAGGAGTACCTGAATGCTTTCGGCTACAATGACAAGGTGATGAAGCAAAAATACAAAGCAAAGGAGTCAGAAGGAGCTCAACCAACTGGATATACAACACCACGTGGAGGGCGTTCAGATCTTGGGCGCTAGAACATGGCGTAATCCTGACCAGGGCTGCCGTCCCAGATGTCCTAGTCTTTCTGCAAGAGGGACTAGATAGAGGACTGAGCATTAGCACACTCTGGCGACAGGTGTCAGTTCTCTCGGCAACCCTAGCATGGTTAACCCAGGACTCACTAGGTGAGCACAGACATGTGTGATGTGTGTTGAAGGCGGCCGCAGGCTTGACACTGCCTGCCCGTCACTGCTTCCCATCGTGGAAACTAAACGCTTTACAGGAATCACCCTTCGAACCTTTGCAACGAGTACCACTCAGGATCCTGTCTTTCAAAGTGGCCTTCCTCGTTGCCATTACGTCGGCAAAGTTGGGAGCACTTTCGGCAGACCCCGAATTCTGCTGCTTTGGAAGGGACAAGGTCACTCTGACCCTATACCCAGCCTTCCAACTGAAAGTGGATTCCAGCTTCCATCGAGGGCTTCCCTCCTTTTGCCCTAATCCCTCACACCCCAGGGAGGTCCTCTGGCACAAATTAGATGTTAGAAGGGCACTAAAAGTGTACTTAGATAGGACACAAGAGTTCAGAGTGAACTCCGCCCTTTTCGTGGGGTTTCGTCCGGGGCCCAAAGGGAAAAGGGCATTGCCAGCGACATTGGCCAGGTGGCTTAGGGGATGTATTGCCTTAGCCTATAAATCAAGGGGACTCAGGGTTCCCGAGGGCATTACCGCACACTCCCTTAGGTCTGCGTCCACCAACGCAGCGCTTCTTCAAGGGGCGTCGTTGGAGGACATTTGCAAAGCAGCTTCCTGGGCCTCGAAGAGTCCTCCAAAGGGTATTAGCCTAGGAGACCTATGGTACGTGAGGGTGATTTGGCCAGTGATATGGAATTCCCGCCATTTTGGTGGAGATAGTTACTGATTGGGCACGTCCCAGCAAGGACTGCCTGCCTCCTCAGGAGAGAGAGAGATAGGAAAATTTGGTTCACTTACCCGATGAATTTCCTTTCTTCTCTCCGTGGGAGGCAGGCAGTCCGGCCCACCCGAACGGATCAGAGGCCTCAACCGCTGATAATTGATCTTCCCCAGAGCTCAAGTACGAAGGGTCAGGTTTAAGGGGTGTAAGAAGCGCTCATAGCCCTTGTCAAGGGTGAGAAATCAGGTTTCAATAGCGTTTCCTCTTTCCTTTGTCCTACCTAGAGTTGGGGTAGAAAGAGGAACACCTATAAAATTTCCCCGCTAAGGCTCCATGGGGTCTAGTTTGGGATAGTTTTCTTTATCAGTCCCCAGTTCACAGGGGGGTTAAATTGGGGTTGTGTTAAAAATTCCTTAGTTCGGCAAGTCACAGATCTGGGGCTGCTAGGCCGGGGTTAGCTCCTCCCCCAGGTCCTGGCAGCCTATCAAAGTTTTTGTCCCTGCCTATTCATGAGAAGGAGGAGCTAAGTCCAGCAAGGACTGCCTGCCTCCCATGGAGAGAAGAAAGGAAATTCACCGGGTAAATGAACCAAATTTTCCTTTCTTTTCTGCTTGCACCGCAACAGCATATGCTCTTAAACTAGCTTTATGCTGCAATCAGTCAGCTTCAGTATGAGTCCAGCGCCACCATTGCTCCAACCGCCACCCATCCTGCTTCACCTGGCGCAGGTCCTCCGTGAACCACGGTGACCCCTGCCATCGGCATTCCGGGAGCGGACACCTGGGAGCCGTTCGGTCAATGGCCTCAGTCAGCAAGTTGTTCCAAAAAGCAATGAGGTCATCGAGTGAACGATCATCAAGATCGGGGGGCAATTCCCCTAGAGCATTCCGGAACCTTTCTGGTTCCATAAGTCTCTGGGGGCGGACCCATCAAATTGGTCCTACACCTTTCCGGGGGCAGACATGTGCCAGGAGACCGGTCCAGAGGAGGTAATGATCCGTCCATGACAGAGGTAATGGTATTACATCCCCCACCACTGGATCCCCCGCCTCAAGGCCCATGCAGAACATTAGGTCAAGGGTTTGTCCCCCCTCGTGTGTCGGGCCCCTAACCTTCTGAGACAGTCCCATGGTTGTCATGGCGTCCATGAACTCATGCTCCGCTCCCCCAAGATTGGCGTTGGTGTGGATATTGAAGTCCCCCAGGACCGAAGTCCTCGGGGACTACAAGACCACCTCCGACACCAATTCCACTAGAGCGTGTAGGGATGCTGCTGTACAGGTAGGTTCGCGGTATATCAGCAGCAGCCCTAATCTGTCTCCGGCCAAATCGATCACAAGGTGGACCCCCTCCATGCCCGAGATAGTCTGCACAAGATATCGCCTCAGACCAAGTGTCTTTAAAAACAACAGTTACACTGCCTCCCCGCCCCTCTGATCTGGGCTGGTGCTGTACAGAGTACCCGGCTAGAACAAGGTCAGCCAATATTGGCCCTGACTCATTGTCCAGCCAGGTTTCTGTAATACACATGAGGTCGGCCGATTGATCCAAGATCAACTCTTGGATCATTGTTGATTTATTACCGACCGACCTCGCATTTAACAGCAACAAACCCAGATCAGGGGATCCTCCTATCTCGATCCCTGCATCATCTGCCTGGGGCTTATACAAGGGACAGGAGTTAAATACCCGTCCCTTCTCACCGCCTCCCAGAGGAACTATAGTTACCCCAACCCATCATGACCCCAATGGCTGTGTACCCTCTGGCCCCCTCCCCCCCGGTGGCCGTCCCGTCAGACCTCTGAGGAGAAACCCTTCCCCCTAACCCCCTCCCCCCAACCTCCCTCAAATCCCCTACTCCACCCCCCTGGTTCCCCCTCTCACAGGGAGACCACAGCCCCCCATCCTTGTCGGGTCCTTCCAGCTCTAAGATTCTATGTTTATTTGCATGGTAAATGTTAGAATTTTAGCAATATCTTTCTTTCTGTCTGTCAGTCTGTCCAGTTCTTAAGTCAGTGACCATCTCTGCCTCATATGATTTATCCATAATCGGCCCTAGCTATTTTGCCACCCCAGAAAAATTAAATTTGCCATTCTCCCATTCCCTTCATGGAGTGATCTTGCTATTCTATGTTAGTATAGATAGGTGCATGTAGCAAAACAGGTTAGCAATATCAAAGTCTGTCATAGAAACACTGATTGTCATCACAAAGACCCTCTCTTCTCCCTTTTCCTAAACCAGGTTATCACATGCTCTGCTTCTAAATTGTTACTAAGTCACATGCTGTCGAATTCCCAAGTGCAATTAAATGCCATCTCATACAATTAGGGTTGCCACCTTTTGCAGTTTGACGCTCAGACTCCCACTTTGGCCTATGGGAATCTCAGCGTCAAGCTGCAAAAGGTGGTAACCCTACATATAATCAATCAGTACTCAAATCACATGCAGATACCCAAGATCAAATTCCTTCTCATGTCTGCATATGCCATCAAATGCCCAGTTTAAATCAAGGCCCACATGTGCACACACAATCCCATCCACACTCCCCCTTTCCTATGTTTTTATAATGCCCACGCACATTCCCCACTCCTTTCTCTGTCACACACATACACACATAGGCCTTTTTTACACAAGACACACCTACTCATGCCCACGCAAATTCACCCCCCGTGTGAATGCTGTGGCAGGTGAGTGGGGGTGCATGGGTACTCCTGCAACCCACACACCTCCACCTATCTCTACCTGTCGCCCACTCATGCAGCAATTTGCCAAAATGGCGATTGCTCCATCAGTGGGGATGCGTGGGGAATCGGTGTGTGCCTGTGTGTGCCGGCATCCCCCATGCTGCTGTGTGCACACCGATCCCCCCGCACCCACAGTCTATATAAAAAGGGCCATATATGCTCACTTGCACCCAAGTTCCCCCTTGCTTTCCCCCCCTCACACACACTCACTGTCTTACTCTGCCCAGCCCTGGTCTCTGCTTCCTCCACCTCCCATCCCAGTCAGGTCCATGCTGCAGCCAGCATTAGATGACAAGGGAGTAAAGGGGGCACTCAGGGAGGATGAGGACATTGCAGAGAAGCCTAATGAGTTCTTTGCGTAGGTCTTCACTGCGGAGGATTTGGGGTAGGTACCCACGCCGGATCCTTGCTTTGTGGGCGAGGAATTGGAAGAGCTGTTACAAATCATTATGACATTGGAGGATGTTCTAGAGCAAATTGACAAACTGAATACTAACAAGTCACCAGGGCCAGATGGCATTTACTCCAGAGTTCTGAAGGAACTCAAATATGAAATCACAGACCTACTGTTAGTAATTTGTAACCTGTCACTAAAATCTGCCGCTGTACCTGAGGACTGGAGGGTGGCAAATGTAACCCCGATATTTAAAAAGGGATCCAGAGGTGATCCTGGAAACTACAGACCAGTAAGCTTGACGTCTGTGCTAGGCAAAATGGTGGAAACCATTATTAAGGACAGAATTACAGGGCATGTTGACAAACTTGGCTTAATGGGGAAGAGTCAACACGGATTTAGTAAAGGTAAGTCATGCCTCACTAACCTGTTGGAATTCTTTGAGGGTATAAATAAGCATGTGGACAAGGGAGACCCAGTAGATATAGTGTACCTGGATTTCCAGAAAGCATTTGATAAGGTCCTTCATGAGAGACTCTTGAGAAAATTAAAAAGTCATGGGATAGGAGATAGTGTCTTACTATGGATCAGAAACTGGTTGAAAGATAGAAAGCAAAGGGTAGGACTAAATGGTCAGTTTTCACAATGGAGAGATGTAAAAAGTGGTGTGCCTCAGGGTTCTGTATTGGGACCGGTGCTGTTTAATGTATTCATTAATGATTTGGAAAAAGGTGTTAAGAGTGAGGCGATCAGATTTGCAGACGACACCAATTTATTCAAGGTAGTTAAAACACAAGCAGACTGTGAGGAACTGCAACAGGATCTTATGACACTGAGTGCCTGGGCATCTAAATGGCAAATGAGATTCAATGTGGACAAGTGCAAAGTGATGCACGTAGGGGAAAATAATCCAAACTATGCGTACACAATGCTGGGTACTAAGCTAGGAGTTACCACTCAGGAAAAGGATCTGGGGGTGGTTGTGGACAATACAACAAAATCCACAGCATGGTGCGCAGCAGCAGTCAAGAAAGCAAACAGAATGTTAGGAATTATTCGGAAAGGGAAAGAGAATAAAACTGAGGCGGTCATGATGCCTCTATACAAATCAATGGTGCAACCGCACCTCGAATATTGTGTGCAGTTCTGGTCGCCCCATCTCAAAAAAGACACAACTGAACCAGAAAAGGTACAGAGAAGGGCAACAAAAATGATCAAGGGCATGGAAGGGCTCCCTTATCAGTAGAGGCTTGGTAGGTTGGGGCTGTTCAGTTTAGAGAAGAGATGACTGAGAGGAGATATGATAGAGGTCTATAAAATCATGAGTGGCTGTCTCTTATACACATCTAGATGTGTATAAGAGACAGACTGAGAGGAGATATGATAGAGGTCTATAAAATCATGAGTGGTGTGGAACTAATAAACAAGGAGCAGTTATTTACCATCTCAGCTAGTACTAAAGCTAGGGGACACTCCATGAAACTCATGGGTGACAAGTTTAAAACAAATACACGAAAATATTTTTTCACTCAGCGTATAATTGGGTTGTGGAATCTACTGCCAGAGGCTGTGGTAAGGGCCAGTACTATAGCTGAGTTTAAAAGAGGTTTGGACATGTTTCTGGAATATAGGTCCATTAGCGTCTGTTAGCCAGACAGGATCAGGGAACATGACGGGAGCTGGGGGAAAACAACAGGGAATGGATCCCCCATCATTGGTCTGACCCAGTATGGCACTTCTTATGAGTTTTCTAGCTTTGCAATAAACATTTTCTTTCCATTCTTCCCCACTGACAAGTATTTGGGGGGCTTGCTTTACATGTAATAAAAATTAATAGTGTTTTATTGTTTTAATGTTCTGCTTTTGTAATAATTGGTAAGCAATTCTACATGCCTCTAGGAAGGATATGCCAAATTTCAACAGCCTAAAATGCATGTGTTTTTCTCTTCTTGAGAAGAGAAGCTGAGACTTGGCTGCTGCATGCTTGTGGGCTAGTTTCAGTAAAGAGAAATACCTTTATGTCAGTTTAAAAAGCTGAATTCTATTGAAATTGAACATTTGAGTGGCATAATAGATAAAGTACTAAAGATTAGAAGGGGGAAGCACGTATTGGTTAATCTAGAGTATTTCAGAACTTTTGTTCTTTTTTTCTCGTGTTTCCTATCTGTTTCTCACATTGTTTTGAAATGTTCTGGTTTAGGAAAGTGAGAACTAAACTTGACTGCTTTTTGTTAAATTTTACCAATAGGTAACTGAAGAAAACATGAGAAGTCTGCTATTTGGTGACTATATGAACCCTGATCTTGAAGGAGATGAAAGACTTTATATTCAAATTCCAAGTGTTCAGCAGTTCAATGATGTTGTGGAGCAATGTTTAGATGAATATAACCAAACCCACAAAACAAGAATGAACCTTGTGATTTTCAGGTGCATGAACTCTAGCAATAGCTTAAAGTGATAATGATGTAATATCCCATTTTTTAAACTAGGAAGCACATTTATCAGTCTCAACTTAAATGTATATTCTGTCAGGCTTCCTTTAGCTCCCCACTCTCACAGGCTGCTCATTGGCTTCTATTGTCCTATCCTTCAGGGTTCCACTTTCTTCTCTACCTTAACTAAGCTAAGCACATGCACCTATGACTTCTCAACGTCATTAACATATTCCTGTCTTTCCCACTGTTCTGCCCGCCCATGTAAATAATTAATAATAGATGTCTTAGGCCCTTTTCTAATGGGTGTGGGTGCATGGGGGATGGGTGGGCGGCATGTAGGGGGTGTTCCCACAGACTCCCACCCACCCACCTCCACGCACGAAGCATCTGGCACTGGTGCCCATTGCTCCGTGCGTGGGTGATGGGTGGAGGCGGGGGGAGCGCGCACGCACCCCCCCCCTGGTTGCGGTGTTCCCTTGGACGCCCACCCATCCCCGCCATGGCATTCAAACAGACGCCCCTCCCCCGCACACATGTGCGGGGGGGTGGAGTCTGTTTGAAAAGGGCCTTGGACCTGAACCCTATCCAGGGATTTGACTCTCTCGCCCCTCCTGAATGCTTAACAGGAACTGGACAGTAGTTATATTACAGTATAATTCTATTCTTGATCTAAAATATTTTTTCTATTCCATCCTTCATCCAGTTTGTTCTCTAGATAATACCACACATTCTAAAGCACAGCATCGCCACTATAATTTGACTGTTCAATCTTCTGCAGATGTCTCACTTTGGAAAAACTGCTCCACACTGTGGTTCCCAAATAAACTGCAAAACACATTAAGGGAAGAGGAAAATATTTTCCCTATACAATATCCTTTCCTATGGTTTTCTTCTTGTTCTTTTCTTTCTGCTCAATACCTTACAGGAGTTAGGACTAGTGCAGGCACTATGCCTTAATACTAAAAAAATCCTTATTTGCTAGCTTCTTTTTGATTGACATCTCCAGCAGCTCAACCCCAGCCTGAGTTTTCTTTTGCTAATTCCCAGAAGTTGTCTTTGGTATCACTGTCAGTCATGGATAAAGGCTTGCAAATAATCTTCTGGGCAGAAAGTGAGACTGAAATGACTTTCCAAGTTTCCATACTAGCTTCACAGTCTAATTGGTTAGCCATCCTAGGGTAATTTTAGATGTGATGGGCCCAGAGGCCTGCCACGTGCAATCACACACCGGGATCCATTGCGGATCCCAGTGAGGAATCAGGCCGTCAGTCCTTTAGATGTGCTGGCCTGATTCTCTCTGGGGATCGGGGAGGGGGTGGGCTGCGTGGCGCAACGTGTGGCCACAGCCCAGCCCCCCCATGCTCCCCCCAGCCACCCGACCTCCGTGTGACGGGTGGGCGCAGTGCCTAATCCGGCCACTGCGCCCGATCCTGAATCGTGGCCGGGACCACAATCCGGGATGGGCCAAACGTAACAGATGTTACATTTGGCCCATCACGGATCGTGGTCAAGCTAACCATGATTCCAGGGATGGTGCTGGCACCATCCCTGGAATCGTGGTTATTTGGATTCTCGCCGGAGGTTCACTGTGGTGAACATCTGGCGGGAACCCACAGACGTTACGGGACTTTTGGTCACCACAGCGGGTTCACTGTGGTTGACCGTGGTCCCGTAACATCTGAAATTACCCCTAGTGATGGATTGAGGTTGGGAATGTTGTTCAAAGGAAAGGAAATAGCAGATGAAAATGAATCGGTACAGGGAAGAATTGTTAATAATAGTAATAGGTCGTCTGTGGAAGACATGGACATAGTAAGCGTTACTCACAAAAGTAAAAGCAGTAACTTGGAGCAGGGTAAGTGCACTCAGAAATGCAGATCGTTGCTTGTTATAGCGATTGTTATTTTTCTATGGCAGGTATGTGTTGGAACATTTATCTCGCATAAGCCGTATTCTGAAGCAGTCAGGGGGTCATGCCTTACTGGTTGGAATGGGAGGAAGTGGGCGCCAGTCCTTGACCCGTTTGGCTACTTCAATGGCCAAGATGTGTATTTTTCAGCCAGAGATCTCTAAGAGCTATGGTATGAACGAATGGAGAGATGATCTAAAGGTAAAGATTCATGTGCATCTGTTTGTTTGAAACTGTGATCAGCAGTTTTTATGTTGCTCCTTCCCAACGCACTTTAATGCCTCTTCTAGAACCAAGTTGGGTGCAGAAAATAGCTAGAGCTGCTAACACTTCCAGGAGAAGTTGTTGCTTTTTAAAAAGGCTTGTGTGTAGGTTGGACTTTCTACCTGACTGATCTAGATAACACGGAGGGAAATGTTCAGTATGGTCTGATGTGGTCGTTTTACATTAAATTTCCTCTAAAAGCAAAAAATATAAGATCTGTAAACTCATTAAGCCTAATTTTGATACACCTCAAAAATTGTGCATTTGAAAGTTTGTGTCAAGCTCAGCTTAATCGATTTCACTTGCTACTTACAGAAAAGGAGCTGAGAAAAAAATGCATATAAAAACCAGGAACTCCCTTTCTCTCCCTCCAGTGAATTTCCATTAAAAGTCAAGAGAACTTTGAAATCCCCTACTGACTTTTGAAAATTTTCCCAGCATGACTCACTTGGTATTAAAAATCCTCTCATCTTGGGGAAACCTGGTATTTTTCTCAGTCCTTAGGAAGGAAGATTTATTAAGCTTACAAGAAGAAAGTGGTATGATGATGATGATGATAATAATAATAAATAATTCTATTTATACCCATCCTCCCACCAGTGAACAACACACAGAGGATGTTTTTAAAGGCGCAGGGCTGGGGGCAGGGAGTGTTCCGTGCCCTCTGAGTGGCACTCGGGCGGAGTGTATGGGGAGGGATTTAAACAAGCAGTAGCAGCTCCCAGCATGGCTACCGTGGCAGCCACCTTGCAGTCCTCCTGCCACAGACCCTGGGAGAAGGGGAAGCGTGCCAGGCTGGCCTTTGAATTTGACACGTCCTGGGCGTGAGTGCTAGGGACCTGGGCTCCCCAGCGCTCACAGCCAATTCCTGTGACTTGCAAATGCCATGTCTCCTACCCACAGTGCCTATGAGCAGGGAACCTGTCTGCTGGCGTGGGTGGCCACCCAGTTCATACGGGCAGGGAGTGCATGTTGCCATACGCTTTTTTGACTTGCTCCACACAGCACACTCCAGATTTCTCAGGAGTGCATCCTGAGTGGCCATGAGTGGGTGCTGTGTGGCTCATGGGCGTGCGCATCCCCCTCTACCACCTTCAGATGGGCAGTGGGATGTGTGGCTCCTGGGTGGCCATTCATAGTAGCATCTCGTTTAAAAACACCGAGAGTGTGTCACAAAATCATGTGCTGTCATGTCTGGCTGAAGACATGGTTTGCATTCAGTATTTCAAGGAGTTGCTCTAGCTTAGGATCAGTCAGAGTTTTTTCACTTGTAGTTTATGGAACTCTTTTGAATAAGAGACAATGTATTCAGTCCATGAGATATATTCAGCTACGACACAGCTGAAGAAGGGTGTGTTAACACCCGAAACACCTTGGGCTATACAAAGGGCGTTTTCAGACAAGACACTCTCCACCCACTACCCACCCACCTCTCACCCACTATACATGTTACAGGGCACCAATAGGGCAACACTGCAGCCCTGCGACATGTATAGTGGGTGGAGAGTGTCTTGTCTGAAAATGCCCAAAGTTGGGTTACCCAATGTTGAGCTATACTATGCCAGTTAGATAGAATTGCTGTATATTTTAGTATATTGGTGGTTCGTTTTTGTTTACTTTTGAATAAATATATAGACATCTTTTATTTATATAACATTTATTTGGTAGCTTGTTGTTTTTTTCTAATGTCTGGCCGAGGGACCATCCTCATGAATGTAAATGATTTTAAATTACCTTTAATTTTCAAGAACAGTGTTTTAGAGTGTACAGTGTTTTAAATGTACGTGTTCATATTTATTTATTTATTTATTTATTTATTTAAGAACCTTCTAAGGAGCGCAGGCATGAAAGGCTTGAAAACAGTGTTTCTAATCACAGACACACAGATTAAAGAAGAAGGTTTTTTGGAAGATGTTGACAGTGTGCTCAATACTGGGGAAGTACCCAATCTTTTTGCATCAGATGAAAAGCAAGACGTTATGGAGGTATCCTTACAAGATTATTATTTTCTCTTAACTATAATATTGCTTAATAAATTTAAAAATGTAGTCATAAATAAACATGCCAGCACAATACAGTTGTAAAAAATAAATAGCAGTAAATAGCAGGTTTTTTGGATCAAAAGCAAAAGCTTAACAAAAACCTACAGTTATGCTACTGGTCTTCAGAACATTCTCTGACAATGAGTTCCACGGGTTAATTATGCATAGAGTGAAAAAATACTTTTATTTTATTTGCCTTAAATCTACTGCCAGGTAATACAAACCTTAGTTACAACTTCATACTTCTTCTACAAATTCTAAAGACACTACATGCTTAACTTGAGTACCTATGCCAACTTTCAATATTTACCAGTCTGACGCAATAAAGTTTTGCACTATTTTTTGAAGGAGATTACTATGGGTGAATTCAGACGTGACGGGGCGCCTATTGGCCCTGTCACGTAATCACCTTTTGATTTCCCGCCGGAATCAGAACGGCCCGTCAACAGACGTGCCGGCTGATTCTGGCGGGGAATCCATGCTCCCCAGGCTGCCCGCCCTCCAGGAGACGGGCGGGCGCAGCGGCCAATTTGGCCGCTGCGCCCAATTCCGTCCCGGGGTCTGGACCATGGCCTGGAAGTGACGTTACCGGTCCACGCTTTCGGAGATGGTGCCCAGACCATTCTCGAAAGCGTAGTTAATTTACTCACCGCCGGTGCTTCACTGTGGTGAACATCTGGCGGCGAGCAAACACACGTTACGCGACCATCTGCCATCACAGGGGATTGTCTGGTTGACAGTGATCATGTAACATCTGAAATCAATCACCCTATGTTGTGTGCCCAGTTTGTTCCCCATATTCATACAGATTTTTGTTATTGTTTCAGCAGTGGTAAGGTAACTTAATAAATTTACTTGCAATGTTTTTCTTCCAATTTGTTTTCAGCTCGTCTTGTAGCATAAGAGAATTGATTTGACATATTACAGATTCCTTTAATTTCACGGCTCTTGTCAACCTATTCTTTAATTTCAAATAGTTTTGTGTCTGTGAAGCGTTCAGAGGTGATCATTATTCTTTAATGTGTCAGATGGATTAAATTCATTATTCATGAAAAGATGTTCCATTCAAATAATTCTAGTCAAACACATCTGAGGTTTTTTAAAATAATTTTAATTGCTAAATTATGTCACATAGTCACATTTCTCTTGAAACATCTTTTGAATTTTATAGACTTAGACTGTGATTCACAAACCACTTACTCCTGAGTAGCCCCACTAAAGCCTGTAGTTTGTTCCAAGTTCTTTCCAGTGGCTTGTTAGCTAGTTAAGGCAATTTTTGTCCTGTTAGGAGAACAGTAGAGTAGAAGAACATTGATCCTTCATGCAGTCCAATGAGGTTTCTTCTGGTTATAGGAGAGCTTTTGCAAATGGCTAAAATATTATCTGTTCTGTGTCATGTTCTATTTTTGTTCCATGTATGAACTGTTTCTGTCTTGTTTCACCAAGAAGACAATATTTTAGACATGATGCCATTTAACAGAATCACTAAATCATTTGAAAATGTTAAATCACAGGTTATATAAGTCTCCTCCATCTCTTATTCTGCAGGGTGTTCGTTCAGTAGCCCAGGCAGGCAGTAAGCATGATGAACTCAGTCCCTTGGCCTTATTTGCTTTCTTTTTGAACCGCTGCAAAGAAAATCTCCATGTTGTGGTTGCTTTCAGCCCCATTGGAGATGCTTTCCGCAATCGTCTGAGACAGTTTCCATCTCTCATCAACTGCTGTACTATTGATTGGTTCCAGGTTTGTAACAGTATTTATACTGCTGCCTCAATAACTAGAGTTACAAGTTTGTGATATCCTTTGTCTTTTCATACCCCAGTCTCCTTGTTATCCCTTGTGCAAGGTTCATTCTCTTTCAAAATACTTAAAATATAAGTATCAGCCATCCTACTTTTGCTATCTTTAATTCGATCATCATCAACAACTTTCTGTCTAGTGATGCTTTTCTCCTTCATTTCTGATGCGTGCATGTTACATTTCAACAGCTAATATATGCTGTGCTGTGTCTCAAGGCATTTAAGTTTTTTAAATAGTTTTTCACATCTGACTCTTGTTAGCAGTTTTGACAGTGAATAATTAACCCAGATTTTTGGGAACCAAAAGCAGTTCACTGATAATGTAAGATGTTCTCAGTTTCTGCTGCCACAATCATGCTTTATGTAGGAAGCAAAGGAAAAGGATTCCATGAGACATGTTGGATTGAGCCTAATTACCTGCTTTGAATTATAAAAATGTATCTAAAACAATAGTGCATTTGTGTAACTAAAGAGAGATAATAACTAATTTGTCTGTCCTCCTTTCAGCCATGGCCTGAAGATGCTCTTGAACGTGTGGCTGTTAAGTTCCTAGAAACGCTTGAGCTCACAGACAATGAACGTCAAGAAGTTGTTCCCATCTGTAAACACTTCCATACTTCGGTTTTGTCACTTTCTGCAAAGTTAGTTTTTATATCTTTTAAGACAGGCGAATATATTGCATAAATATAGAGAAGGCAGTAGGATAGGAAGGATGAAAATTTTGTATTTGTTGAAAACAATATAAAAAAATTAATGGTCTAAAATAAAAATAAAATTAAAATTCAGGTCAAAGGTCAGAAATGGAAAGCAATTAGTCAGGGAATGGAATGCACTCCCTAGTGAGGTAGCTAAGTCATCAGCATTGCTAATCATTTTGGTATTATCAGTCTGTAAAAGTTTTTAAGATTAATATGTAAAGATTTTGGTGCCAAAAATGAATCCTTCCTGTTAATTAGCAATTTTTAAAATATTCCATGCTCTTTAAATTGCACTAATTGTAGTTATCATGACTATTTCTCTTTGTCACAGGTTCTTGCAAGAACTGGGGCGACATAATTATGTCACGCCTACTTCCTATCTTGAACTTATAGCTGCCTTCCAACAACTTTTGACTCAGAACCGAGACACAGTGATGAAAGCAAAAAAGCGATATACGAATGGTCTAGATAAACTAGCTTTTGCTGAATCTCAGGTGAGTAAAACAGACAGTAGTGAAAGACAGAAACGCAAGCAGATTGCCAGAAACCAGTACCACCAATCCAATCCTCACAGGTCTGTAGGGTGTGGATTTTCTTTGTGTGTAAAAAAATAAAATAAAAATGTGTGGATGTCCACGTTTACCCTGGTGTCCTGGTTAACCTGATGCTGTAGTGAAGGTGGCCGCCTAACCCTAACATACGTGTGTCATTCCCTTTAGGCAAAGCTTTTCTCAATGATCACTGTTTCCAGCACTGTCTTAAAGGATTATGAGCCCTGCAGAAGCTAAACGAAGCAGGGTTGGCCTTAGAATTTGTGGGGCCCAAGGTCAAGATAAAATGGTGGTCCGCCACCCTCTGGGGGACCCTAAAGGTGGTCATGAGGTGGTAGGGAGTGAAGACCCAAGCATCCTGCCCTGGTGAAAACCAGGGCCCAGGAAGTAGAGAAAATAGCAGGGTGGTCATCCTGTGATAAGGCCGGCCCTGAAGTGAAGTTTAAATTCCTCAGCACTTTTTTTTTCTTCTTCATGGTTTCTTTTTGTAATTGTTATTGTTGACTTTATTTGTGAGTACTGTGGTACTTATTAGAGGCTCTAATCAGAAACCAGGGCCGTGTAGTACTAGGCAATGTGCAAACATAATAGACCCTGCTCCAAATAGCTTTTAGCCTAAGACTCCAATCCTGACAAAACATACGCAGATGTATACCTTATGCATGATGAGGAGTCTCATTGGTTTCAATAGGATTATTCTCAGTGCATCAGGTTCTCAGAATTATGGGATTATACTCAGTGCATACACCGGGGAAGCCCCTGCTGTTGTTTGGGGGCGCCCTCCTGCAGGTACTACATTTTCCTGGAGGTGGCCACTGTAAGGAGGGCGTTCTCAGTGGCCGCTCCGTTACTGTGGAACTCCCTTCCAGCATAGGTTCACCTACAGCAGTTGGTTGTTCTGCCAGGCGTTTAGTGGATGGGTAGGGGGTGTGCGGGGGGGGGGGAGGTGTCAATATGGTGAGGTAGAATGGATTTTTTGTTATGGTATTGTTTGTAAATTGTTTTATACATTATATATTGGATATGTAAAAGCCCCAAGCTGCCTGAGGCAGGAGGGGCGGGGTATTAAGTGTGAAAAACAAATAAATAAATAAATAAAATTAAATATCTGCATAGAACTTTGCAAGATTGTAGCCTTAGTAAGTACTTGCACACAAGTGACTTTAATTGAAACAAAAGACATTTCAGAGTTAGGTCCTATAATAATATTGATTTTGCAGTGATTTCCTATTATTGGCTTGCTTAAATTATTAACTCCTCTCTCGCAATTTTTTTCTTATAGTTCTTGCATTTTGTAATTGTTCTTATTTATTATTCCAATGTTTCCTAATTTTTAAACCATACATTCCAGTCACTAATGTTGTAATGTTCTAGGGTACTTGCAAAATTTGGGTAGTGTATCTGACTTAGTAGTTATTTAAAGGGTAAACTTTTTTGTTATCATGACATGTACTATATTTCATGTACTATATCTTCACTTATGCCAGTATAACAACTGTTTATCCAGGTTGGTGAAATGAAGCAGGAACTAGTAGATCTTCAGCCAAAATTGGAGCAGGCTAAAGTGGACAATGCAGATATGATGAAGGTAATTTTATTGTAAAATATCATTTAGGAATAGAATACCTCACTCTGGGGCATTAGCAAGTGCCAAACAGTTCTTGTAACTAGCAACTAACATGCGATTTATTTTTAGTGAATTAAAAAAAATAAATTATTTATTTATTTATTTATTTAGACACATTTATAGCCTGCCCCTGCACCCTCCTGCTCACCATAGCAGTTTGGGGCAGTTCACAATAAAGTGCAAAACATAACAATTCAACAGTTAAAATCAGATACATAAAATTATAAACTTATTAAAACTTATTCCAACTTTTTAAAGAGTGGAACCAAACACCAAAACATGCCCCCCACAACCCAGCCCCCCCGTCTCCCTCCCCCCTCCCTCCCCAAAGGCCTGGTGGAACAGCCAGGTCTTACACTGTCTTCACAAAGATGGGAGGTCCGGGGCTAAGCGGACCTCCATCGGGAGGGAGTTCCACAGCCTAGGAGCAGCCACCAAGAATGCCCTCCCCATTGTCGCCACCCAAGAGACTTCAAGTCGGGTGTCCCTGGCTAACCGCAGGGGCTGCACCATGGCATGAGGTGTGAGGTGGTCCCGCAGGTAAGTGGGGCTCAGGCCATTTAGGGCTTTATAGGTCAGCACCAATACCTTGAATCAGGCCTGGAAGACAATAGGCAACCAGTGCAGAGAACGGAGCACTGGTGTGATGTGCTCATGATGACCCATCCCCGTAAGGAGGTGGGCTGCTGTATTCTGCACCAGCTGCAGCCTCCGAACCATCACCAGGGGTAGCCCCATGTAGAGTGCGTTGCAGTAGTCCAGTCTACAGGTGATGAAGGCATGGATGATGGTGGCCAGATCAGAGTCCGAAACATATGGACGTAGCTGTCGCACCAGATGTAACTGGAGAAAGGCACGCCTTGCCACAGCCGCCACTTGGGAATCCAGCCGGAGCTGTGAATTGAGGAGCACTCCTAGACTACTGACATGAGTGGCTAACGGAGGGCAGATGCCGTCAATGACAGGAGCCACCACTCCCACAGCTCTACCCACTAACATCACCTCTGTCTTGTCGGGATTTAGCTTCAGATGGCTCGCCCTCATCCAGTCCCCCGCAGCCGCCAGACACTGGGTAAGTACCGCGACTGCCAGGCCTTTGTTTGCTGTGTGCTGTGTGTCATCAGCATATTGATGGCACCGGCGAACACCAAACCGTCTCACAACCTCGCCCAGCAGCTGCATATACACGTTGAACATGAGGGGACAGAATAGAACCCTGCAGGACTCCACAAGTGAGGTTCTGGGGAGATGATGAACACTCCCCAAGTACCACCCATTGAGTTCTCCCAGCCAGGAAAGAACGGAACCATTCAAGAACAATTCCGCCCGGTCCGGCAGATGTGTCACCAACATCTCATGGTCAACGGTATCAAACGCTGCTGACAGATCTAATAGAATCGAAAAAGATGATCTGCCCTGATCCAAATCACGGCGCAGGTCGTCAACCAAGGCCACAAGTGCAATCTCTGTGCCAAATCAAGGGTGAAAGCCAGACTGTGAAGGATCAAGAAAAAACTGTTCTCAGATCTTCACAGAGGGCCCCACAGCCCAAATTTCCTTCTATTGCCTCTATAGGGGAAATATCCTTCTGTGCATTAACTTGCAGGGGAGCAACCTCCTGCACTAATTGTGTTAAAGAGTGCCCTACCTCATGACTGGCCCTACACTTTCCTAGAGTGGGAGAAGCTTGGGTACATATGGTTCTTCGAACAGTTCCACCTGTACTCTGATGGTTACCCTGGAAGGGAAGGAATGATGTTTTCCACCTCCTATGTGGCAGAGGACTGATAGAAGGTTCAATTTGAGTAGATGAGGCACCCTTAACTGATGCCTGACGTGATTTTCCAGGACCCGAATTTGTACCTAATAGGGGGCGCTGGATAGAATCAATATAAACCTCTCCCAAGTGTAACCCCCCATGATTGAAAAAGAACAAAATGATCCAATAAATTGGCCACTAATTTAGTGCAACGAAAGTGCACAATTACCCTCTGCAAATTATAAGAAGATGGGAGTTTTGGGTAATAAGCAATTTGCCATATGGGCACCTGAAGCCGAAGGATATCCTGAAGGTGCTTTTGGATAGAAAACTTGGAGTTCCAGGATGGGAAAGTACCATCCGGCAAGGGAACAACCCGCACACAAAGTGCCTTATGATTTAGAGTCACTCCTAGGTGACTCACCTATATCCTTATTTGCTGGTGATTTATCAACTGGATCCTTCCTTAAAGGGATTCCTAGCTGATTATTGTCGTGATTAAGGTGAACTCCCTGGATACGCAGTTTTATTTTATTTATTTAAAATTTATATCCCGCCCCTTCTGCCCTTAGGGCAGCCTGGGGCGGTGAACAACACTCAATAAAAACAATACAATTTTTTGTAAAAATGTTAAAAATACAATATGTGGGGAAACCCCACCCCAGCCCTACCCCTTGCCAAAAGTCTGAAGGAACAGCCAGGTCTCACATACACACCGAAACAGCAGGAGAGTGGGAGCCAACCAAGCCTCCTCCAGGAGCGAATTCCACAGCACAGGGGCGGCCACCAAAAAAGATCTAACATTGGTGGTCACCCGCCTCACCCAGGGAACCTCCAAAAAGGCTCCCATGGACGATCTCAAGGGTCGCACGGGCACATGGGGAGTGAGGCGGTTCCGCAGATAAGCAGGGCCCAGGCCGTTGACTTTGCATACCCGGGGATACAGCATAGTTAATCTTGCCCTGTCTACGGTCATTTACAAAATCCTTAACAGCCTTCAAAAGAGCTGTTTGGGCCTCTAATAGTTGCAAGATCCTACTCACTTGGCTTGTTAACTTTTTAGCCAGCCCCCCTGTAGGGAGGACTGTTCACCTATCATATGGCAGGAGTTAGTATCAGGTTTTGGAAGCAATTATATAGTTTCTTCTAGCAAATCATTCAGATTGTCCAAATTTGGGGACTTTGATGAACTATTTTCTATATCCTGTAACATAGGCTTGCCTACAACACTTATAGGGGATGAACAGGGGGTCCTAATCACGGGGCTATCTACTGATTGTTGGAGATCATGAAGAATAAATGAATCCAACTTCAGCTGTTTTGATTTCGCTGGGCCTTCCTGGGCCGAGCTACCCATTTTTTTCTAATTACGGGTAAACATCCTACCACCGCCAATGCCAAGCTCAGGGAGTTAAATAAGGTCCAAAATTATAACCAACACAGAATATATTCCCCTACTACATTGTCAGCAGAGATAGTAGCTTATCATTATTATTATTATTATTATTATTAACAAACATTTATATAGCGCCAGCAGTGTACCTGGCACTTTACAAAGTAATAAAATAGACACGATCCCTGCCCTTAGGGCTTACAATCTGACATTATCAAACAATGTCTCTTTTGGGGACATACCCAACCTTTCACTGGATGAATAATGCTGCAAACGTCAAGTCCAAAAGGGGGAGATAAATACCTCCACCGAGTCCAAGGGCACCACTCCCAAATAAGCCAATCCCAACAATCAGTCAAGGGCCGCAGGGAAGGAGCCCTGGTCAGCAAAGGGGCCACTCCACTCCTAGCCAGCACCTAAGAAGCCGTAGGGCTGTAGAATCCTTTTATAGGGTCCCACCTCCAAGCCACGGCCAGTTGACTCCCGCTGAGACCTTCCACGGGTCCGACAGCTGCTGTGGCAATTAGGGTAAGCTCTGTGCCATTAGGCAGGGGCTTGTGTTCTCCCGGGCTCCCTAGGACAGGTCGTGCAGCTCCGGGGCTGGGTGTTCACTAACAGGCTCCTCTCCCCTAAGGCTGCAGTCTCAGCAGCAGCTTCACTTCCATGAATTTCACAATTCTGCTGCCCTTGGGAGACAGCTCTTCCAGACCCTGCTTCTTCCCCGGCAGGGTCCCTGGCCACAGCCACGACGACCAACCAACGGCCCGACCAACGGCTGACACCCATTAGGTGTCACCCAAGGGCGGGCGTCCTCTGGGCCCCGCCTTGCCTTGATTACCTGTGGGAGGGAGGGATGCAGACTTGAGTGGCAGGGAAATCCTCCACTGGTGACTCTCCCCTCCTCTAGACCCAGCCAAACACAGCACCCCCTCTACACAGCAGAGGTCGCACTACCGCCGGCCTGGCACTCTGCCCTCCCTAAAGGAGGCATTGACAACCCCGGTCAGCAATGGTCCTAGCATTTCCTGGCAAGCTTTGACCAGCTAGGGCAGGCATGGATCTAATTCACAACAAGTGGCTTTGACAGCCTCAAGATCATCCATCACATCAGTGAGCGATACTCAGTGAAACTGATCCCATGGAACCAGACAAGGCGAGGTCATCATTACCTCGAGTTTTCCCATTGCTATAAGTGTGGCGTAGAAGCCATGGTGAAGCCGGGCAATTTTGTCTACAAAATAGTCAACAAACATGTCACAGCGAGCACTGGAAGATTCCAGTTCCAGGTGGAGGGAGGCCAGACTGACCAACCCGTGCACCACCCAGAAAAGCTCAGCTGGACATGACTTCACAGATGCTATGAGGGCAGCAAAGAACACCTTCTTTGCTGTCCACACAGCCACCGCATAGGATCTTAAACTAACTCTATGCCTCAATCAGTCAGCTTCAGCATGAGTACGACACCACCGTTGTTCCAACCGCCGTCCCTCCCACTTCATTCATCGCAGGTCCTCTGTAAGCCAAGGGGACCTGCGTTGTCGGAATTCGGGAAGTGGATGCCTGGAGCCATTCAGTCGATGGCCTCAGTCAGCAAGGTATTCCAAAAGGCTATGAGGTCATAGAGTGAGTGGCCATCAGGATTGGGTAGTATTTCCCCAAGAGCATTCCGGAACCTTTCTGCCATGCCCAGGAGCAATCCTGGGTGAACATCTTGTGGGGCACCAACAAATGTGGGCCAAAGCAAGCCTCAGCGTGCCAAGAAGGCCACTTTGCCTTTCTTGTAGGGCCCCATCTTTATTTGACCCAACATAACAATAATGACCCAACATAACAATAATCTCTCGGCCGCATTTGATACAGTGGACCATGGGCTGCTGTTGAGACGGTTGTGTGACCTGGGGGGTCTGGATGGTTCCAGTCATTCCTCTCGGGGACAACTCAGCAGGTTGTCCTGGGGGCAGAAACATCAAGCCCCCGGGCCCTGGACTGTGGTGTTCCACAAGGTTCAATCCTGTCTCCTTTATTGTTTAATGTATACATGCAGCCCTTGGGGGAGCTCGTGAGAGGATTTGGTGTGCGTTGCCACCAATATGCTGATGACACCCAGCTTTACCTCTCTTTTTCAGCCGACCCAGGCCCTGCCGTCTCCGTTCTATCCCAATACTTGGAGGCCGTGGCAACTTGGTTATGGCAGAGCAGACTGAAGCTCAGTCCCGATAAGACGGAGGTGATGGTGGTAGGCCGAGCAGGGGAGGTGTTGCCCCCTCTTGTGGAGGGGGTGCACCCTTCCGTGGCCTAGCAGGTTCAGAATCTGGGGGTGTTATCCAGCCCCTTCAGTCCACCGGGGGCACCTTCCTGGAGGTCTCCCGCATAAAGCGGGGGGCTACAATGGAGAGGGTGTTCTGGGTGCTGGGCTATGGCTATGGAACTGCCTCCCAGAGAAAGCACGGCTAGTCCTGAGTCTGTTGGCCTTCTGTCGGGCCTGTAAAACATGGCTGTTCTCCCAGGCCTTCGGAGGTGGGGTGGGGAGTGTGGGTTAAATTTTTGTATGGGGGGTATTTAAAATTTGTTTAAATAATGATATTGGAATTTTTTAGATTTTAATGTGGCTTTATGTTGTTTTAGATTGTTTTTATATTTGTTGGAAGCCGCCCCGAGATGCCATCAGCATGAGGGGGCGGCATATAAGTGTAATAAAATTAATAAATAAATAAATTCAGGTGACTTCTGATAAAGGAAGCCATGCAGGGCTTTCCCACTTCATGATGTCAGGTGACTGGGGAAAGAATATAAGCTCATCTGTTAAGCAGTTGGGCTTACCAACGCATTGACTCTGTTTTTTAAAAAAGCTTTTTCTAATTATAATTCAATTTGTTTATTTGTCATGACCAATCTTGGTCTACACAATTATACAAAAATTATAAGAAAAGAATCCGGCTAGGAATGAATCTGATGGGTAAGTGCAAGACCACTCAGTGACAAGGTTATTGAATGCTGTTCAATTGTGCTTTTTTAGATTATAGAGAAGGAGTCTGCAGAAGTGGAAGCAAAAAGCAAAACTGTAAAAATAGATGAAGAGATCGCCACAGAAAAAGCTGCAGAAGCCCAGGCACTAAAGAATGAGTGTGAGAGTGACCTGGCAGAGGCAATTCCTGCCCTCGAGGCAGCAGTCTCGGCACTTGATACCCTGAAGGCAAGCTAAATTTAACAATAGCTCTTGAAGGAGTGGTTTGTATCTATGCACTGTGTGAGCAGGTTTCTGGAGAGTGGAATTAAGAGAAAACAGCCAAATGTTTAAACGTTTTCCGTTTTTACCACATTGAATGTGCAATTCATTCGATTTTCCATCATACTTTTGAACTGGGAAGCTTGGTGCCGTGTTTAATTTATAAAAAATGTATTGCCAGGACTTGAGCCTTCCTCAGAAGCCACACCCCAGAGCTTCTGCAGGAATATGAATCCTATTCTCTGGATAGTGACCCAACCACTGACCTAACCTGTCTCTCTACAGCTGAATGTAAAACGGGAGTTCTTGTGATTTAATCAATATGATGGCCAGTGCCGGCACAGAAGAGTTATTACTGAAGGCCAAATAAACCATCCAGGGTTTTTTTGGCTTCCATTTCTGACCTGAGATGGCCCACATTGGCCCACATTTTCCTGGTCTTTCACATTTCTGGGTGCGCACTCCTAATAGGAACATTTCCTGGGGCTCAGACTCACCTTGAATTTTTGAGGCAAATTCCTTTTCTAAAGGAACCTATGATAATTGTTGGCTTTCACAGTGTGGAAAATCTGTTTCCTTTCTTTAGTTATTAACTAAATATGGTAAACTCTGTGTTGTGTCTTGTTTGTTGATAAGAAGTTTAGAATAGATACTCTTCCTTCCAGTTTTGAATGTAGAGCTTGTCTTAGAATATATAGTGCGGTAAATTTATACATTTTATTTCAGCCTGCTGATATTACCATTGTGAAATCAATTAAGAATCCTCCCTCTGGTGTAAAACTAGTTATGGCTGCAATCTGTGTTATGAAAGATATAAAACCTGAAAAAATTGCAGATCCTGCAGGAACTGGAGGCAAGGTAATAAATGGCTAATAGTAAATTTCAGACACAGATATAATCCATATGGTATAAATGTTGATCAAAAGCAGTTGTAATCAAGGGAAGAATATCAATGTAGGCCCTAATGAAGTAGAAAAATGTTTTTGGCTTTTCAGAAAGCCACAGTTGTTAGCTGTGAATCTCCCTAAGGAAGGTAAGAACCTAAGAAATACCATTATGGTCAGACCAATGGTCTGTCTAATCCAGCATCCTGACTCTTAACAGTGGCCAATTTTGGATGCTTCATAGAAGTGTGCAACAGATCATAATGGTGTGATTCATTTCCTGCCATTCACTCCCGGCCTCTGGCAGTCATAGTCTCATCCCGTGACCAATTTGACTGATACTGATTTATGGACCTATTTTCTATGAAATCATCAAATCCTTTTTTGAAACCATTTATGCTACTGACCTTCACAACATAATCTGGTACCAAGTTCCACAGGTTAATTGTATGTTGAGTGAAAAAAAATACTTCCTTTAATTTGCCTTAAATCTGTTGCAAGTTAATTTCATAGGGTGTCCCCTACTCCTAGTACTACTATGGGAAGGGATAAGTAACATCTCCCTATTCACTTGCTCTGCACCACTCATGATTTTATCAGTTTTTATCATAACCCCCCTTTAGTCATCTCTTCTCTAAAGCTGAAGAGACCTAACTTATTTATTTATTTATTTATTTAATAACTTATATCCCGCTCCCTCCAGCTGAATGGCAGCTCACAAATACAATTAAAACAATCCATAATATAAAAAAGGGTTTACTTAAACAATATAAAACAAATCATAGAAGAGGTAACGGCACCAGCAAACACCCCTCCCCCATTGGAACCAATGCAGTCCTGCAACATGTACTTTTCATAAGCATCCTCTTTTAAAGGGGGGGTATGGCCACCCTACATAGGTCCCTTCAGGGGCCTATTGTCCCGAGCCTGGGGCCATGAGAGCCTGCAGGACTGCCACCGTATAGGTGGTCTCCCTTCTGATGCAACAATCCTCGTGCAGCCAGACGCCCTCCTCCTATATTCTCCAGGGTTCCCCCAGCCACTTGATATCAGTCCTCTAGCTCTAGACAGGGCTCAGAGCCTTCCCCTGGGCTCTGCTGGCCAGGCACAGACCCTCCTGAAGCCAGCTTAGCACAGAGGCAGAGCCCTTTCTGCTCTCTGGAGCCCCTGGGAGACAGTGTTCTTACTTCAGTCTCCCTGCTAGAACTTTTGCTGCTGTCAGGGCTCAGCTTCCTGAGCTAACTGGGTGTGGCTGGCCATGCCACATCCAGCTCAGCTGATTCTTAATCAGCCCTTTGGTTAGCCCACCCATGAGAGCTAGCCCAGCTGTGGCCCACTAGGGACGGTCTTGTGCCACCACAGAACCACCGCTTGCCCTGCTGGTGTTAAGGGATAGTTTCCCTTGTAGCCTGCCCTTAAGGACTAGCCTCCCTTGTTCAAGGCCAGGGCCGGACAGAGCTGCACACTGTTTTCAAGTTCTAGGCATGTTCTGAATTTATATAGTGTCATTATGATTGTCTCCATTTAATTTTTGATTCCTTTCCTTATCATTCCCAATATTTTGTTTGCATTTTTGATCATTGCTGTACACTGAGCTGATGTTTTCAGTGAACTGTCCACGATGATTCTAAAATCCTTTTATTGAGTGGTAACAGTAAAATGAAGACTATCATAATGATGCTATAAAGCCCTAAACGGCCTAGGCCCCATCTATCTGAGGGATCACCTGGCTCCTCGTGTCCTGTCGCAGCTTGCGATTGGCTAGGGGCACCTTCCTGGAGCCTTTTTTCGCCAGGTCTCGACTATGAGGAGGGTGTTCTCACCCCTCTTATAGAACTCCCTCCCCCAGGAGGTCTGCCTGTGTTCAAGCCTGGTGGCCTTCTGGAGGCAATGTAAGACCATTTTGTTCCGTCGGACTTTTGACAGCGGAGACTGAAAGGGGGGGGGTTGATTCTAAGGGGGAGAATGGGCTGGGGGATAGGGAGGGGGATTAGATGGGAGGTTGGTGGAGAGTGGGAGTGGGTTGGGTTTGTGGGGGAGTTGTATTTTAAATGTTTTTATATTGTAGTTTATATATATATATTTTTTGGTAAGCCTGAGCCTTTGGGGAAGGGTGGGATATAAATGTAAATAAATAAATAACACCTAATTTGGAACCTAACACTGTATATGTATAATCAGGATAATATTTTCCTGTGTGTATCAGTTTGCACTTCTCAACATTGCATTTCATCTGTCATTTGGGGTGTTTTTAAACAAGGCTCTTCCACGCATGGCCCCCCACTGTCCACACATCCAGCTGCTCATTTGAATTTGGTACACGGGGAGGCATGCTCCCGTGTTCCATGCACCCCCCCCACCCGATCCCCATACAGAGCACTGCCAAAAAATCTAGAGTGCCCCTTGTGGGCCAGGTTATCCACCTCTCTGGACAGGGCAGCTGTGCCGGGACCGGGAGACACCCATGTGAAGCCCTCCTCACGCACTTCCCATGCATGGGTGCCCTTCTACCGCCCTACGCACCGACCACAGACACCCCTTCTGTCACTCTCATTTAAAAACACCCTTTGTTGCCAATCTCCAAGGCATGCAACATCCTTCTGCAACTCCTTCTTGGGGCTTAACTATCTTGAATAATTTTGTCATTTGCAAATTTGGCCACCTCACTCCTCATCCCCTTTTCCAGATCATTAATGAATATGTTAAACAGCACCAATCCCAGTTTGAACTACCGTACCTGAGCTCCTGACTTTCCACTCTCAGTGTTTCCCTAACGGGACCAGACTTACATATTTTGCTGCCACCAGACAAAATAAATGTTGCTGCTCCCTTCTCTCCCCCTCTTCCTCCCTGATTTGGGACTTGAACTGTGGCAGGCACTCTTGCCGCCTGTTGAATAGCTGATCAGTAGGAAGCCAGGTCCCTGGCCTGGATTTCTAGGGCATCATGAGGGGTCTTCATGTCTCTGGATCCCTTTGTGTCACCCCAAAAAGCCACTGTCCTAGAAAAAGTTATTGCCGTGTCTACTGGGAGGGCTGACCCTGCTCTCTGTCCTATATCTCTCCCTCACCCCTGGGAATTGCTGATATATATATATTTAATAAAGTAATACCGCTTCCCTCTGACTGTGAATGGAGATGCCCCATTCATATCAAAAGTTGGGGGCTCATTTCCCCATGTCATCATTTACTTTTAGGTAGGGAAAGGAGAAATATTTGCTCTGACATGCTCCTCTCTCCTCTTTGGCTGAAAACTCTCTCTCAGGATGATATTTCTCTGTTACACATTAAAGTTACTTGGGAAAGTACATTAAGAGGGGATTAAGCATTATGTTAAAAATATATGTGATAAGGCAAATGCTTTGTGTTTGAAGTGTTTCAGAGCTTCAGAGTATAAATAATCTGGGCTAAACCTTATAATTTGCTGAGCATCTGACTCCTGCTGGCCTAATGTAATAAGCATGTGCAACTATCTATTAATTAGCGAGTATCTTTTCATTTCATTTATTTTTTAAGTTTACATTTTTTTCTGTTTTATTTATTTATTTATTTATATTTTATTGTAGGTGTTAGACTACTGGGGACCTAGCAAGAAAGTTCTGGGTGACATGAATTTCTTAAAAGATCTGAGAGAATATGACAAGGATAACATCTCAGTAAGTTGTTTTGTTCAGTAATTTTGTAACAATAAGTCTATTTAAAAAACCACACTAAACAAACATGTATTACAACATGGAACAAATTCATCCAGGGTTTTCCCAGAGGTAATTTTAAGGGGATACGGTTGTGTTAGTGTAAAACAGCTATGACTTTAGAGCAGTTCCACACGTTACATGATGCACACATTCACATCATTAAAAATACGTGGTTTCGTCATTTTTGCACATGTAGACATGGGTTCTAGACCTCCTTTAGCTGCCCCTCAAAAGTAAGGAGCACTGTCTTGCGACTTCTCTCCCTTTCTGCAAGTATAACATTGTGAGACCAGCTCATCTGGTCAAAAGCCTACTGTGCCATGTCTGGTGGGAAGCCATCAGGGCTTTGTGAATCCATGAAACTAGAAGCATTTTAACTTTCCACCCCACCCACAAGGCGTGACGATAGGTTTGGGTGACATGGGTGTTTTTCCACACACATTTCTCCTGGATGTTTGCTTTTACATCCTGAACTTTCTGTGTGTCTAAATCACTCACCCAGATCTTAAACATCCAGATCTTTGAACTTCTGCATAGAACTTCTCCCAGAACTTTTGTGTGTAAAAAGTTTTCCTGGAAACTGCTTTGCTCCAGGCAGCTGTAGCTACTTGGGTTTCCATGGCAGTCTGTCACATCTAAAGCTATGGTTACTTTAGGCTGCCTCAGGGCAGTGTTTGTGTGAAGAATGCATCCAGGAACTGCCTCAGGGCAGTGTGTGTGTGAAAAATGAATCCAGAACTTACTTGTGGACTTGTGAACACAGAAGATTGAAAAATNTGTGAAGAATGCATCCAGGAACTGCCTCAGGGCAGTGTGTGTGTGAAAAATGAATCCAGAACTTACTTGTGGACTTGTAAACCCAGAAGATTGAAAAATTCGGAACTTTAACATGTGTATAAAAATGCCTATCAAGGGGTTGTTGGCATGAATCTGAGTAGCATACTGATGGGGGATTGGGGGCAGAGGGAAAGGCAGCCTAGCCCTGGGCTGTCATCTTCTGGTGCCAGGAGTCTAGTGCAGGTAATTCTGAGAAGACGGGGTCTAGTCCATGAATAACAAATTAAATCCTGATTAAATTAGGCTATTTCCTAAAGGAGTTGTGACCCTTAAAATCTGGAGCAGCTTCAGTTCTGTACCCCCTCCTTTCTCATACCCTGAGTGGTCGGAGGCCCAGAAATGCTCTTATGACCCATAGATGATGGTGGAATGTGGCTGATGGCAGCACCCTCCAATGGATGGGGAGGGGCTTGTTGCAGTAGCTCTTTCCCAGATGATACAAACAAGAAAAGCTGGCTTACTGGGTTAGTCCTTCCTGGATAACATGGATTGGAGGCGGTGGAGAGTTAACCTGCACTGGTGTCGTCTGGACTGAATATCCGTTTGTACTAGTGAACTGTTAAAGTTCCAGTCCTATTTAAAGCCCACACTCATGCGTCTTGGTGTTTCTTTCTACAGTGTCCACCACAATTGGTAAAGATTCAGTCTAAAATCAATTGAGGTATATTTGCAGATGATCATTTAAATGTTTTGGGGGAAAGGGTATTTTGAAACAAAAAGGATGAAGAACAAAGGGGAATATCTGGTTTATACAATGAGAGGGCAGCATAAAAGAAGGGTGTATAATGGGAGCTGAAGAAGGATATAAAGATGGAGAGAACAGACGGCATGCTTGGGAAAAATATGAGCAATGAGGCAAAGCAAGAAAAATAAATAAGAGCCTGGTTACGTTCACTTAACTCTCACTGAATGACACTTTTCTGATTTCAATTAATTTCTTCACAGAGGAGAGACTTGATAGACGGGGCTGTATAAGAATCAATTTTTCATATTGGTTCCATTGCGTTTTTCACTTAGGTGTCTGTCATGCAGAAGATCCGTTCTGAATATTTGACTAATCCAGAGTTTGATCCACCTAAAGTCGCTAAAGCCTCATCAGCAGCTGAGGGTTTGTGCAAATGGATCATGGCAATGGAAGTGTATGACCGAGTGGCAAAGGTAAGTTCCAGAGCCTAGACCAGCAGCCATTTCAAGTCCAAAGCCCATGTCAACTAAATCTTTGGTCACCTGAGTTTCAATGATTGGAGGAAGGAAGAGGAGGTAGTTGATTTATGAATAGTTTAGTTTGTGGTCAACAGAAATGAATAATTATGGAATCTCTGCCATAAGCTACATGCATTGCCAAGTAGAAAGGAAATATGTTGAGAACTGCCTCAGAGTACCTTTGAGGATATGCTCCCTTTAAATAGAGAAAATTAAATTTTAATTGAAATCTGAAACAGGTGTTTGCAATTAAAATTTATTATAGATCAGTCACTTCTTAGCCCAATAGAAAGGCATTTGAAACAGTGTTTTGTTTGTTTGTTTTGATACACAGAAGAGAAAAGCAAAGATAACACTTCTCTCAGTTATTTCTAGTATTAATGCTCTAGAATAGTGCATAATAATTCTGTGAGGTGTCCAGAATTGGGTCCACGTTTATGGGACACATCAATACAGTAAACTTGTTGTCTCATTCATTCAGTTTTCTTTATTACTTTAGTGATATAATTTTTAAAGCCTTTTTTGCATTTTATATTCAAGTGTTCAGAGTAAACATATGCTGAGGCCTAGAAAACATCATCAGTTAAAATACTATGGCCCTGTTCTACCAAGATGTGACTGCTTGCACATATGTCTCTGCAGGATCTGACCCTAAGAAACCTAAAGCATTTATTGTATTAGGGCCTAATTCTGTAACTCTTTCTAATATCCCTAAAAATTCAAGAAGACTACTAATATAAGTAAGGATCATTCCCATAGCAGTCAGCTCTCCGATGTTAAATACCTGTGTCCATTTTAACATGTACTGAAAACAGTCTTTTCTGCTTTTAGTGCAGTATCAGATTACAGTTTTCCATTTCCCTAATTATGATTATGCTTTTTTCTTTTCCTTGTAATATTGAACCAAAGTGTTCATTGATGTATAAAATTATCTGCCTGTAACAGTAAATATAGCATGTATGTCAAATTTTGCAACTTTGCATTAATTGTAATTGAATAGGTGGTTGCTCCCAAAAAAGCACGTTTAGGAGAGGCCCAGCAGTCCTTAGCACAGACTATGAAACTCCTAAATCAGAAGAGATCCGAGCTTCATGCAGTGGAAAACCGCTTGGCAACTTTGCAACAAACCTTCGTTGAGAAAACGGAAGAAAAGGCTCATCTAGAATTTCAGGTGGATCTCTGTGCTAAAAAACTAGAAAGAGCAGAAAAGCTGATTGGAGGACTGGGTGGAGAAAAATCAAGGTCAGAGACAAATACTTTGTACCCACTCTAACTTGTGCTTATGAGAAGAAAGAAAACCAGAACTTTCCAGTCTGAACCTTGACTACCCAAGACTCCTTATATGAGGCTGGAGCACCCTAGATTCTTCAAAATATGTCAAAGGACCTGATGCCTGGTATCTGTTCCCCTGTCCTCCTCTCCCCCTGTCTTGGGATATTTGGGGGTTGAGGTCAGTGGAGCCTCTGATCTGTCGCTGATACTGCTTAATGCACGGTCAGTGTCTAATAAAACATCTACCATCCATGATCTCATTCAGGATGAGGCTGCTGACCTTGTATGTATTACTGAGACCTGGCTGGACAAAGCTTTTGGGCCTGTGCTGACCCAGATGGTGCCGGCTGGGTACTTGGTGCAGCATCAGACTCGGATTGGGGGTCGGGGGGTGGAGTGGTGATGATCTGTAAAGACAAACTAGTTTGTTGAACGTATCCAGTGCCTGACTTGCCCAACATGGAGTGTGTCCACTTCATGTTTGGGGACCGGGCTAGATGGGAGATGTTGCTAGTGTACTGACCACCCCGCTGCACAGCAGACTCCCTGACTGCTCCTGCCAAGCTGGTCTCATGGGAGATGTTGGGATCACCCAGACTTATTGTCTTGGGTGATTTCAGCATACACGCTGAGGCCAGCCTTTCACGGGTGGAGCAGGAGTTCATGGTCGCTATGACAACCATGGGCCTATCCCAGATAATATCTGTCTCAACACACGAGGCTGGACACGTTGGATCTTATGTTTTGCAGTTCCTGGAAACGGGTTCTGGTTATCAGGGGTGTCATTATGACACCATTATCAAGATTGGACCATTACCTTCTGAAGGCCCAAATCCCCACCCTCCTTTGCCCCCTTCGGGGTGGTGGACCGGTTTGGATAGTCCACCCTGGAGACTAATGGATTCAGTGGGATTCCAGAACTCTCTGGGGGATTTACTTGCTGACCTCGACGGCCTTCCTGTCGAAACCTTAGTTGATCTGCGGTATGATGTTTTCACATGGGCTACTGACATGATGGTATCCAAGAATCTGCTTCCTCCATTGCAGCAGCACAGATCTCCCTGATATACGGAGGACCTAAGGCTGTTAAAGCGAGAGGGTAGGCGGTTAGAGTACAGGTGGTGCTAGACTTGTGCCACAGCCAACCGACTGTGGCACAGACTGCTTTTAAAGGATTATACCATGGCTGTAGCTGTGGCAAAGAAAGCTTTCTTTGTGGCCACCATAAGGTCTGCAAGGTGCCATCCAGTGGAGCTTTATTACATCCTGTCTGTCTCCACCTGGAGATAGTGTGATTGACTGCCCACTGTGATGAGTTTGCCACCTACTTTGCAGATGAAGTCGCTCATATTTGTCTCAACTTGGGTGCTTCTAGTTTGAGCGCAGAGTCAGAGTTTGAGGTTGAGGAGGCCCGGTTTTCTTGGATCATCTATCTTCAATTAATCTCGCCTTCTGATGCGGAGGATGTGCTTAGAGGGGTGAAGGTGACTAGTTGTGGCTGGTGAAAGCCAGCTGGGAGACACTGAGGGCATTGCTGACTGGGGTTGTCAGTGCCTCACTTAGGTAGGACAGGTTGCCTGATGGCCTCAAGACTGTGGTCGTCTGTCCCCTGCTCAAGAAATCATCTCTTGATGTTGACTCCACCACCAGCTATTGCCCTGTCTCTAACCTCCCCTTTTTAGGGAAGGTTATTGAGCAGGTGGTTGCCCTGCAGCTCCAAGTGCATCTCAATGCTTTGCTTTCTGTTTCCTGGACCCATGTTAGTCAGGTTTTCAGCTTGGGAATGGCACTGAAATTGTACTTGTGGCCTTAGTTGACGATCTCCGCTTGGAAATCGGCAGGGGAAATGGTACCCTGCTGATTTTGTTAGATCTTTCAGTGGCCTTTTGATACCGTTAACCATGGGATGTTGTTGACATGGCTGCGAGACCTGACTGGGATGTGTGGAATCGCTCTTGAGTGGTTCCACTCATTCCTGGCTGGGAGAACACAAAGGGTAGTGATGGACGGTTCCATCTTGTCCCCACTCCTGTTCAATGTGTATCTGAGCCCCTGGGTGAGATCATTTGGAGATTTGGAATGAGGTGCCATGAATATGCGGATGTCACCGAGCTCTCTCTCTCATTTTCATCTGACCCAGGTTCTGCAGTCCATGCCTGGCTGCTGTTGGGGACTGGATGCAGGTGAGCTGACTGAAGCTGAATCCAGACAAGACTGAGGTGATGATGATTGGCTGATTTTGTGACCTGCGGGAGGTAGGAACCCCTATCATTGTGGGGTCCAGCCTCCCTGGGTCTCCCAGGTTCGCAGCCTTGGGATGCTCTTATATCCATTGCTGCACCTGGATTGTCAGGTTGCGGCAGTGGCCAGGAGTGCTTTTTACCAACTTCATCTGGTGAGAAGGCTGAAACCTTTTCTATCAGATTCGGATCGACCACCGTCATCCATGCCTTCATAACCTCGAGTCTAGACTACTGCAGTGCGCTCTATGTGGGGCTGCCCTTGAAGACTGTTTGAAAGCTGCACCATAGAGTTGCAGGCTAGAGCATCCGTATTGTTATGGCGTTGCCTGGGGTAGTGGCCGGCTGGAAGCGGAGCAGCAGTGAGGGGCCACACATTAGAAGGACCGCTGTTCCACTTTAGCTGGCCCGTTCCACTTGATGGTGCTCCAGGATGTTCCGGAGAGCCCCCAAGGGGTCAGGATGTCAGGGTGCCTTTAGATGGAACGGCCACCTGGGGGTGAAGCGGCCAACACCCAGTGTTTAATTCTGTCTTATGAGCCTCCCTTTTAGAAAAAAGGAGAGTACATCTTGATAAAGTACTACCTTACTGCTATAGAAATAGGGGGATTATTTGCAGTAATATATACTGTTTATTTTTTTACCCATAGGTGGTCTCAAGCTGCAGATGATCTTCAGAACACATATGATAATTTGACAGGAGATGTTCTGGTGTCAGCAGGAGTAATAGCTTATCTGGGTGCTTTCACTGCTGGCTTTCGACAACATTGTACTAAAGACTGGAGCAAGTTCTGCAAAGTAATAAAGATTTTAGATTAATGAATTTGTTTCAAAAGATCTCCAAATACTCTATATTGTGAGCCAAGTCCTATTTCATAACTTTTATTTAGTGTTTACCATGTGAAAACCCACACTGAAGTCAATGAGCTAAATTCTGTTCCCATTTATATTGGTGTTAATCAAAGTAACTCACTTAACTCAGGAAATTTACTCCAGATTTAAACTGTTGAACTGAAAATCAATTCTACTGATGTATTTTAAAGAGACAGTAAGTAGCACCAGAGAAATTGATTTTGTTAGATAACTAGCTGCTAGCTAAGATGTATGTGACCAGAAGTAGAAAAGCACATAATATTAATTGGAAGAATAAAAAAAATAAAACAAACATAAATTAGGAAAATTCCTTGTTTTGAACAATTACAATACAATTTTCAGCTGGATGCAGGTTTTCCACTACCCTACAGTATGTTTACTACCAACTTTTTAAAACAGTTGCTAATTGATTGCTGCTTCTGACTGAAAAAATATTTTAATCAAATATACAAAAAATACAAAATGATTTAATTTGTTTCTCTTTCAGGAGAAAAGTATCCCTTGTTCTGATAATTTTTCCCTGAGTAAGACCCTTGGTGACCCAATAAAAATCAGAGCCTGGAATATTGCTGGCTTGCCAACTGACCAGTTCTCTATAGACAATGGGGTGATTGTCAGCAACTCCAGACGTTGGTAGGTAACATCAAAGCTAATAATATTTGGTGAAAAAGAAAAGCAGATGTTAGTTTAAACTTTCTGGTTAAAATAAAGAAAATATAGTCTTCCCCCCATGTGGAAAAAAAAGAGACTGATCCTGCAAAGTATTGGCCATCCTCAACTCCTAATCTTTTCACTGGAAGCTCCGAGCACTTAGCTATTATTTATTCACACTAGTTTTGACCCAGTGTTTGCTATTGTTGAGTGTTTTCCTTCTAGAAGTTTATAGGCCCAGTTTTGCATTTTGAATTAAATATTGTACAAGTTTAAATCTCTTTGGAATCTTCACTCTTTGTCCTCCAGTATATCTAAATTATTTAAAGGCTTCATATCGAAGTTATTTTGAACAAAACAGTAGCACAAATTATCTGATAATTTGCTCTATGCAGTTTGCAGCATGATTATCAGTGCCAGTGGTAGCTCTCTTGCACTAGTCTGAATCTTATTATTGTTGTTATTATTAGCAGCAGCAAGCATTTATATAGTGCCAGCAATGTACCTGGCGCTTTACAAAGTAATTGAATAGACACAGTCCCTGCCCTAGGGCTTACAATCTGAGAGGGCTTACAATCTTATTCACTTCAGTGTGATTCAGGATGGTGCTAAGTATTGGCATCACTTAGTCAGAGGATCATGCCTTTAGAAATACACAAAAGGAAAAAGGACATTTTTCACTCTTATAATTATTGGTCCGCACAAGAAAAATACTTCGTATATGAAACACAGTGCAGGAAAACCCTTAACCAAGTAACCCACATATTTTAAGATCATGATAGCACCATAATCCAACCCCACTTCAGACTTTTATGGCCACTATGATGCTGTCAGAACTCTTTACGTATTTTCTTAGAGATGGGTATATTGCAGGGGTGGGGAACCTCAGGCCTGGGGGCCAAATGCAGCCCATGGCTAGTTTTATGTGACTCCTTTTCAGTTCCTGGATCTGACCTCTGAATCCAGTTACCGACCCCAAGCACTGAAAAACTGAGTACAGAGTAAGGGAGCAAAGCAGAGATGAGGGCCTGCACACAAGGGTAGGGGCTAGATCCATGTTCTGGACCCTGTCCTCCTGAGCACACCCCTAAACAGTGAAACACCCACACTCCTAACTTCCATGTGGCCCTCAGAACGTGTACTACTTTTTAAAGTAGCCGCTTGGAGGGAAAGGTTTCCCCACCGCTGGTACGCTGGGTGAATTTCACTGCTTTGCAAAGGTCCATGAAAAGGCCACAACCATTCATGTCCCATTTAAATCTTATTTTGAGACTTGCATGGAACATGAAAAGAATATAATTCTTATACTGGCCCATTTTGAAGGCATGAATTTCACTAAGCAAAGATAATAAGATACAAATTTCACTAATAATTTTTTAATAATAATTATGTTTTTGAACCTGTTGCCTACAGCCAGCCAGTCAGATTGTCATTGTGCTCCTCCAAAAATATTCCAGAAAGTCAACCTAGCTACAGCCTACCTGCATGATAATATAGGGTGAAAAGAAAGGTGATGGCTCCCGCCACCACCACAGACTCACTCAGGGTGGGCGGGAGCCATCACTCCGGCCGGGAGTCAGCTCAGCCATCAAACAAACATGACGTCAGCTGAGCTGGGGAGATGCACGGATGTGTGTTCGCCCACCCCCATGCTGTGTGAAGCAGCCTACTTCTCCCCCCTGCAGCTGATGGGCAACCATGGCAGCCAATGGCTGCCCAGAACCGGCGGGGGCCCTGACCAGGGTAAGTAAAGCGGCTGTTCACACGGACCTGCATGCTTTACACCCGGTTGGACAGCCATTCCTTGGGCTGTTGTCACTTAGCCCAGGCTGTGACTTGGTTCCCGAGTCACAGCCTGGGCTACGTGCCAACACCACCCAGGGAATGGCCCAGGCTAAGATCTAGGAGCACTTTCTGACATGACGGTAGCCTGCCGGTCAAAGTGTGGAAATGTGGGCTATCGTCACGTCTGAAAACTCCCATAGTTAGGCCCTTTTCAAATGGGCGCAAGTGCGGGGGGGGATGGGTAGGCGCCATAGTGGGTGGTGTTATGTGGGTGGCCCATTACATAGATGCCCACCCACCTCCACCCATCTACATGCATGGAGGCGCCTCCATTTTCTCCAATGCCTTCATGCGTGGCTAGTGGGTGGAGCATGGGAGTGCGCATGCATCCCCACCCACCTGCCATGGTGGTTGCACAGATGCTCCCCCCACCCCACCGCTCAGCCCCTTGTACATGTGGGCGGGGGGGGGGCATCCATGTAAAAAGGGCATTAGTGGAGAACCTAACATGTGAGAGAGCTATTGGTCGATTCTCATGAGCACAATTCCACTGAGTTGAGATATGCCCTTGTACTCAAGTGGAGGATCTGGATAATTATTGGGGGGGAAATCTCAAGTATTTAAAAATATACACTTTCATAGCAGTTCTGTAAAGTAATCAGAATTTCTAGGGAAAATTACAAAGTGATTGCTCCAAAAATTCATGAATTATGATCTACATTAAGAAAACTTTTATCAAGTACAAGTGAAATCCTTCCTTTACCAAAGTCAGTATAAAAACTCCCACTGATTTCACTCGGACAGAATTTTGCCCAATATCTTTGTGGATTACAAAAGAGCGCTAATCAAATTGATACTGACATGTTTAAGGATCCAGCAAACATGCATCCCTTAAAATAGCATGGTCGAAATACATCGTGTCACTATTTTTCAGGGCCCAAAAGTCAGCATTGAACCAGTTTCTTGTATTGTGTTGCAGGCCATTAATGATTGATCCCCAGGGTCAAGCCAATAAATGGATAAAAAACTCAGAAAAAGAAAACAAACTGAATGTTATAAAATTAACCGATACAGACTACATGAGAACGCTGGAGAACTGTATTCAGTTTGGAAATCCACTCCTTCTAGAAAACGTTGGAGAAGAACTTGATCCATCGCTGGAGCCACTGATGCTTAGACAAACTTTTAAACAAGGTACAAAAATAGTTATGAGCTCCCAAATATGCATCATTAATATTGGTCTGTTGTATCACCTAATATTTTTCTTTTTACCTCCTTTAATATTGCTGCCCATGATCAGAGAAAGGTAATTTGTTATTACACTTATTAAATTTTTTATGTCCCCCTCCGCCCACCCCAAAAATGCATAGATATTACTCTAGAGACTTTTTAATTGAAAACAGTTATGATCTATTTAAATATAGAAGACTTGGTCCTGCATTGATATGATTCCCATTGATACCAAGTATCTTATTTCACAAGTGCTATAACATAGTGGGGAATATCTTATATTTAAAATATTGTGATTAATAACCAGCATTTCTTAATGTGTTAAATTTTGCATAGATTAAGACAAGTGATAATGACAAGATTAAGACAAGTGATTTGTCAAATATTTAATTTATTTAATTAATTGTTTTAGATTTGTGTCCCGCCCTTCCCAAAGGCTACAGGCAGCTAACAAGAAGTAAAAAATCCATAAAAGCAAAATACAAAAAAACCCCAACCGACCCACAAACACTCTCCAGAAATAATAATTTTGACAAAGCTATTTTTAAATAAGCGTTAACAAAGGAATCAGGGTTGAGGCCAAGTCACAGTAGAAGTTTGGACTTTGATTCCATTGTTGCTGAAATCTCTGGGTGTTAATAAATGGGATCGTAGCCCCATGTATGGGTTGTGAGTGTCGTGGAACACTCACCCACACCCTGTGGTTGTCAGCCCACAACAGATATATGTGGGTGCGTGCCCAAGGCACTGACATCACACACAGGACTATCCCCATCTTGTCCCCTTCCCACTCAGCTCCTGGGAAAGGAGCCAGGGGGGAAAGGGATCAGGGCAGTGAGCTGCCTTCCTGCTGCATCCCGGCTGTTTCCCCGAGCAGTTGGGTGGCAGGAAGGAGGCTTGGTACACCAGCCCGGAGTGGAAAGGAGCAGTAGGGCTAATGGCTGGCATGCCAGGACTCTATGTGCCTCACTGGGGTAGGAGAGGAGTGCAGGGATCTAAAGGTGGGGTCACAGCCAGGGAAGGAACCTTTCTCAGCAATGACCCCCCCTCCCCCCCCGGCCGCCACCATCACAACAAAGGATTGCAGCCTTGACTTGTTGTAATGACATTTCCACCATTTGGGGTCTGGTTTCAGCCGTGTTTAGACTAGAACCAACAAGTGGTGGCCGCCTTCTTTTAAGTCCAATCCATAATCAAAACTCTAAGGGCAGATTGGGATAGGGATATAGGAATTACCTAGACAAAAAAACTTCATTTAAGAAGCTTGTTAAGGCGGCATTACAAATTATAGTCAAACGTTAACATGACAGTAAATTGTATGTTAAGACAACTTTATTAAATATCAGACCAATTTATACATTTTTCTTTTCTTTTCTTACTCATTATGACAACTGAAATTAAGCTTTATATGTGTGGTATGGTGACTGAACAATACTTATACGTGATGAGGAATGTATACAGTTTAATTTCAGTTGTCATAAAAAAAAATTATTAATGAGTAAGAAAAGAAAATTTTTAGATTGGTCTGATATTTAATAAAGTTGCCGTAACATACAATTTGGTGTCATGTTAACGTTTGAGTATAATTTGTAATGCTGCCTTAACAAGCTTCTTAAACCAAAGCTTTTTTGTCTAGGTAATTTGCCCTTCTTTTGAAACGTTATAGTTTTGTTAATGCAGAAGCTGGCCCCAGACACAAGAACACTGCAGGTGCACATAGACACTCACGCATCCCCACACATCCACCACATGGAGCAACCTGTTTTTTTCGCAGGTTTCTCTGTGCAGGCGTGATGGGTGGAGATGCGTGTTACACAGGAGCGCACAAGCGACTGCTTTCATATGAGGCTCACTCACCCATGCCACTGCATGGGTGCATCTTGTGTTAAAGAGGTCACACACGTGCTCTCACCTCTCTCATACACACACTCATTCAAATTGATCACACGCACAATCATTCAGACACACTACACACATGCTCTCATCTCACACATTCATTCAAATTGATCACATGCACACTCCTCTTTACACAATACACACACATGCTCTCACCTCCCACACTCATTCAGATTGATCAGTCATGCACACTAGACCAGGGGTGTAGCTAGGGTGCAATGGGCCCCTGGCCAAGAAGTCAAGATGGGGTCCCGGCGGCGGGCCTAAGGGTGCCACCCAACTTGGCGGACCTGGGGGTGCTGCTATCAAACACACAAGACACCTAAACCAGCCTATTAAGTGCATTATGCCATGAAAAGAGACATATATATATATATATATAACCAGTTCAGTTGTGCCCCCATAATTCATGCTGCTCCCACCCCGTAACCAGTTCATTTGCGCCCCTGCCCCCATATAATCAATTCACGCTGCCCCCCCACTCATAACTATTTCATTTGCGCCCCTGGGGCAGCGTGAAGTAATTATATGGGGGGGGGCGCAAATGAACTGGTTATGGGGTGGGGGTTTAAAGACAATATTCCTGTTAGCAATAACTTCATTAAGAAGAGTTCGTGAAATAGCAGCCATAATAATCTCAGAACCATATTTACAGATTTTCCAAGATAGAATAGATATTGCTTTACATCCTAAATTCCTACCTAAGATAGTATAAGTAAGACAGTTGTGAGAATGTGGCCCTTTTTACACGGGTTTCTCGCACCCATGAACATGCATATTTCTGCATGTTCAGGGGTGGGGGAGCCCTGTGTGAACGACACGGCAGGCATGCCCACAGTGTGTGGGAGTGCATGCGCGCACGTGCCTAACACGCATCCCCACTCACCCCCCCCATCTCATCCCCACGCACGGAGCAACCGCGGAAAACTGTGGTTGCTCCATGGGTAAAGATGAGTGGGGCGTGAGTGAAGATGTGTGTGCGGCCGTGTGCATGCCCCGCCCGTGCACCGATGTGCCCACAGACCCACCACCCGGCAGAGTCATGTAAAAGCAGCTTGTGAAGAGCTACTCGAAGAATAACAGAAGGTTGTTGCCTTGTAAACAAGGTTCTTAGAGATGTCTCCTAACATTCTCACAACACCCACCCTTCCAGTCCCGCGTGGAATTTTCTTGTATTCCTAGAAAGGGTTGGAAGGAACTGTTGTTCTGAGGGGGAGAGAGCTTTTTATACTAGAGGAGCTTGAGACCATCACATGGTCTATTATTTGAATATGGTGAGTATGCACAACCCGGTTTTGAGAATGTTGGGAGCCATCTTGAAGAACTTTCTTTACAAGGCAACAACCTTCTGATCACTCAAATGGGAAGGAGTTGTTTGTAAACAAACAGCTTTATCTCCCAGTCCGATAGGTGTCCTGCTGCTGCAGCACTACTAACAGGCAGAGTCAGGTGAGAGATGGGGACCCACCACCACCACCTTCAGTCCCCACCCCGCCCCTGGACTCCCCTTCATTGTTTGTAATCACAGAACACATGCTGCTAGAGGAAAACTAGAATGGTTGCCAACTGTAACTTTTTGCTCTACTGACTCTTATTGAATAGTATAGGCGCTGTTCAATGAGAGTTTGCTATCGCCTTAACTATAGGGCCACAACCATGGCCCTATAATTAGATTCTGAACCCTTCTGAAATTCAAAAAGCCTTAGATCCAATCTCCTTATTTTATATAATCTTTGTTTATAAGCTTTGTTTATAAGCTGCATGGTTTAAAAATGAGGCAGTGATTCAGAGGAATGATCCATGCCAGTGGTTCTCATGTCAGGCCTTTAAATATAATAAGATAATAGTGATAAATCTAGTGGCTCTATCAGGTTTGAAAAGGTTTCACCGAGTAGTTTTCATTTTATTTTCCATTCCTTATGTATAATTAAATTATGTAGGCAGCAGTTACATGTATCTGGGAGGAAAAAGCAAGTAAAACTCGATAGTTCAAGTCCTGTAGTTATCTTTGCTATCCTGTTACAGACAGGCAAATTGGCTTGGCTAAACCAAGAACTGCTTTGGACCTTTGCTTATTATCCCTTGTACTAAACTGAGCAAGCTGCCTATCTTTTAAGTGCTAAATTCTTTCTATCTGCTCCTCCTCCCTTTTCTGTACGACCCTTCAGTCTATTGCTGCTGCTGTAGCATCTTCCTGTAGGGCACAATATATCTTGGGAAACCCCAAATCCTTCACATTGTGTCATTTTATAATGGTAGTGTGTTGTCTGGGGCATCATTACTACACAGATTACCTTTCCCATAAGCCTCCAAAAGGCAGGAAAGCAAAGCAAAAGTATTGTGTCCCATTCAGTTATTCTTGCCTACAAGGTGTCCAGTTTCTACAAGATATTTAATCTGCTCTTTGTTAAAAATTCTCTTTTTACTAGGTCATAGAAGTAGATTTTATGTGTAAGCAAACAAAGCAAACAAATATAACACAGGTTTATCTTCTGAACTTTAGGAGGCATGGATTGCATCAGGCTTGGTGAGACAATTATTGAATATTCCTTTGATTTCAAATTTTTTATTACCACAAAACTAAGAAATCCACATTACATGCCGGAACTAGCTACAAAAGTTTCTTTACTCAACTTTATGATAACTCCAGAGGGACTCGAAGACCAACTGCTAGGGATTGTTGTTGCAAAGGAGAGGTGAGCAGCACCCATTTATTGTCGGTATCCAGGGAAAGGGTGGGATATAAAGTTAAATAAATAAATATTCTTAACAGGCAGCTTTGGAGGAGAGTAAAAGGTGTATTCCTAGAAAAATGCAGCAATATTAATGATACTAAATACGTCATCATAAGCTCCGCACACAGTATTGTTATTCTAGCTGTCTAAACTAAATCTATTTAAAATAGGGACCTGTCATTATAGTATCTGTGGATCATTTTGGTTGTGTTCGGTGCCTAGCACAGTGGAGTGATAGTCTATTCCTGGAGCTCCTGTGTACTGTTGCAAAAGTATAATAAATTATAAAAATCCAAGAAATTGAGAGGATGTTCTGTAATTAATCTCTTTCAACCTTATTGCTAAGCAACCATGATAATCTAAAATGTCTGATTATTGTTTTCTGATTTGACTTCCTGGCAGCGCAGCTATTGGGTACTTTCAGACGTTATGGGCGGCCGGTTCACCACAGCGAACCACCAGGGGGGGCGAACAGCGCAACCACGCCCGGGGGTTGGAAAACGACCCAAACAGACGTGCCGGGAACGG